>JAODKM010000002.1:10557632-10568518 GCA_026780845.1 Petrocephalus sullivani
CTTTGCCATGAAGAATGGGCAAAGATACCAGTGCCAAGATGTGCCAAGCGTGTGGAGATGTACCCGAAGAGACTTGTCGCTTTTTTCACAATAAAAAAAAAATAATAATTTGCATCTGCAAAGTGGTAATTGTGTTGTGTAAGATACAAACCCCCCAAAATTTCTTTTCAATTCCAGTTGTAAGGGACCAAGATAGAGAGAATGCCAAGGGGGGGTGAATACTTTTGCAAGGCACTGTAAATACACGTATTACCAAAAACAAGACGGGTACCCATAATGACTGTTATAACATTTACCTGCACATACAGCCCCGAAAAAGATTAAGAGACCACAGCACAATTTTTTGTTTCACTCATTTCTCAATATATGGTTATGCATCTGTGTAAAATATACATTTTTTTGCAGCCTGGTTCTTCCCTGTTTCGCTGTAATGAAGGGCTTCTTCCTTGCTTTATGGGACTTCAGTCCTGCTTCTAGGAGCCTGATACTCACTGTCCTAGCAGTGCATGTCACACCACTTAATGTTTCCCATTCCTTATGAAGGTCACTTGGTGTCATCCTCAGATTCATAACGCACTGCTGGATAAGTTGACGGTCACCTCTGTCATTCGAAAGTCACTTCCACCCATTACCTGACTGGTTTATGCTCATTCCCAGTGTCTCCTGCTTTAAATTCTTTTTGTGTAAGCCAGGGGTGCCCAATCTTACCCGCAAAGGGCCGGTGTGTATGCAGGTTTTTGGGATAACCTTTAGATCGGCTGTTCAAACCAAGGTGTGTAGACTCTTCGGCCAATCAGTCCCCTAATAAGTAACCTAATTAGAGAGTTGCAGTGAAAACCCGCACACACACCGGCCCTTTGTGGATAAGACCTGGTGTAGGCTACTGCTGTCTTAGAAACTTTGAACCTGGAAGCAACCTGCTGCTCATAGTAGCCTTCTGCCAGCAGAGCCAGGATTAATACTAAAAAAAACAGATTTTTTTACTGTGCTGTGGTCTTTTTTCTGGAGCTGTATAGTATTCAAAACATTTAATTGATTTCAACGTCTTACTCCTTGGTACAGGTAGACAACAACAGGCAAGCATTTTGCGAGCTGCGGAAGTTGCTATTAGGCTCCCTGACACCCTGGTTATTTGGGTTAATTTAAATCAATCGAACCTCAGAAATCAGCAGCAAATGCAGGAGCTCTTTGCCTTAATCAAGCCCATAGCAAATGCATTACACTTTCCTCTCGGAGAGCACATACCGTGTGCATCTAGGCGTGTCATAGAGTTGCCACCCGTCCCTTGTTTTCAGGACCCTCCAGTTTTGTCCCTTGTTACGTAAGACTGGAAGTGGCTACCCCTGGCGTGCGTGCCACTATGACGTGCTCCTTTCTGTGCCTCACTGACTGATGTACCTAAATAGTCACCATCGCTCCTGCGTGTGAACCAGTCTGTTAAACTTCATGAACCGTTTCTCTCCTTCCTGCCGAGCCTTCCACAAACACATAGATTGCAGTAGCGTGGTGACGGCATCTCGATTAGCATTGCCACTCTCACAGGGGTTTCCAAGCCCTTTTGAAGATGCGTCTGTTCTGTGTCCATTTTCCCACGACTATCACTGGGGGCTTTGCTTTGTAAAATGCGGCGGTTCCCTAGGTTTCGCTCAATCTGCACCGTGGGTTTCCACATCAAATCGGACCCCGTTGCTCTAAAGATTTATTGCTGGGGCCGGACCGGGAACAACTGTCGAGCGATTCACAGCTCTGCACCATGCAAGCTGCTGTCTCCTGCAATACGGATTCCGGGAGATGTCACCCGGGAGAGTGCCAGTGGAGCGGGAAAACAGAGAATGGGCGGGGGTCTTCAGTAGCCGGCTGACTTCACAGACTTATCATGTATATCTCTGTCCTCTCTGTCCTCTGGCCGCCTCAAACAGAACCAAGACTCCATCCTAACCTGCTTCTGACCCATTTCATTTAAGGTTATCTGAATAAAAAAGGCCGCTTTTCCGTGGATCAGTTCCAGCTTAAAGTATACATTTTCTTTTTGCCTACAGGCAAGTTCACATTTGTATGACATGTACAATCATGAAGTAAAGAGGTGGAGCACATTTGTGTGTCAGTGTGAGATGAATGTTGGGCACTCTTCAGAAACAACACCCTACACTTCATCATGATGGACGACCACGATGTAGTGACTCATTCCTTCTTTGTTTACTTTTTGCTTCTCAGCCACAAACATCTATTTATATACTCTGATATTTGTACATATGCACAGATGTATGTATGTATATTTCATTGTGCAAAGCCACCACCAGGCAAGATCCCTGCTTGCTTGGAGCATAAAAGAGATTCTTTCTCGACTGGAAGCCAGCATCTCTGCCCCCGTGTTCCGCGTGTAAAGAGCAGCAGGGGGACCTCCTCGTGAAGGTGCGTGAAGGTCACCTCGCAAAGACTCAGCTGAAAACCGCCAAGAGAAAAGCAAGCATTTTCCCGCAGATATGTGGCGATGCCTTTTCCCGCTCATCAAACAGACGATGTAGAAGATCTCCTGGGGTAAAATCATGGAGTAAACCTGGGATTCAACAAGCGTTTAATTAGAAAACTGAAAGCCAGGCGACAGGCCCAAATCCAGGAAATTCGCAGAGTGTTCGGCACAAAAACACATTGGTGAGTTGGGAAGCTGAGACAGGCAGAAGACAGCGGCTCAGAATGACAAAGAAATCTTTTAATACCACATAAGTGCTCTGGAAAAAAGAGAAAAGGATGGAGGTGTTTATATTAGGGCTGTCATAATTGACGCGTTAATCAGATTAATCACGATGCTGGATTAATCCGCGTTAACGCGTCAATTTTGACAGCCCTAGTTTATATAAATGGTAGATAGCCCATAATTGGAAATGTATGACTTCAATAGCCAGGTGGGGCAGTGGAGAACAAAGCCAGGCACAGTAACATTTCCGGAACTTGGAACTGGAGTCAGTCAGCCTGACAATATGTCCTCCAAGCAACAGGAGTTTGGGCTCTTTCTTAGAGATGAGTAAAGGTAAAGATCACAGCAGGAAACAGCCACAACAAGCCCTCTGTCTTCCTTTAGTCCACCATATCCAACACAAACTTCCACACCCCTGATTAAATGGGCACATACTAGCTCAGCTTACTCAGTCACAGTAATGTATTCCCAAAAAAACAAGGCATTATTATTACTTCTGCTGCATTTTTTAAAATTATTTTCCTGGCACAAAGCCACGTTTGCGCAGCTGTGAGAAAGATGTATTTCTCGATGAATATTTTATTCGTTACCATGGCTAAACGGTAGGCTTAATTAGGCCCTTGGCTGAAATCCCGCACGATGCCGTGTGCATAATTGTTTTCTTACTTAATCTTTGACATCACTACTGACTCCTGAAAGTAAAGCAGCATTTTTTGATCAAAGAACACCCATCCTCAGTTTTGTGATTGTTTGCAAAAGGCAAGCTGATGTAGCAGTCCCAAATGACAGCGGGACGCAGTGGTCAGGTGCCCGGGCGACTCGAGGTCAGCTGCCACATCTTCCCAGCTGCCCTGCCCTATTAGCACACAGCTGTTCTGTTCCCTGGCTAAGGTGGCCAACACGATTGCCCATCTGATGGTCACAACCTCCAAACATCTGTCAAATATAACATTTTAAGTTAAAAAAATCCCTTAGATTAGGGTGAAGGTTTCATTCAGAGTGAAGACTACCCATCAGTGTCAGTAACCTGCAGGAAAGCAGATCAATGGCTTGTCAAATCATGGCTTGTACACCGACTGCCATCTCGAACACTCGGCACGAGCAGAGACGGCATCCCCCTATCTCAACCACTTGGGGGCCTCCTCTTTCTTATCTGCTTTGTATGATCAGCCCTCCCCCCCCCCCCATTCTTCATCCACCGTCTAAATTCAATGTTGTTTTGAAGCCATCTAGTGCCTGCTAAAGTCAGCTTGGCTCCCCAAAGAGCCATGGGCCAGCTGCATGCCTGCTGATCAGTATAACCAGCTCCCACAATAGCTGAGCACCTCCAGCTGCATGCCTGCTGATCTCTATAACCAGCTCCCACAATGGCCAAGCGCCTCCAGCTGCATGCCTGCTGATCAGTATGACCAGCTCCCACAATGGCCGAGCGCCTCCAGCTGCATGCCTGCTGATCTTTATAACCAGCTCCCACAATAGCTGAGCACCTCCAGCTGCATGCCTGCTGATCAGTATAACCAGCTCCCACAATGGCCGAGCACCTCCAGCTGCATGCCTGCTGATCTTTATTACCAGCTCCCACAATAGCTGAGCACCTCCAGCTGCATGCCTGCTGATCTCTATAACCAGCTCCTACAATAGCTGAGCACCTCCAGCTGCATGCCTGCTGATCTCTATAACCAGCTCCTACAATAGCTGAGCACCTCCAGCTGCATGCCTGCTGATCTCTATAACCAGCTCCCACAATAGCTGAGCACCTCCAGCTGTATGCATGCTGATCTTTATAACCAGCTCCCACAATAGCTGAGCACCTCCTCTATGCGATTAGTCTCGTTTCTTTGTGTTTTTAATGAATTTGGAGGATTTGCACGTTTTGGTGGCTCCTATAATAACATTTTGAGAACGGCCCCAAATGAACACGCTGGATGAAAGCATCGTAAACAGGAAGTTAATTTAAATAAAAAATCTCAGGCTTACATAGGACATAAAGTTGCGGTACCCAGTGGATGAGATGCCAGTCCATTACAGGTTACATATATGCACATTCACACACCAGGGGCAATTCAGAGATGCCAGTTAGCTCATGTGGACTGTGGGAGTGAACCCATATGCAAACTCCACACACAGAGCAAAGGCGGGATTTGTAAGCTCCAGCCCTGGAGACATGAGGTGACAGTGTCACCCAGGAGTCACCCAGCTGCCCAGAGCATGTTATATACCAAGTCACATTTACTTTCCAGGGAAAGTGAAGAGGAGTTTACACGTCTTTTCCCCGCTGCATCTGTGACATGCTGTTCCAGTTCTCAACCAGGTAAACTAACGAAAGCTGCTTCTGTCAGCCTGAGCAGCAACCTGGACCTAGTTTACAGAGGTGAAAATGCCCCTCTACTCTACCACCAATCAGTATAACATTCCTCTCCAGATCCCATTTCTGAATTGTTTAAGGATCTCTAAGGATTCATTCAAATTAAAAGTGATATCATCCCTTTACAAAATTCTACGTTTCCCCTCAAACGCCTATCCTGTCCGAAGTCTCCCCTGAAAGCACAGCATGCAAGCCAGGGGGTAACTTGAATGGCAGGGAGCCCACAGGGCTGGACAGGCTCACTTGCAATAGGCAAGCTGGACTAGAGTAAATTAACCATGAGTGTGTGAGCCCTGGGAGCAGGACAACTAGTAAGGAAAATACAGTGGCTGGTCAACAGTGTTATTCATCAAAATCTGTTTAGTGAAAGGTCACCTCCCAGGCTGTTAGAAGGGGCCCGCACCCCCACTCACCCCAAATGTTCAAAGCCACTGAAAGAAATACACAACTTGGGTAATGCCTGCCTCTAAACACATGCATTTTTATACTTTTTTTAATAAAAAAAAGCAAAAATATTGCATAAACATCACAAAGAGAACATGCACATTTTTACAAACAGCTCCTATCTTCCTCACATCAACATTGCCCAAGTAATAACTGATATTCCATAAAACATTTATGACCTTAATAAAACATATTTGTAATAAGGCACACAAAACCGCCTCAGGAAAACGAATGTAATCGAGAATCCCCAGAGTTAAATCACTCTGGAGTCACTTTAGAAGGCCTGGCTAAAGCGAGGGAGGCTGGCCTTTTCCCCTGGAAATGCTTCAAGGTTCGTCACGCTTTTAGAGACGCCTTTCTGCACACCACTGCTGCACTGAGCTGTTACATTCGCACCTGTGGCTTTCCTGCCAGCTGTAAGGAGTCCGCTCAGTCTCCACTCCCGCTAATACACTGTTTCCAGGCACAGATCCGAGCCTGAGCCAATGTTTTGTATCACACCATTCTACGTAAACTCCGTGGAAAATCCCAGGAAGGCGGCTGTCTCTGCCATGATCTTTGGCACCAGCAATCGCACCAGATTCAGTATTACTTAGATCAAGTGTCCATCAGCACTGCTCCTTTTGTCATGGATTTTCCATCCCAGTATCCAATATCGGAGTACCAAACAAGCTGTTACCTGTTCGATGCTGTAGGACCTTGGGGTGGGACGTGCAAACATGCTTATTGATGATAAAAAATACCTGCCTTGCAAACACAAAATACAATCTCCATCTTTAAAAAGTGTAATTACGAGGTCAGAAGACAACTATAAACAGCGTAAAACAGGGCTGGCCAGTCTTATCCGAAACGGGCCGGTGTGTGTGCAGGTTTTTGCTGCAACTCCCTAATTAGATCCCTAATCAGAGGACTGATTGGCTGAAGAGTCCTCACACCTATATAACAATAAGTGAAAATAACTGATGTTGTGGACAGATGAAGAGACCCAAGCTTTGGCCGTGATCGAGTCGGAATGAGGGATTCGACGAGATCTGGATGGCATGACACGAAACAAAAAAACGTGTTTGCTATCGTAGCTAACCATCTGGATGACGGGGGACTCAGGCATAACGCTGAACAGTGCCACCTGGAAATGTAAAAACTACAGAAAAGTTAAAGACCGTGGCCACAGATGATGTCATTCTGTGCTGGTACCAGTCCTTCCATGCCACTGGAAACAAACAGAAGAGGTACCACTGACTTTGGTACCATTTCAAAGTTCGGTACAGTAGAGTACCAGTGGAGAAGCGTCCTGGGTATATTATATATCTCAAAGCAAATGATGCCTCCAACATCAGCTGTGTTTATTTTGTCAAATATCTTTCAATCACTCAAGAGAAGGAGACCCCATGAGATCCAGCACCTGCTTTACGTCACACTGGATGTTGCTGGCTGATGTTAAATGCAGTATGTTTATGCACTTTGCAGGGGCCCAGGTTGAACATTTGCTGAGGCAGTGAAGTGCAGGACTCGGATGGAGCCTACAGCAGCAATCCCAGCACACAGAACAGCACAATTTGGTGTAAGCTAAGTGCATTAGCTATCACACAGTCAGCTGTCCTGCCTGCCAAAGCATGGCAGGTGTTTTGGGCTGCTGGAAATAAACACGCAACCGCGTGAATTTAGCCTGATAATTGCTCTTTTTTTGTGATTTTTTCCTGCATGAGCTGGATGCTGGATGTTGGGGCAGAGGTCCGCTATGAGGTGAGATAATTGAGCAAGCAACTTAGACCTGGGAGCTAGAAATGGGAGTTTAATACCAGGGCTGGACTGAGATTTAAAACTGGTCCTGGATTTGCCATTCCCCGCAGTAAATGTTGCAGGCCGGAAAGCCCATTGGCTGGCCAGGAACACACATGGGAGGACAGAGGAAGTGGGCGTGAGCCCCACAGACAAATATCAGGAACGCGCCGACATCTTCCCGCAGATCATACATTAGCTCAGAATTGTTCACCCCCACAAATCCATGCAGGTCAGCTGACCCCGATTTGACTGTTCTGCTCATTTGCACTTGAATAGGTCCAGCTGGTGTAACACGGGCATCCGCAGGTCGGCGATCAGTTGCCATGGAAATGAGGCTGACAACCTGAACACTGCCATTGTTCGGCCCCCCGCCTGCTCCCAGAGGCCATTATGCAGCGGTGACTAGGCCTTTGCTTGTAAGGCTAAATTAAGAGTTCTTGGCTGTGCGTGTTTTAATGAGACACTTGACTCGTGGTCTCCATCCTGAGCACCTCCCAGACTTGTTAGACAAGCTCCCTCGGCGAAGGCGCGACCACCGTCCCCCCCGCAAGAGGAAGGGGCACCTTCCCATTTCTAATGTGCCAATGCCACAAGTGGGCAAAGCGGGACACGGACTTTGGCTTTTTGGCTGGGGGGGGGTCTGCAGCCACAGGGGTGTCTGAGGAAACCATGGTCAACGGGACGACCCGGCTGAAGGAGATCGGTAGCGATTAGCTCTGCCGCGGGTGCCATGCAGAGTAAGAGAAAGTAACCATGAGGGAAGTAAAGGGGCAGACTTTGCTTTCCAGGGATGGAAAAAGAGGGTTATCCCAAAAAGAGGGTTATCCCAAATGTTGGCACACAACAGTTGAACAAAGCCTGATTGAATTACTGTTGAGTTTGAAAGGGGATTGGACACAGCTGACTGTAATCCAGTTAGGGGGGTCTATGGGAATCCCTTTTGGCTGCACTCGCCAGCATCGTAACACGTACTATACGTGGAGGGGAGGCCTGTCTCTGCATTGCTACACGGCATCTGCCCTCCAGCTGCACAGTTTATAACACATGCATATAGAATTAAATGCTTATGGATAATTAAACAATTATTCCCATGAGTTTGAGTGAATCTGAGTAGAGCTACTTATATCCCAATCGGCAATGAATGGACAGTACTCACTAAGATAGGAATACAAACATGTGTCTGTGTGGTGCACTATTTATATTAAATTAAGTATATTTCATGTATAGGTTATATTACTATTATATATGTTATAATATACAGTTAATATATTTCAGATATTTACTGTATGCATTTAATTACTGTATATATATATATATATATATATATATATATATGTTTCTATCTATCTATCTATCTATCTATCTATGGCATCCTGTGCAGGGTGTTCCTCTGTGCTGTGCCTCTGAGGCACCCAGAAACCCCATACTGCACAGGCAATGCAGCACGTGGATGGATGCAGAACAAACCAGACATTAAGTCCTTGCAAATGTAAAAAAATATCATTGCCACATATATTGATAAAAAATCTGATTTCTCAGCAGCAAGTTGACACAACAGATGAACGCCTGGGACGTTTAGGCTGGAATGGGACATTCAACGAGCCCTGAAACACAGGCATAACATTCACTTTGGACGCGACTGGGTCACATGACTCGTGGGAAGTCCACCACCATAGCTCTAGGACACAGCCGAAGGATTCAGAGTTGGGTATAACTTCTATTTAAATGCAACCTGCAGGCGAATCTGTGAGCCTTTAATACCCGAGAGGGTCAGTAATCTTCACAAACCAACCCCTGGCAGATCCTGGTCAGCAAGTTTCACCCTATGGTTTATCTCCAGGAAGAATTTGCAGGCTGATGCAGACAAGATGGAGAGGCGGTCTGGTTCAGAGATATGACCACGATCCCCATATCTTTGAGGTAGTATGCAGGAACATTGCATCATTGCCTTTTTCACAATATCCCCTCTCTCACTGTCTCCCTCTCTCTCTGTTTCCCTCTCTCCCGCTATACCTTAAATGCCTTAATTGTGAAAATGTACTGATTTGCTGCAGCTCGTGTCCAGCTACACTCTGCTAGCTAATGACGCTAATGGTGCTTTGACTCCCAGAGTTGAGCACGTCAGGTTTTTTTTTTTTAACCAATGAAAAAAACTCATTACTGCGTCTCCCAGAAATCTCTGTAACGCGGGCCGTGAATTTACCTCCCCCAGGAGGTCACCCGCTCGCCTGCTCCAGCTCCGTTTTTCCATGCTAAGATGAACCCCTCGGTCACCCCCCAGGTCCAAATGTTTCAGCTGGGGCTGGGACCTCACCCCTGTATACGCTGCAGAGTTCTTCTACTCGAAAGAGCGCATATGCAGCGGTGAAGTGGCAGAGTTCATTTGGGAATATTATTAGGTTTTATTACTGTACTTAATGTGCTGCTAATTAGTTCTCACCTTATAAGCTTACTAATGCACATTCCAGCCTATTTCTTCATTCCCCGTGGCTTTCTGTGGACATTAATGATTTTTTTTCTTTTAAGTTCCCAGCACTCATTGATTTCACTGTTTGCAGCCTTTACGGTGACGGTATTCGTAACTCCTGTGAGGAATTACAGCACGATATACAATAGGAACGATTTCATCATGCCATACGTCTCCACAATTCAACCCGTCCCTGCTATTAGGACACAGAAATGAATTGAAAAAAATCTCTCCCTAGGCTTCACTCAATATATGATTATTGAAGAAAATGGCTACTGTTTTTGCAGTATTTTGCAACCTAACAGCGATTACTAACACAGTCCCCTGAAACCCATGACTTTATAGTTTTATCATGTGTGATAGTCAGACTCCTCTACTTTGAATGCCCATTAATACAATTTACTCTACTACCACACGAAATTCCTATGTAAATATGAGATATTTGTTTGTGGGTTTTTAAACAGAACTCCAGTAAAAAGCAATAATTTCATTCAGATACTTGTCTCTGCACACTAATACACTATATTGCCAAAACTATTGGGACACCCTTCCAAATTATTTAATTCAGGAGTTCCAATCGCTTCCATGGCCACAGGTGTATAAAATCAAGCACCTAGGCATGCAGACTGCTTCTACAAACATTTGTGAAAGAGTGGGTCGCTCTCAGGAGCTCAGTGAATACAAGCGTGGTACCGTGATAGAATGCTGCGCACATATAAAAGCAAAATATTATGTAGTATATTAATGAAAGCTAATGTATTAAATGTTTTTCTTTTTAAATCTGTTAATCAACATATCGCTTCTTTGCTTGGTAAGCAATGGAATTAATCGTGAATGTCAATGAATGTCAATGTTTGGAAATATTCACCGTCTCCATGGCTCAGAAGCTTGCTGAAAATTTAGAATGGGTCCCTATGGGAGTTTCGCCGTTGCTACCCGATCTGTACAGCCTTGTCGCTACCCAGTCTGTATAGCCTTGTCGCTACCCGATCTGTACAGCCTTGTCGCTACCCAGTCTGTACAGCCTTGTCGCTACCCGATCTGTACAGCCTTGTAGCTACCCGATCTGTACAGCCTTGTCGCTACCCGATCTGTACAGCCTTGTCGCTACCCGATCTGTACAGCCTTGTCGC
>JAODKM010000002.1:10568843-10583640 GCA_026780845.1 Petrocephalus sullivani
CCGATCTGTACAGCCTTGTCGCTACCCGATCTGTACAGCCTTGTCGCTACCCGATCTGTACAGCCTTGTCGCTACCCAATCTGTACAGCCTTGTAGCTACCTGATCTGTACAAACTCATCACTGTTTTTTCTACCGCTCTGCTACACGTAATGCAGCGTAAGCGCACTGTGCAACAGTAATAATCCTCCATGAGAACCACAATGATCACTGAGCATTACATAATTATGTGGATTAAATCAAGCATTGAAGCAAAGAATTTGCATCAAGGATTTTTTGCAATCAAGTTATTCGAGTTACTCGATGAATCATTGCAGCCCTAGTCCCAATATTTTTGACAGTATAGTGCCTGTGTGGCTCAGTGGGTTAAACCTCTGTGCCACTAATCAAATGGTTGCCAGTTTGAATTCCATACTCAGCAGAGTACTCAGCCACATCTATCTTGGGCCCTTAAGCAAAGTCCTTAATCCCTTGAAAAATGCTGCAGGGGCAGGGATGGATGGCCTTGAGCTCTGACCCCAGGCTTCCTTCTCACCTCTGTATGTATTTAAAGGGAGGCATGTGGAATGAAGCTAACAGATTTGAAGCTAACAGATTACAAATGAAGCTTTATTTCATTAATATGTAGCTAGAAGTTGTGGTCTATATATCCTGGCTTTGCAGAGTACATCATGGCACATTTTATCCCATATGCTTAATCCTCTATACAGTCAGGGGCCGGGACCCATACCGGCAGGGGTGTCGTGGAGGGTAAATGCACGCACGTGCTGTTTACGCACCTTTTTAATTACAGAGCAAGGCTTACTTTCCTTTTTATGATAGTTTACTCACTTGTCATTATGTAATTTAATAAAAAAAATTGAGACGATAACAGCAGCGCACTGACTCTTTCAAAACCTGGCAACCGCTTCATTCCCCGACAACGCAGCCAGTGCTTATGGGCAAGCGAATCAATGAAGGGTCATGCAGAGCGAGGGACATCAGGCAATCTTCCCCAGAAATAACCCCCCCACCCAAAAAAAAAAAAACACGGATAGAGGTTGAAAATGGTTAATAGACTGAGTAATTCTTTATTTTTCAGTTAATAAGCTAACATTAGTTATCACTGAGGTCTGTAGCCTGCAAATTTATCATATTTGCAATAAAGATGGCTGGCTAATAGGCATAACATTAAATAGGCAACCTATCTAAATCAGTGCAAATATATTTACATTTTTGCTTGCTGGACATGAACTAATCTATTTCCATAATAATAATAATAAAAATAATAATAATATGGTGGTGACTGCTTTTAGTGATACTGCAGTCCTGCATAGATGTTAGACAGTTTATCACTATTTATTACCAGCATGTAAGGGTCTGTTCATGAACATGTATAGTTTACTCCTACACCACTGTATACCGGTCATCACAGATTGGACCAGAAGGGTGGGGAGGACATGCTATGTTTATACCATTGTTTGGGTTTGGTTGTAGTTAAGGATCATGGTAAGTTAGTGTTTCCTGACCTGGTCCTCTCGGACCTGCAGGAGGTCCACATTTTTGCTCTTTCCAAGCTCCCTGCCAGACAGTCCACATTTTTCCCGGAGCTGGGAGGTAGTGTGTGTAATGTAATGTGGCGTCTACGGGTCCCCAGGGACCGGATTGGGAAAGACTGAGCGGGGGCGAGACTCCCTCCCTGGCCTTGCAGTTTGGGACCTGCATTTACCTGGCTCTCCACAGCATCCTCGTTCGTGGCCATCGCTTTGCAGTTTGATTCCAAGGAAGTAACTGTCACCAGGGTTGTGTCAGCAGCCATTTCTTTGGGACCCCTCCCAGTCAGATGTGACAAATGTGTAAATGTAAAGTCACAGGTGGGCAGGTCCTTTTCTGTTCCTGTCAGGCCTCCTCCCAGGCTCCAGTTTTGTTCCATGATAATTTGCAGTGTAGGGTTGAGATATTCGGGAAAAAGTCACCGGTTCCTAAAATAAAATTTGTAAAAAAAAGCGTAAAATTTGCTCCTGGCGAGATGGAGAAGGGAACCGCGAGATGGAGAGAAGCAGTGTCGGGTAGAGGATGCAGAGGGGTGGGCCAGAGCGAAAGACAGCCATTTTGGCATCGGTGCACAAGCAGGCCGCAGACGGAAAGGTAACGGGAAGGAGGCCGCCGCTGCTTAAGGGCTCGAGCGTCACGGACAACGTGAGGGGGAAAGTCAGACAAGCACACACCATGTGACCTAACCCAACCCCAATCTCTGTACTCATCTATTTATCCCTCCATCTTTTTCTTTTTTTAGTGAAACGATTTAGGTTCACTGCTTGATTCAAGGATACTACAGTAATTTCGTCCTGAGATTAGAACCTCCATATTTTACTCATATCTTATCAAAACAGTTTTGAGATCCAGGGGCCTATACAGGGGCGGGGCCATGTGGGCACTGGCCCCAGCTGACAGCTGATTGGCCCCCAGAGTCACCCCCCCCCATCACTCATTGATTCAAAATCTATCATTGGCTAATGATAAGATTGGCTCATCTGTAGGAATTATGGAGCATGTGTGTTTAAAGCACCAATCAAAATTCAGAAATCATAAGCCAAGTGTAAAATCAGTCCAGGGCAAGATGGATGCCAAGTCCAAATCAGGTGCAGGAATCAGTCTCAGAAAACAGACAATAATTCAGAGAGCAGAAGACGATCTGATGCTCAGTCACTTTCAGCACAATCTGAGGTGTGGTCTGGCTGGGAGTGGCTGCAGGGACGGCCACCTGCAGGCAGGAATTTTAATAACACCCCTTTCTCTCCACAAGTCCAGGGGGAGAGGCTCTGGGTACCATTTGCCACAGTAACACGCGCATTCTTCCCCCACTGACCATCTGCTGGTTGTAGACAAACATATAGATACCACCATTCCAGTGTCTGACATCCCAGGCAGTTATTCTGGTGAAAAAGAGTCGCACCCACACAGGGAACCTCTAACGACCTCTGTCTTCCCCAGGGGTCTTTATGACTGATACGGTATAAATTCTTAATACATGTGGTCAGCGCTACAAACGCGACTTGTCCCCTTTATTTGTCGTCGTGTTAAATCGCGCTTTTTCCGGCGACCTTAATCGTTCTCCTCCGTGACACAGTCTCAAACGGAGCCGCCGTGTCACTGCGGGAATGAAAGTAATCGATTAAGCAAACAGTTTATTTCATAGTCTTGGCAGAACAAACAAACCATAACTGGCTGCAGCTTCCCAGCACAGAGATTCATATATAAAGGCGAGTAATAATTTAAAATGAAATAGAAATGCCATCTCATACGTAGCAATACAAGGCTATCCTGCATGCGCAGGTGCTTGTAGGAAGTCCGTTTAATTTATTGACTAATTTCGCTGTATGTAACTGATACAATAACGGAAGAGGAACCGGTTGTGACAAAAGGAAAAAGCGTTTTTAAATGCTAGCGTTTTAAGTATTTAGTGTGATATGTTCGCGAACTATCCTATAAAATCCTTTATTTCCCTTAAGGACAGCAGATTAACCCTCATACTTTGAAATCTATATTCATTAATAATTTATCCCAGATAGCACAGACCCCATGCAATGCAGGGATACATCTACTCTATCGCAGGCTGTTTTAAAATATCTATAATACTGAATATCTCGGGGAATACTTCCAAGTATAGCTTTTCATTTCTGTTTGTTTCTTCGCGTTTTATTATATGTTTGCAGTGGTGATTTATGACTGATACAGTATAAAAAGACAAAGACAAAACAGATGAAGAGGAGACCATATTAATATGAAAAATTTATCGTCAATAGCCTGAAGACCCTGGTTCCAGCAGGCGTGTCTTCAACTAATGATTAACAGAGGATGAATATGAAGGGATAATTTTAAGTGCTGTTTATCACAGTTTGGCTTAAATAAGTCTTTGTGTGTGCAACTGTTTAGTAGAGTACATACAACATATGGCTAATTATATGTGGGTGGGTTTTCAGTGCAACTCCCTAATAGGTCACTAATTAGAGGACTGACTGACTGAAGAGTCCTCACATCTGGGTTTGAACAGCTGACCTAAAGGTTTTCCCAAAAACCTGCATACACACTGGTCCTTTGCGGGTAAGATTGGCCGCCCCTGGTGTAGGCCAAGTACACATTCTGCTAAGCACAATCTCCTGTAACAAACATTAGCAGCAGAGTGGATGGTTGTACAGAAGAGGTCAGCGACTTTCCACCTGGCACAAACATAGGATGCCATCTTTCCAACAAGTCAGTCTCACACATTTATCAAGTTATGGCAGCGTTAATTGCAGCGACTGCAGTGGGGTAGAAGCCGTTCTTAAGTCTATTTGTCCTTGTTTTGATACTCCTGACGGGAGCAGTTCAGAGAGCATATGCCCCGGATGAGAGGTGTCCTTCATAATGTTGTGTGCCTTCTTGAGGCACCGGGAACCATACAGCTCCTCCAGTGTGGGGAGAGAGCAGCCAATGAGTTAGAATGATTCCAAGGACCCCTGACTGACAGGCGCTCTAAAAATGTTCATACATAATTGGATTTGTTGGGTTTGACGGCCTAAAATTAGGCCTATATGCTTTCATGGGGTCCAAAATCTCTATGTCTAAGTTTCGCATTTCGTTTGCACTTTCGTCAGTCCTGTGTCAAAAGTCACATAAATCTGGCAAAGTTGTCAAATCATGCCGATTTAACGAATCAGTCATTACATGAGCATGCGTCGTTATGTTTGCGACCGCAGTTAGATCATTCCTTAAAGAGCAGGGGGGTGACTTGGGTGAATGCTCTGGGTGACCGGCGATAGCCGTCATCTGTGGACCTTCCTTCCTCTAAAGCGCAATTTGAAATTACATTTTCAACTGTTGAATAATAAAACGCGTTATCGCATCACTAAAGTGAAAGAAGACTAAGTCATCCAGGGAGTAATAATATGGCCAAAGTGAGCTTCCTGAAACAATTCCCAGCTGTGCTCCAGAGTGATGCCGCGCAGTGGATGCGAGCGCGTTTCTCAGCTTTTCGCTGAGGGCGCAATCAAATCAATGGTCCTTCAGACAAAATAATTGAAAAACTTTGATATGTGACTCGAGTTCGGAGCACATTATGCGTTATGCAAATTCCCATCCGCCGCTGCCGACGCGCGATTTGTCATTCAGGCCGTGTTATAAATTACATATTTTTTCCATAAATCATCAGTATGTATACACCTCCAAGTCAAAAAAAGCAGCAAATCGAGGCTTTAATATTAAACACCCAGACCAAGTTAGACTTCGCTTAATGTGTACTAGTAGATTCTCTTTGTTTTATAGATGGTTAAGCATATATGTTTAAAATGATAATGGAATCGATTTGTATGACAAATGCTATAATTTCAATTGGAAAACATACTGAAATGTGACATTTTTTTATCCTGTTATTATCTATGTAGACCTCGCTTCTGCAGTTTATTTTCAATGTAATTTTACCTGGTCAGTCTAACACTTTTTGATCCCAGATATTCCTAGAATATTTCCATGAGCTTACTTTGGGAATGCATGCTTCCCGTTCCCTACTTCGTACTCTAAAAAGCAAGATCATTTAAATGCAAAGTGTGATACTTCGGTCTGCAGCGTTTGAAGCGGATATACGTAAGACAGGAGATGTACGTAGCTTCTGCCTGGATCACCTGGACGCGATTCATTTAATCTCATATCTAAGATCCGCTTCTCTTTTATGACCAGTGCGAAAACCATCCTGGGTCAGCAGTCCTTATAAATCCCAGTTTGTGGGAAGTCGGATGAGCTGAGTAACACTTTCATTTCTAGCTTTCAAAAATGATACAGATGGACTTAGCTAGAGCAGCAGCAGGACACTAGTAGTAGTATTTGAAATCATATATAATACACAAAGATTTTGTAAGTTTTATTTGTTTATGTTTTCCAAAAGGGGATGCCATAGATAAAACTTCTACAACAATGTTCCTATGGTTCATGCCTAGGTGTAGCTTCCTCATCCAGTGTGCTTTGGAGGTGGGGCTTCCAGATCCAGTGCGCTTTGCAGGTGGGGCTTCTTTAGCTGGGTTCGTTGAGGGGTGGGGCTTCCTTATCCAATGTGCTTTGCAGGTGGGGCTTCCTCATCCGGTGTGCTTTGGAGGTGGGGCTTCCTCATCCGGTGTGCTTTGGAGATGGGGCTTCCTGATCCAGTGTGCTTTGTAAGTGGGGCTTCCTGATCCAATGTGCTTTGCAGGTGGGGCTTCCTCATCCAGTGTGCTTTGGAGGTGGGGCTTCTTGATCCAGTGTGCTTTGGAAGTTGGGCTTCCTGTTCCAGTGTGCTTTGGAGGTGGGGCTTCCTGACCCAATGTGCTTTGCAGGTGGGGCTTCCTGATCTAGTGTGCTTTGGAGGTGGGGCTTCCTCATCCAGTGTGCTTTGGAGGTGAGGCTTCCTGATCTAGTGTGCTTTGGAGGTGGGGCTTCCTCATCCAGTGTGCTTTGGAGGTGAGGCTTCCTGATCCAGTGTGCTTTGGAGGTGGGGCTTTTTTGGCTGGTTTCATTGAGGTTGGGGCCCCTGAGTTCACAGAACATAATTGGACAGCTCTGGCTTGGGAGCCCAATGTGATATTGTGGCGCCCAGCGGCCACGGGCCCCAGGCCCCGGGGCAACAGCCAAGAAGCAAGGCAGCATTCTGACACTCAGCCTTTAAAAAGGACTCACACAGTAGGTTACAGTAAAGACAACTCATCTCTATTCTCCTTGAATTACAGACCACTCATCATGTTGGCTTCCTTAACCACCCCAACACAACAGTATGTTTTTATGAACAAGTACCACCTCCCAATCTGACGAGCTTCCCCATCTGTAATCAAATTTTCACTGCATCAGAATCAGAATCCTGTTGTTATAGCCAAACATGCATTCAAAGAATCTGACAGGGTGTTTCTGCTCATAGCACACATAGACTTAAACAAAAAAACGAAAGCCAAGCTAAACTAAAAGGCAACAGAGAGACGTAACTCAGTAACTCAGTTACTACTGAAGTACAAATCATGAACAAATAGTCACTACCTAAGATGAAAGGTGTCACAATTCATTAATGCTGAACAAAAATGACATCAGTATTTCATTATTTATTTTTTACAGAATTAAACAAGGGTCCCGAGACTTCCTGCGTGCCCCGTACGTATGAACCTACACTCAAACCACAAACCTGACTCTCGTCTGTGTATCTGTGTGTGTGTCAGTGGAGAGCATGATAGGATTTGTGAAAAGCGGCACCCCAGTGTACCTGCTCTCGCACTTCTGCAAATGGAAAACAAAGCATTATATTCAGCCTTTTCTAAGCATCAACCTGCACCGGCAATGGCTGCAACTGGCATGCAGAGACAAGCTCGTGCACCCAGCTGAAACTAATTACAGAATTAGTACCACTTTCTAAGGTACTTTTAATTACCATTGTGAGAGAAATGCTGGCTTTAACTGGCTGATAAGTCAACAAAATAGGAAAACACTGAGTCCTCATGTCTGACAGCTGCCCAGAAAACACCTGCGTGTCACTGACACTGGCGGGAAACATCTCAAACATTCCCTCAAGTCCTTCAAAACACTAAAAAAAAGGACTATTCAAAACAAGGAGAAAAAAAACTCAGTAACTCCATCTGGTGTAATTTCACAAAAATGTCTGACGTTAACAGCAGAGTTTCACTGCCAAACTCCCACACAGGTGTTCCCTGTCCACCAGACACTGCCTTCCGAGGCTTCATGCAGTCACGAGAAAATGGCTAATTTGGACTTTCCCCAGGGTCCTAAGGTCCTACCAGTTACGCCTGGAATGGTGGAAACTAGACATCGACGGTTACAAATAAGGTGAATGGACTGGATCAGGGCAGCGAGTTCCACCTTAAGCACCTGTCCTGCATTTGCCAATCTGACTTATGTGCCAAAAAACACAATCCAGCCAAAACAATCATTATTCCACCCAGCCACCCAGACTCCCTGCCAGCCTCCGGCGGAGATTCTTCATCCAGGCCCACTTGGAGGAGACAGCAGGGATGGTCAGTCAGCCTCCCCAGCCCTGAGGTTTCTCTGCCCACCCCCCCCCCCTATGTGATTTGCAGCACATCTGCAAAGGACATTACTTACATGTGCAGAGGTAGACATATTTCCCACTTCCTCCTTGCTAAGCCGGTGATTGAATAAAGTTTCGCAGATCGATGCCCGTATCCTGCGCTTCTACACCGTGACCGATTTCAGCACACTGTGGCAATAACTCAATTTCTCCAACACCATTGAATGCGGCACCTCTCGATTTTCTGCATAAAATGTACTTCATATAGCTCTTAATATTCTCACCGAGCTGATTGTATCGTATTTTCTACCTTGCCGGAGTCCAGACTCCCGAATGGGTCACATGACTCCCATCTCCTGTCCCATTGGTTGCCGAGGCGGAGGGTGACCCAGCACTGTGTGACACCTGTAATGCATGCCAGGACCAGCCGCTATTGGATAGCGGTGGGGCATTTCCCTGCCTGGGATTGCGCAATGAGGCTCTCCTGGTGCCCTGTGCATTCTGGGATAGGCTCCAGGCTCACTGTTACACTCTACAGAAGAAGCAGTCATGGAAGACGGATGAATGGATAAAACACATATTATATATATAACACATGACATAAGCAGCCAGTTATATCATATACAAACATCTGACCCAACAGGTAATATGGAATTATGAGCCAAGCTGTTTCACAGGAGCCCTCTGATTAATTGCTTCCTTTCTTATATAAATGGACTGCGAGTGAGTGTGGTCTTTCTCACACTCAATAAAAGTACAATTACTGTAAGTGTCAAGATCACTAGGTATGGCTCAGCATGTATTTTAATTAACCGTTTTATATCTGTGTCTCTCCTCCAGGGTAACCGACTGGAAGACAGATGGAGCAATAGATGGTGGATGGGTGGAGGTATATTTCTGACTTAACAAAATGAAGATTGAAGTATTTTAATGAGGGTCTGGTGTTATTGCACTGCAGCACAACGTAAGCCAGTTTATCCTACACCACACCTGCGTATTTCAAATGAAGAACACAAATTAACTTGTTCAAGGCTAAAACAGCAAATACCTTCTGGGACACCCCTAAGCACTTAAGCTCTGCTGTGGCTAGTCATTTAAAGCAAAGTTTTTGCAAAGGATTTCCAAGTCAGACAATGTCTGGATAAGCAGAGATTTTCTGTGATCTGATTATGAATGTTTGAATGTTTCATGTGCGAGTGAAATTGTTTATTATAGGGAAATGGATTCCTCCATGCAGTGATGCAGCACGCAGATGCGATATCCACAGCCTGGGTATCTGGATGTCTACCTGGCTGTGGTTCGGCTTTTGGGCTACTCAGCGCCACTTCAGGGTTAGGTGTAGAAGTCAGAAGTGATGCCAGCTCGACAGCACGGTCCAGCAGGGGACGGTGGACCTCAGACTGGTGCCAACCAATCCTCAAAAGGCATTTAACAAGTGTTTCTGTGAGATGTACATTTCAAACACTCTACCTCCTCAACTGTCTTCTCAGAGCAGAAACATTTCTATTAAAAAACAGAGCATGAATAAAAGTGGAGACCCCCCCCCACCATCACCACCCCACTCCAGCAGATTGTACAGCCTCTGGGTAACACCCAGCTGCTGTCAGACTGACTCATGTTAGCCGTAGCGCTCACTGCCTGCAAATGCAGTTTTAGTTTTACATGCACAGTGAGTTTTCAATAACTAACCAAACAAATAAAAATCTTTGATAACAGCGGAAGTTCTTTAGGCTCCCGTTACTCCAACGCAAAAGCCTTTGATGAGGCACCTGAGCGACGCACTGAACTGACAGCAGCACCCCCCCCCCCTCATATTACGCATGACCCTCATTAAACGTTCTCTGCTGGAATTGAGGCTCCGACATGTGGCTGCAGCACTAAAGGGCAGGAGGCAAGTTGGTGGAAGGGGGATGTCCTTCGGGGGCCAGTCGGAGGGTCCTGCTCCAGGTGACTGCCGACAGGAGGCCCCATCCCGTGGCCGTCTCAGCGCCTGTCCAAACCGTCTCCCTGCAGCACCCCCCCTTGAGGTTGACCAGCTTCCATCCCCGCAACGTGCCACCCCCCCCCATCATGGCAGTGTGTCCAGCACTGGCAACTCGGGGGGCATCACGGCTGACACTCACACTGGCGCTAGCAGTTGTGGAGCAGGTCAGACTGAGAGCACACTCTGCCTAACAGCGCTCTGCCTAACTGCGCTCTGCCTTACCGCACTCTGCCTAACCGCCCTCTGCCTTACCGTGCTCTGCCTAACTGTCCTCTGCCTAACCGCGCTCTGCCTTACCGCACTCTGCCTAACCGCGCTCTGCCTAACCACGCTCTGCCTAACCGCGCTCTGCCTTACCGCACTCTGCCTAACTGCGCTCTGCCTTACCGCACTCTGCCTAACCGCGCTCTGCCTAACCGCGCTCTGCCTAACCGCACTCTGCCTAACCATGCTCTGCCTAACCGCGCTCTGCCTAACCACACTCTGCCTTACCGTGCTCTGCCTAACCGTGCTCTGCCTAACCGCCCTCTGCCTTACCGTGCTCTGCCTAACCGTCCTCTGCCTCACCGCGCTCTTCCTAACCGTCCCTGCCTTACCGTGCTCTGCCTAACCGTCCTCTGCCTAACCGCGCTCTTCCTAACCGTCCCTGCCTTACCGAGCTCTGCCTTACCGTGCTCTGCCTAACTGCCCTCTGCCTAACCACGCTCTGCCTAACCGCGCTCTGCCTAACCGCCCTCTGCCTTACCGTGCTCTGCCTAACTGTCCTCTGCCTAACCACCCTCTGCCTTACCGTGCTCTGCCTAACTGCCCTCTGCCTAACTGCCCTCTGCCTAACTGCCCTCTGCCTAACCGCGCGCTGCTTACCTGTACCCGAACAAAAAGCTGCAGACTTAAGCTTCTCATTTAAAGATGTATGATGGTTCATCTGAGCGTCAAGGTTAAAATCCAGGGGGATCTGCAAGTTGCAGGGAGGGAGCTGTCCATGCTGACTGGCCTTTATGACGGAGCCTGTGACCCAGAAACACAGGCTTCACTCACTTCCGCTCTCTTTAAGCATCACTATGCTGTTATATTATGACATAAATGCCACCAGCACCACTACCAACAACAGCAATAGTAAATAAAATATGTTTAATTTCATTACTTCATAAAAAATAAATCAATGGCTGACAGATCATGTGGGAGGGACTGGAACCTAATCTCGGGAGCACAACTGGAATATAATTATTCTACCACCCAGGGGTTTTGAACCCATGACCTTTTGGCCACAGAGCCATAATTTCACACTGCATACCCCATATTTTAAATCTAAAGTGACCATCAGAGTAACTATAAGTCAATAGCTGGAAATATATAGCTTTCTTGTCCTTTAATGAGATTCTACTATAACAATTAAATTAAACGAAAACATTCTGCCGATTCTAGAACTTTATTTAAAGCCTTAATAGCTCACAAGGGCATGAAACTGCAGACAGCAGCTCTGTCCCGGAAACAGCACAAACATGGAGAATGATCCAAATTATGGACAAACTACATTGGGGGGAGTGAGGTGAGAGGAGGAGACTTTTTTTGTTGGTTATTTTCATGTCCACCCCTCTCTTGCCTTGCATGTCATACCCATTCCCTGAGGGTATCTGCCAAGTCGGGAGCCCCTGAGAGCCATGTTGGGTGGGTAAATGGTGCCCAACTGGGACTCTGTGGCAGAGTGTAAGAGCCTAATGCCGCTCACTGCCATACACCCAGAGCGAGTCTCCGTGCTGAAAGGCAAGACAAATTTATATGCATAGTACATTTAAAGTGCAGAAGTGCTTTACAAGAACATGATAATAGACTGAACATAACAATAGATTAAAACTAATTAAAAGAGAAAGGAGAGATTTGCAGCACACAAAATAAATTACATAAAATTAGATAACATAGACGGCAGCATGAAGGCACAGTGGGGGCACAGAGGAGTCACAGTGAGGGCACAGAGGAGGCACAGTGAGGGCACAGTGAGGACACAGTGGGGGCACAGTGAGGGAACAGAGGGGGCACAGTGGGGACACAGAGGGGGCACAGAGGAGGCACATTGAGGGCACAGAGAGGGCACAGTGAGGGCACAGTGAGGGCACAGAGGGGACACAGTGGGGGGCACAGAGGAGGCACAGTGGGGGCACATTGAGGGCACAGTGGGGACACAGAGGGGGTACAGTGGGGGCACCGAGGGGACACAGAGGGGGCACAGTGTGGGCACAGTGAGGGCACAGAGATGGCACAGAGGGGGCACAGAGGAGACACAGTGAGGGCACAGAGGGGGCACACGGCTGCCTCACACTCCAGGGTGTGGCTTTGACTCAAGTCTGTGGTGTGTGTGTGTGTGTGTGTGTGTGTGTGTGTGTGTTTGTGCAATCCAAAGACCTGCAGTTAGGTGAATAGGTGTCTGTAGTCTATGACTGTCAGCATTTGCAGTTCTGGACTGGCACCCTGTCCAGCCTCATACCCTGTGCCACTCCAGCCACCACCCCCCACCCCCCACCTACCACCCCCACCACCCATGATCATGACCATGCCAAGCAGTTAGCAGAAGCCTGGAAAATTAACCAGCTTACCAGGGTATTTTAAAGAGAAAAACACAGTGTGTCCATTGAGGGAATGCCCCAAATGCGCATGGGAAGCAGCGGCTTTCTATTCTGGGCTTGCTGTAATGTCACAGATCACTAGTCACAGCAGCAAGGTGTCTATAGGTCCTGACTATACTGTATATCCACAGCTCATGTAACTATTTATAAGGTCAACTGCTGAACCTATATTACTATCAACCAATACAGTGCAGAGGTAGCCAGTGCATCTGCACAGACCCAGAAGGGTGTCTGTGCTTTTTGCTTTTATATGACCTGCTGGCTTTCTGCACTCCCCAGTAAAACGTCCGTTTTCCTCCCCGCCCCTACTGTCAGGTGCTGGCGTATCTCATCCTGATACATGTGTTTCTCTCCCCAGGGATGGGGGATTGGGGCGATGCGGGCAGGTGGTGCCGTGCGAAGCACTGAATCACACGGCGAGGGCCCTGACCGGCCCTGGGGCGGCCGGTGGGAGGGTGGGGGGCGTCTCCGGCATGAGACATCAGCATGCAGTGTCGACTGGCTGTGCCATCCCACCCCCAGCCCCCACTGGCATTCTGGCAAATGCTCCACGGCGCCCCCTTGAGACACCGCAGAGCTGCCAGACGAATGAGTGACAGGAGACCTCTTGAAGGACATCTCCATGATGAATTGCGAGTCACAGGATAAGATGCTCAGCTCTGTGACTGATGAAGCAGCTTCCTGTGGACAAGCCGGTCCACTATCGGCCTGCTTGGAAAGGTCCGATACACGCTGCTGACATGGGATGTGCTGTGTTTATGTTGATGAAGATATTTATAGGGACTCTATATTAAAATCTGGGAAGAGAAAGTGGAGCACTATCGAGAAATAATTAATCATTCTCCAGCATGCTGAATCTGCTTTTTTGAGCTTTTGCATAAAGGGTGAATCATACAGGAATAGAACGGCTTGACATGTTAAAAGTCAAATAAAGCCCACAACAGGAATATCACTACAGCCTTAGTACGGTCTTAGTACCTGGGATTCCCAATGCCATGAGAATCTGTGCCTGTTACGCAGTGTTATGTGTTTTATCATGAGTGTCTGTTCAGTGTTACATGTTTTATTTCCTGTTCCTTTTAAACAGTAGTATATGTTCTTATTAACCATGCCTGAAAGAGTTACATGTTTATTTTAGCTGAACCAGTGCCTTGTTACAGTTACATGTTTTTACTGCCAGTTCCAGTTACACAGTGCTACATGTTCTTAATGCCACTTCCTGTTACACAGTGTTACTTGTTTTTATTGCCAGTTCCCGTTAGACAGTGCTACATGTTCTTATTGCCACTTCCTGTTAGACAGTGTTACATGTTTTTATTGCCAGTGCCAGTTACACAGTGTTACATGCTTTTATTGCCAGTTCCTGTTAGACAGTGCTACATGTTTTTATTGCCAGTGCCAGTTACACAGTGTTACATGCTTTTATTGCCACTTCCTGTTAGACAGTGTTACATGTTTTTATTGCCAGTGCCAGTTACACAGTGTTACATGCTTTTATTGCCAGTTCCTGTTAGACAGTGCTACATGTTTTTATTGCCAGTGCCAGTTACACAGTGTTACATGCTTTTATTGCCAGTTCCTGTTAGACAGTGCTACATGTTTTTATTGCCAGTGCCAGTTACACAGTGTTACATGCTTTTATTGCCAGTTCCTGTTAGACAGTGCTACATGTTTTTATTGGCTTTCCCTGATACAATGTTAGATGTTTTTCTTACCAGTTCCTATTTCATAGTGTTTTACGTTGTATTACCAGATCCAATTACGCAGTGTTACAAGTTTGTTTTGGTGGAATCAATGCTTGTTGATAGTGTCACATGTCTCTGTTACTAGTTCCTGTTATACCGTGTTATTGCTTTTATTACCAGTTCCTGTTACACAGTGTTACATGTTTTTATTCCCAGTTCCTCTTAGATAGTGTTACATGTTTTTATTGGCTGTTCCCATTACACAGTGTTATATCTTCTTTTATGAGTTCCTGTTATGCTGTTTGTTTTAGTGGAATCAATGCTTGTTACACAGTGTTACAATCTCTATTGCCAGTTCCTGTTACACAGTGTTACAATCTCTATTGCCAGTTCCTGTTACACAGTGTTACAATCTCTTTTGCCAGTTCCTGTTACACAGTGTTACAATCTCTATTGCCAGTTCCTGTTACACAGTGTTACAATCTCTATTGCCAG
>JAODKM010000002.1:10590147-10600784 GCA_026780845.1 Petrocephalus sullivani
GAGAGGAGAGGCTCTATGCTGGCCCACAACCGCAAGAAGATGGATAGATAGATGGATGGATGGATGGATGGATGGATATTTGTAAAGCTTCCTCTGGTCAGCGACTGTGTCTTGAGGGGCCAAGCAGAAACAGGAACCTTTATGCACGGATTTGGTATAGCAGGGATTGACTTATGATTGGCACTGAAGACACACATACAAAATCAGGAGTTCTCCATCCGATTTGTGACCTATAGGGTCATAATGAATTGCACGCCAACCCAGCCCAGCCACCCATCCATTGTCTCACCACTCATCCTGGTCCAGGTGCTGGGGACCCTGTAGTCTATCCCAGGATGGGGTGCCCCCTGAATGGGACGGCAGCATTTTCTACTTAGGCCACTAGTCTCCAACCGAATTTCTGTGCCAGATCAGGGAAGGAACGCCACCCTCGCCCTCTTTCATTTATTTTCTGTGTCCTCCTCGAGTGTCGCTTATGTAAATTACCAAAGGAATGCTGGTGGCACCGTTTGCCGCCTCAGCTGGTTCTGTGGGTATTATGGCACTGTGCAGCGGGCCAAGGCACTGGGGGACTTGGGGATCACAAACACTATACTCATTTCCTCATTTCCTTCTTCCTTGCTCAGGGTGGCAAAACGAGGCAAACTGATTTTAAAAAATAGCTTAATTTCCTACTGTTCTGGAGGGTGTAATTATGCGGGAAGCTGCCGCCAGTTTGTAGGGGAGACTTCAGGAGCTCCTGAGGGCCTCCTCAGTGCCTCTGCACAGCTGCTAACAGAACGCAAAATGATCATTAGAACAAATTAATAATTAACCGGAAGCCCCCTCCAAAAAAAGAAACATTTCCCCCAGACATTTTCAGACAAAGAACAGAATTATGAGAGCAAAGGTGTAAGAGGAGAAAGGGAGTCGCACTTTTCTGTTTGGCCTGATGGTGGTGCTCCCCCGGCTCGCCTGATGGCGATAGAAATCAGAGAGCCGGAAGCCCCAGACATCATTGGACGGGGTTAATGAGGCAGGACGGCCAGGGAGATGAAGCGTGTCAATAGGTCTGGAGGCAGCGGGGCCCGCATGGAGATCCGGGGCTGGGGCCAGCACACGGCCTGAGATTATCCGCAGAACTGGGTCTCTCCGTCACATCGCTCTCATTACATAACCCATGGCAGCTGAGGTAGCATTCTGCTAACGTCATTTGCTAAAAACAAGCATAACATTTCTCTTATTACTTCTGCTTATACTCTGCCACCCCAGACTTTGATTTCAGCTGTCCTCCTTAAAAGGAGAAGCACCCTCCAATCCTAAAGCAACGATGACCTCGTGACCCCTCACCCCTTAGCTAGGTAGCACGGAGAATACCCAACAGAAAATGACACTGAGTAACACTGGGGGCTCAGGTGCTGCTTAAAAACAGCGCTCAGCGTTGCGTGCAGTCCTGAAATCGATGTCCCGGCTTTTCTCGTGCGTGTCGAATTAGAAAAATCATGGGTCTTCCGCTGTAATGGTCGATCTCGATCCAGCACAGGGGAGAAAGGCAGTATCAGCTAAGAGGACTCAACAGACCTCGAAAGCGAGCCTTACTCCCATAAGTGCATCACAAGTTGCCATGCCTGAGAGCACACATGTGCGATGTAAATATCTGTGTTCTGTTATTTTATATTATTATACAGGTATTTCTTTATTGATGGGTTAGTTCCCTGCCCTCCTGCCCTGGGTGTCTTCTGGATCCGGACCCCTGCGACCCTCAAAGGATGGGTATAAAAGTTTGGATGGGTATACACACACACACACACACTGATGAATATATTGCATTTTATGTCTATTTCTACTCACTTGCATGTTATGTGTGAAGTATCTGACCATGCACCAGAACAAATTCCTAGGACCCATGCCTTTGCAGGGCTCCATGTTCACGTGGATGTTCTTGAGAATCCAGAGCATGAGAGACGAGGCAGGCCGGTGGACCTGAAGCTAAAGTGGAGCGGGAAAGGACAGAGCCGAGGGGGGAGCCAGGTGTGGTCCTGCGGGGGGGAAGATCTCTGCTGACACAGCGTTGCTTCGGATGGATCATCCCGGGAACATTTTTAGAACGTTCCCCGGCAGACGCGTTGTGCGATGGCTACCGTGTAGCTGCGGGATCTAGACTCTCCTGCCCGGTGTTTCCCTGAGCAATGCAATCTGGGTGCCTCACTCTCGCTATCATTTCACACAAATTTGCTGGTTGCTCTAACCATGACTCAAACTTAAAAACCCCCAAGATTTTTCATCCCTCACTTCAGTGGTTCCCCCGAAAAGCACAGGTCAAGAGGCAAATTCACACATTTTTCTCCCAATTATTTAGCAACCAACAGTTTGAGAACCACTGCCTTAGTGTACCAAGCTTTTTATAAAAAAAGGTCCAAGCATAACCTGGTTTTTGACATTGGAAGTTGGAATTTGACATTGGAATCATTACAGCTAAGCTCTCCTCTATGACTGCCTATATGAGGGTGTTAATTAACAATCAATTCAAAATCGTTTCCTCTACTAGCCTGATACTTCATTACATTTCCTGAATGTTCTTATATTGCATGACTGGTCCTTAAATAATTAAGATGGTGTGTAGCTCCTGCCCTAGCACTGCTTGCACTTGTATCTGGACATTCACTGGAAGGCCAGCCTAGCTGCACTGCTTGCACTTGTATCTGGACATTCACTGGAAGGCCAGCCTAGCTGCACTTAGCTGCCAACTTGACTCCTCAACAGCAGGTATGTTTGCAAGGTGCTATTTGCCTCACTTGTCTGCTAAATATCCACCCATTTTCCATGACCGCTCTTCCTATTCAGGGCCGCAGGGGGTCCAGAGCCTATCCCTTTACTAAATATGTAAGATGCTCATTTAAAAAATGCAAAAACAAAGCATGGACATGCACTTTAAATATTCAAATAACCAGAAAGAAAGAAGACATTTAATTGTATTTGATCATCGCCATCTAATCCCAGAGTTGTTTCATAAATTCCACAATTCGGATTGTGGAACATCTGTTACTGGTCTGCGTCAGAATGCAGCAGTCGGCTGAATTACAGCAGAACGAAAGGTCACTCAGCACTTATAGGCTCCTGTATAGCCTCGGGACTGACGCGGCGCCCCAGATGTGTGGCAGCTCCTGGCCCGAGGCTGGACACCAATCCAGTGAGACCTTATTGACATGTCCTCACAGACCTGCCGGCCATTGGTCAGCCGCAGGCCTTCGTGTTGATGGCTGCTCATAGGATCCCCACCACTCTCAACTATGGAATGAACATTGAGGAGGGGTGGAAGGACATGGATGCCTGAGGCTGAGATGATGATGGATTTTAGAGCAAAGCCCTTGATATTGATAAGAGGGTAACGGCAAAGCTGTGTGGTCTAACGTCTAACGATGCCCCACCTAATAAATCACCATGCCTCATTATCTGAAGCTTCTGCATGACAGTGTGTGTGTAGCTGGGGGGGGGGCAGACACAAGCCTGCTTTTTTCGTACCCCGTCTGTCATTAAGGGAGCAGCCTGTCCAGTGGAAACTTCTAGATCTGCTCACTAGATGGGATGCACCCTCGGCAGAATACCTTTCATCCAGACCAGCTTCCCCGATAAATAAATGTTTCTTCAGATCCATCTTCTGTCCCACCTCAGTGGGTGTCTTCTCTCCTGTAGCACATTAGGAGGAGTCCCAGAAAGCAGCCCCACTTGCTGTGTGAATGCTCACATTAGCAGGATTTTCCCACTAGGATTTCCCAGGACAGAAGCCCCCCCCCCCAAGTCACAAATGCATCCAGCCAGGGTGATGTAATGATTTTCCGGCAGAGAGGGCTGTGTTTCTAGCTACTGCTAACAGTAGTTCTGGTGGCCTGTTATTTGCTGAGTGCAGCAACTCGGAGAGAAGGAAGCGAGAGAACGCTCCCCCGTGTCACTTTCAAATTCGCGACACCCACTGGCTGGAAGTTACGTTAGCCGCGTCGAGCGGCAGCGGGAGGCAGGATAGTTTTGCTCGTATAGCAGACGTGTAGTAGCGGGACTGCCCATGGTGAGATTTGGAGTCCTGTTCCCACCACCCCCCCCCCGCTGAAGCCCATTCCAGCTGCCAGGATCGACACAGCCCCCCCTGCTGAGAAAACCATCCGCCTGCCCTTTGCGCTGGTCTTACGTCAGATCTTCGGAGACCGGCGAGACGTACAGGGACACAAGCCACTGTACCTGTCAGAGCTGCCAGACACCCGACTCTGATTTCAGCGTGTGACAGCGTGGCTGCACCCCCAACAGGCCACGGTCCCTTGGCGAGGCTAACTGGTTCGTTTTTTGATGCATCCATCCCCCAAAACGAGGTCACGGTGAGCCTGGAGCGCATCCCAAGCCGCACAGGACGTGCTGGATGGGATGCCAATTCATCACATGGCACACAAAGAGTGGCCAATTTAGGGATGTCAGTCCACCTAACTGCATGTTTTTGGCCTGCAGGAGGAAACAGGAGATATGCACAAACCCAGGGAGGCCATCAGACTCAAACCCATAGCTGCTTTTAATACCTGAGATGTTTCACGTGTCTTTTACAGATGCTTTTGTCCAAAGAAACATCTCGTTAGCAGATATAATGGTGCTTGGGAGCAGAGACTTGTGGAGTTCAGATCCCAGGACTGTCCGCCATGTAAGTGCTAACTCTGAACTAGAAATGTCTAGTTGAGCCGCTTACCATTGTTAGTTGTTTTTTTTATACTTATTTATATTTATGTTGTTTCTAAGTAACCAAACAAATGCGCTTCAGATGGTTCTTAATACTGCCTGATATTCACTCCTTCCTCCCCAGCGCATTCCTGTCCCCCGAAGCCTCCTCTGCTGAGACAGCTGAGGAATTGACAGGCAGAAGGTGTCCTGGGGCAGACCCGAGGGACCTGTCCCCCTGAACCGGCTATTGACAGGAACATCAAGATCGGGCAGAGTGTTGATCTCCCTTTAATTATGCAGGAGCCTTCACCTAATGGATGCGATCAAAGGCTCCTCCTACAGGTGAAGCCGGGTATTCACAGCGTGACTAAACAACGCTCCCCATGGGTCTTAGTGGAGCCGAAGGAACTGGGAGCACATTAACTCTCATGCATGTGTAGGAATTGTCTTTAGGGTCTTGTGTAGAAAGTGAGAGCGTGTGTTTCAATGACTGTTTGCTTTACTGGTGTTACTGTCACTGTTAGCACCTAACAAAAAGGCTATAAAAAAAGTTCAGAATGTACACAGCCACATATACAAACATATACCCTCCTCTCAGCAAACATGTGAATTACACATCTACACATCTAGTCAGCAGAATCCGTCTCAACCATCATGAAATGCCTTAAGACCCATCTTTTTGGCCAACACCTCAACTAGTTCATCCAATGACTGTCCTGCTGCTCTCTTATGCATCCTAGGATAATCATGAATCTTTGCGTGTGTCTTTGATTAGAATTGACATTTTGTTAGAATCTAACAATATCTTTTTGTAATACATTATGGCTCTTACTGCTGTGCTAGTCTGTACCTGCTACTGGCCATTTTTTAGAAGCCCAGCCTAGTTGGCTCCTTGACCATAATCCTTGTTGTGTTCTCTCTGCCATGATCATGGTCATCACTTAGGACGAAAGAGTCTATTCTATTCCAAGGTGGATCATAGCCTTTTACACTTGGTGTTCTCTGTTTGCTTAACACAAATTAATACCGAGATGGGGAACTCGGGGTCTTTGTGCCAGAAAACTGTGGTACCTTCCTTTGAGCGTCAGGAGCCTTGGTGAGCCAGCGAGACAGGTTCCTCTCCGTTCCAGCATTCCTGCGGAGGAGGAGGGTGCTGATGGTTGGAGGGGTTTGGGTTAGAAATGTGGTGAATGATTCAACCCCCACCGGCTGGCAGTCTCCCCTCTCCTGGGTCCCTCCGATCTGTTTGATAGCGGGTAGCGCGGGATGCGAGCGTCGGCTCTGACTGACCTTGGCAATTATCAGTGTGACAGGCCACTAATGACGGGGGAGGGCTGATAACAACGGAGCAGGCGTCTCTTCGATCTTCCTCACGTCATCTGCAATAAGCATTCTGGACCTAGTCCTGAATGACTGGCCCATCCTCAGACTCGGCCAAGACAAGAACCCATTCTGCAATTCCAATTTCTAGGCTTATTTAGATGAAAGTGGGGGAAAAAACATGCTTCCCTTGAGAGTGATTCATCCTGAGGAGCATGAATCGCTTTAGCAGTGATCACCGGAGAGCCACGTGTGTGTTGGGGGGGGTCATCTATCTCTGATGATCCCACTAGGGGCTCCGGTCTCCAATTATGCCCCATTCTGCATTAACTCAAGGCTCAAGGCCCTGCAGGCAGAAAGCTGGATCAGGAGTTTGCATTGCTAGGCCACAAACAACTCTAGTCAATCAGCCAATCGGCTTTCAGCTGCGGCCAGTGCCCATATGACCCCGCCCCTGTACACACCCTTGCAAGCAAAGCCTTTTAACCATGGGCTGGTCAATGTGGATGGGGGTTCAAGGTCAGCCAGAACATTCTTTACAGTACTAATTCAAACAAGCATACTTGGAGCCACCACTTACCAGCTTCACTTACAACTTACAACCAGGGACGTATCTAGAAATTCTGATCCCCCTGACAAAATGCTCCCTCCACACACACAATTACATTATATCATGTTATGTGTTTGAGGGCCCCTGTAAAGTGCTGGGCTCCCCGACTTCCGCCAGGGTTATCCATGGCCCTTCTGTGCTCCTGGGTACCTCAGGAACAGCATAAAAGAGAAGGTCACCCCCCAGCAATGTCACAACGCGAAGGTGGCCTCAGATATAGCAAACCAAACCTACATTTCTCTATACATACCTAACTGGCGAATACTTTACACAAATCTGCTTGTTCAAACAGCTACACCAGCTATCTGTTATCCACCCCGTGCCGGGGGATAGTCCGAGTGTGTCACAGGGCTCAGAGGGCAGGAGGCGGGATACTCCAAAAACAGGGTACCAGCCCATCTCAGGTCATCCATGGAGCCATTCACCTAAGTGTGTGTTTCGAGCTGCAGGACGAGACCCTCACAAACAGCAGCGGATCATGAAAGTCAGAGCCACAACCCGAAAGTTGTGAGCTTTCCACCCACCATGTTGAGTCAGTGGCGTATAAATTAATTTAATGTGATACCTACCTATTAACCTGCCGATGCTTTTTTGACGCGTTGAAGTTATTTTGAAGAATAATGTCTGAAATATCCCACGTGTCTTGGTGGTGGCTTTATGATCCAAGGTGCTTTTGCATGATGGATAATAGCCGGCTCCGTAAGACATTTTTAATGAATAATATATCTGCAAATTACCATTATTGATTTGTATATACGTAGATGCTGACACAGGAAGTTAGGCTGGTCTTGAGCAGGGGACCAAATCTGTAATGACAAATGCAAGTGGATCAAAATATGCATCCTTTATTATTCTCTGAGGTCACAGGACAGAAGTAAATAAAATGTTGGAGCTTTATGCTGATTTTTCATTCCCTTAATGATTTTCTCATCGTCTTTTCTGCTGGTTACATCATCGTGTACCCTGACTGGATGTTTTCCAGGAGACAAAGCTGACGTAAGGAGTCGCGGTAATTATTTCTGCCGTCTGACCGCAAGCACAGGAGTGCCTGGTAACGCTGCCCGTTCGGTCTTCACGGTCCAAACCTTCTGGCCCCTTCCTTTGTGGTTCGAGTCTGAGAAACATTACGCTATCCCACAAGGCCACAGGAGCTGCAACTACCCAGGAAGAACGTTGCTCACTTGAGAAATTTGTGTCAAAATGGCGGTGGAAGAGCCAGATTTTAATGGAAAACAATTCCTAGTTACACAAGTTGACTTGAATATGTATTTTTGGTTAATAGTTCTTAACAGTTTAATATGCAAGACGGTAACCTTATGTCCGAGTGCATGCAGACTGTTTTCACGCACACACACAGTACGTACATTAACGGTTGAGAAGTAGGCCTCTGACTTAACTTAGTATGTACTGTGTAAGTATTTGATTTCGGACGCACCCTGAATGTTCTCCCCTTATTTGTCTAGGGCTCCATTGGCTACCTTAGTTTCCTCCCACAGTCCAAAAACACATGGTTAGGCTAACTGGTGTCTCTGAATTACACCCTGGTATGTGAATGTCTGCTCTCTGATAGGCTGGCATCCCATCCCGATGTGCCTCCTGTCCTCTGCTTTCTGGGACGGACTCCAACACTGTGCCCACCCCCACCAGGCCGGACAAGCAAGCTGAAAATGGATGATTCAACAATTCTTACAGACTGCATATATTAAAGCATCTTTTGTTTCAATTAGCTATGCAAGTAATTAGGAAACAGCCTTATTTATCTTAGAACTCCTTACATTCTCTTAAGCTACTGAAGGCCTCACTTTGCAGTTGTGTTGGATGTCTCCTCTCAAAGCCAGCATTTAAACAGCAGCATGTCTGTATGATCAAATGCCTGCTTTTTTTTTGAGCTTACTCAGGAACTGAGACACAAAATGTATAATGATGACTGTCTGGTACATCCTGCATCAATAAAAGCAGGTTATGGTACCAAGCCAGATGGAATGAGCCAGTTCTGAAGGTCCACCATCGGGAAGCTTTACATTTTCTGCTCAAATACACAGATCCATTCCCAAGCAGTTACTCCCTGAACCCGGGGGAGCCATTGGGGCGGGGGGGTCTACCATACCGATGCATCATTCATAAGCGGTTCCTATACTAGAAATCAGATTAGAGGTCAGGTCCCGGCTGTCAGTGCTGTGGTATTAACTGGCCTCAGAGGAACAGCAATCACGGCTCAGTATGCAGGAGTTCAATGAAACTTTCATAGCGTTCCAGAGCAAAGCGGCTGACCGCTTCAACCTCTCTCCCCCATCATTGGCTATCGCTTCAGAACATCATGAAAGCGGCATCTTAAGCGTAAACGCGGCGACCAAAGGGCCGGTGTCAGTACGGATGATGTAGCTCAGCCGGGATGTGCCATCCACACACGCCCTCAGCTCTGGTCCATTTCATAAAGTTGGATAATGGGGATTCCTTCACTGGACCCACAGTAACTATGGCGACGGCAGATGTTTGAGGCGACGTCTCTATGGCTACGTAGCACCTATACCCTACGTATAGGTTCCATTGGTATATATAATTCACTTATTACACTTTCTTTTAAAAGTTCCTTTAATGAGAATTACAGAAAGCAAATAGCATAAGAAGTACGACGAATGTAGTAAAAAAAAAACATAAAACAGTTGTTAAAGTAACGAATATACCGATAAGAAACAAATATACATTTCAATTTATTTAGGGGTTGCAATTCACGACATGCAAACCCAGAAAGGCAAATGTTTTCGTAAGTCACCAGTGATAGATTACCATCTCCGTGCGATTAAATTTTGGTGATAAAAAAAGAGCGCGGTAAGAGAGAACGGTCATGAATATAAACGAGAAGGAGAACGTTGCGGCTGGAAATTGATCTTTCAACCTGTCGCAGATACTCGGTGTCAATGTTTAATCACAGCGCGTTAGACAGCCGCTTCGGGATCGGAATGAAACGTAACAGAAATCGCGTGGCACGCACAGGGAACGAGAAGCCGGCAGAAAGCTGTTTAACTAGCTGTTTAACCTCATTTGAAAAACAGATGAGAATTTATGTTAAAAAGAAAGTACAGAAACGTTGGGCAACTTGGTGGGTTGCACTGTAGCCCTACAGCTATAGGGATGGGGGTTTGGATCCCATCCCCATCTGGTATGTGTGCAGTCCCTATGCTCTCCGTGTGTTTGCCAGCCTCTTACTGTCCCGTGACCTGATCTCAGTCCAGGATAAGTGGTTGGAAGGTGCCTGGATAGATGATATACAAACTGCATGGCTCAACGTAAGTGCATATAGAGAGGTGGAGCCACAGAGGCTGAAAAGCTCACTGGCCCTCAGACTGCCCCCTCCCCTGTCACTCACTGATTCAAAACAAATTATTGGCTAATGATAAGGTTGGACTCTGTGTAAGAATTATGCCCCCCTCATGCCTCCCATCTTAAAAAATTGGAAAATCACCCCTGGCTGAAAGACTGACTTTTAAAACAGCTGATTATTTCTTGCTGTTTATATTGCTGGAGCAGCCTATTTTACAGAACGAGCAACAGAGGCATTCTGGGAATTAAGAATGCTAACTTTAGTTTGGTTCTGTCAATACATTTGATCAATAAAGGAAACGAACCCCCACAACCCCACCGCCATCTTGGGAATCTGTACGGGACGCTTGAGTCAGCTCTTCAAAGGTGGCACCTTTCCAGTGAAAATCACAAGGCTGACGACACCGTCTGGACACTGTATTTCAAGAAAAAAGATAAGGGGATAGAAACTTCCATGGGCAGAAAGCACTGAGAACAGCCCAGCCCCCGGCCAACACTCTCGCACACACAATTAATCCGTCAAGCTAAATGAAGCAGATGGCTAAAGGCATTAGCACTAGGAGACGTGGCTTTCACCTACAACAGCCCTCACAGTCACCCAACTCTCGCGTTCAAGGTGAAAGGGGCACTGGGCGGGGGGGGGGGGGGGGGGCGGGGGGGCGGGCAAGCGCGTGCGGGGCCCCCCCCCGGCCCCCGGGCCGCCCCACCC
>JAODKM010000002.1:10601580-10613873 GCA_026780845.1 Petrocephalus sullivani
AAAAAATTGTTTTTTTTTTTTGGGAGAAAGAAAAAAAAATATATTCACTTATCCATAAATTTTATAGGGAGGGTGTGGGTGAGGGCGAGGGTGTGAAAGTGCTTGTGTGTTCACACCCAGAGCCCCGAGAGACCCATGCATCACAGGGATCACTGGCCAAGAGTCATATCAAAGCCATTTTACAGACCTCTCTAACAGACTGGAAAGCTCGCAGACTTCATCGTGGGGCAAAGGTCTCCCTCCTCACTCAGGAGCAGAATCCTGACCCCGGTCTGTTTCCCCTCCTGCCACCAGTATTGGCCCAAACAATTTCTCAGATATGGCTTTACAAGTCGGACGTTAAACTTTTGCTAGATACATGGCATTGTGATGGCATTTATGAGTATGTAGCCACTGGCAACAAAGCTAAAAAATCAGGTTGTAATTCTATGGTTAGCACCGTATTAAAAAGATGACTTAAACGTATTGAATCCCATACTGCTGTCTGGACAAATTAAGTATAATATGAGCACCCCCCCGACTAACCCTGGATGAGATAAACAGCGGGAAGACGGAAGACCAAATGACTTCTTACCTTGATTTTGCAAAAAAGTCTGATGAAATGACTCAAAACATATGGTAATAAGTGCGACAAATTTCGTTTTGTTTTTACCTGTCACACGCGGGGTACAATTTTGATCCCCCTGCTACGAACCCGTGAAATCTAGCCTGTAGTCGAACACCTTTATTAAGAAACTAGGTCGTGGCTTCAGCTCGGTGCCGATGCTCCCAGAAGCAGAACACGGACACCCTCTTATTATTTTTCCGTCAGCCTAAACCGCTGCCTGAATTCGGGACAAATGCATCACATTTCCAGGGAAAGCTGTTCTCCTGCGATGACTTTGGTGCTGAATGAGTCGGAAAAGTTTTTCCAAGGGGCTCATGTGGTGGCGGGGGGGAGTACGCCTTAAACCTAAGGCGTTCTGTAAGGACTCTGACTTCCTCTGTATTCCTGGGTCTCTGGCTTCATGACACCCGTCGCGACATCTCAGGAAAAGTGACGTCTATTCATGGCCGCAACCTTCATTGCTCAGAACTTGGCTATGAACTAGCCCGGTTTAGCTCAACAAAACTTAAGGTGGATGTCATTCTCAGGAAAGTGGCCCAGTTTGGAGGTTCCAGCTAGCACTCGCGGAGCATAATTGAAACGTCTGATCTTTTTCCTTCATCAGCAGTGGGGGAAAAGCGTGACACTCCTTTACCCATGCCGGAGGTCATGCCTGAGGGAGGACCAAAGCAGTTAAACCGTGTGTTTAATTGTTATTGACCCTGTTTCGTACTGGCGTCCAGAGAGTAGTTGCCCAGGGGAGACCGGAGGATGAAGACTGGTGCTTTATCAGCAAAGGGGGAAAGCAAGGAGCTGCTCTGAAGGTCTTTCAAATGATGTCACCCTGCTGTACACTCAACACCACCGCTAGGGCTTCTGGGTACATCGACCCGGATCGCAGGGGGCCAGGCCCTTCTGAGGGACTTGCCAACCCAACACGAGGAAACTGATGAATATAAAGAGATGGAAAGTGCACGCAGCACAATCAAAGGCTGAATGCGATTCGGCCCAGCTCAGCTTATTCCTACGCACTGCTCTTCAAAACAGCCCAGTGCTCCTGATACAGCATTATAGTCCGACATGACAATAGCTAATGCTACACAGCAGAAAGGTCTGAGTGGCTAAGGAAGCTGGACGATAAGGACAGAGAACAAATACGAATTCCTCTGGAGTTTCAAGGTCGGCTGACTGTCCCCAGTGGCACTGTTTACCACCACTCAAACCTCACATTTGTGTGGGCGCCCCCTATTGGCCACAAAGAGTCACTACACTAAATATTAAATAAGCGTGCTCCCTATTTAGCAGATGCTGAAGCAGCATGTTCTGCTAACCAGCTCACTAGCTACCATCTTCTGACTCTACTCACCAGCTATTGATTTAGGCGGAGCAGGCAGCCGTCATAAACCAGGTTTGCTAAATGGCCCAAGGCAACTTACAGCGCTACAAGGGACCAGTGGCTGTTCATTGGTTAATAATAGGTTCCGCCTCCCAATAACAGTCAGGGACTGAGGGAACTTGACTTTCAGCTCCAAGGCCAGACTGAGTCAATCAAGCATGCTCTCCAGATGCCTTCATCAAAATGCAACATTAGATATTATATTTGAGTGAAGGATCATGTGTAGCTGCCCCCATGGGGGAGTAATAGAGCTGAATTTAAGGGTCCCTTTTGATCAGACTAGGATCATCCCTCTCCTGGGGGTGGGGGGAGAGGAGGTGGCAGGGGCAGTGAGGATTTGACTGCTGTTGGGGAAACTGTCCAGGATCAATCCCGATGACAAGCAGGCCTGAAAACATCTGCCTGCTAAATTGTTTCTAGGTTCATATTGTTCCCAACCCTCTAGCCACCAAAAAACTGTTCTACTTGAATTTAGTATTTTTTTTGGTCTCAGACTTGCAGTTAGATTGAAAATCTCATTTTCATTACCTCCCTCAGCCCCAACCGAGACAGCAGTCGGAAGATGGATGGATTATTATTAGCATTACACATAACTATTATTTTTGGTTATTGATGGAGGAGGGTGTGAGGACATGGACCATACAGCACCACCAATGCTTTAGGAGCTCATTGACATTGCAAGCAGACTTACTGAGGAGATGTTTGGAAAAATTCTAATAGATGCATCTTTGACAGGGCCGTGTGGTGTGACTGATGTCACGCCCAGCTGCTCGGCCATTTTTCCCTTGTGGAAGTAACACTATTTCTCCTGCAGGAACAAAGGATGTTCTTCTGTTTCATCGAGGGGCTCTTTGGCCCCTCTGCCTGCTGTGATCGCAGTTGGTACACCCAATGCAAGCAACTGACCGGTCCGTCCTGTGTTTGCATGTGAGCACTAGTTTAGTTTTTAGTCTGGTATATGCAGGGGCGAGGCCAAAGAGGCACTGGTCCCAGCTGAAACAATAGGGGGATTAATACAGCTGAATTTAAGGTTAGCTTTCCATCAGACTTCATACTCATAAATGGGTAAATGGTTTGGGTGGCAGGTTAGACACATTATTAGCCTATGAAGGTCACTTTCTATTATGTGTGGAGCCGGAAGCTCTCTGCTTCTATTACTAATAAAATGTATGATCTGACCATTTTCAACTTTAATTTATTAATATGCTTGATTTCTAATCAGCTGTGTTATTGGGGGCATTGCAAAAATACAAAAAGTTACCCGAGTTACATTAGCAGTAAGAGGTGCTGGTGATGCCTCGCGAATCCCGCTCCTGAAACAGACCAAAAACCAGGTGTCATCTGCTGCCTGTCACGTGCTTCTCCTGTCGTGTTCTTTATGGAACCGACGTGAACATTTTAGGGAGCAAAAGAGGAGCGTAGTGAAAGTCGACCTCAGCTCACCGTGGTGAGGCTTGTGGCAGTGAGATGCTGACCAGGTCACAACAGATACCATTTTCCATGACCACAGACTCTAGCTGGCTCTGGGGACCCCCAGGCATTGCCAGGCCAGCTGGAAGACATCAACCCTCTGCCACATCCCGGCTCTTCCCCGGGAGACATCCAGGTGGCATCCTTATGAGATGACCGCACCAGCTTGCCCGGCCCCCTCACTGAAAGCAGATGCTCCCCCTCACCTGTACGGACAGAGAGAGGAGCACAGCCTGGCATTTGGACACGCCGACTCTCATCCCTGCAGACATCCGACATCCGAATCACTAAGGTGTGTGCAGGACGCCCTGGCTGGGTGTGGTCAAAGCATGACATCGTCCCGCAGGATGAAGGTGTAACTCCATTGGAGTGGCAGGTATCATCCAGGCAAACGCTTATGTTTAGTGTATAATAATAAAGAGTCCTACAGATTTATTTATTATATACGAATATATGAACAATGCACACATATTTATATATAATAATCATATATATATATATATATATATATATACACACATACATACATCATGCATATACATACATCATACATACATCATGATATTGCAAACAGTATGCTGCAAATCGCCTTAATTGTGTGTATGTCTTTTATATTGTGTGCCTGTGTGTGTGTGTGTGTGTGTGTGTGTGTTGGAGGGGGGGTCTCCCCAGCCTTGGAATAGGTGCCTGGGATAGGCTACAGCCCCCCTCCCTCCCTCACCCAAACAGGACCAGGAAAGGCAATTCAAAGATAGATATTTTCTTCCTACATTCTATACATGAATAGTGGCTAATAAACCATAGTTACAAAACATCTATGCTTAAACGTCCAGAAGTCAGGGTGGTTCCTATTAAAGTGCCCTGTATTGTGAGCTTATTGTTCGCTAGATAGTAATATTCCGTCCAGGCGATATGATTATATTTTGTCATTTCCCTACTCACGTCGTTGTATCTGTGTTATTACCCACTGCAAATAAGAGAACTGTTGCGCTGGATCCGTCCTAGAATCACAATTATTACAAAACACTGGGCTCCGCGCGGAGGCAGAGAGGCGTCCCGGGGCCGCGTTCGGTTTGCTGCCTATCGCTGGTCTCACCCCCTTCCATCATGGAAACACACTGGCGCCCCGATCGACTTCGGGGTCCCGTGGAATCGTCACCTTCACAAGTGAAGATGCAATCTGACTGTTCCTCAACAAAACAAACACGGACCGCACACCCACCAAAGCCCAACACCAATTCAGTGTGATTTACCAATGTTTCCTTACCTTTCGTGTTATTGTCATTTTTATTGATAATATTATGATTAGTCACATTGATGACAGCTGTGTAGGCGCATAATAATAATTGTCGCAATTGTAGTAGACCATAATCACAGTATTTGAAATAGTATTGCTATTTTGCATAATTAAGCCGCTTACTCTGTTTTTTATAATCGTATGCATTCTTTTTCTTAAACAAACAGACGCGCATTGAAAAATCTATGAATTTGATTGTGATGTTACTGCGAACCCGTGACGTGTATAACAATTGTTTATAGTAAATGTAGCAATTCCTTGAAACTATACTTATACTGGCCAGGTAAAGCGGCCGGTCGGCGGCTGCTTCACACGGTCACATGCAGGTTCATGAGCATCGGAGGTAAAAAATCGATAAAAGCCACTGCTCGGTACATGGCGCTATATAATGCCGAAACATGACAATAAGTATCTCCAATAAGAGGGCTCGCCATCCCTTAGCGCAGGCCAATGGAGGAGGCGTGTGGGCGTGAGATGAAAGGTGAAGTGCTTTTTGAGTTTAGTAAATGACTGCAGCAGGACGACTGCGTGTGTGTGTGTGCGTGCGTGTGTGTGCGCCTTTCCCCTCCGTCCCCAGGCCAGCTCTCCCCATGCCATGGAATTCAGATCGCGGGATCGTCAGCTGGGAAGATTTTGCAGCCCATCATGAGGATCCGAGGAGTATGAACCCGAAAGGCAGCCGTGTCCCACAAAGTGTCCCAGACGATGGAGCTTGCTCCATGCTTAAATAAAAATCCGCTCCGGGGGGATGAACGCGCAGAGAATACGGCTGTCTGCAGACCAGCGTTAGTGAGAAGCCGACGGGCGCTGACAACTATGCGGGACTTTGGAGCGACGCTGCTTTCCTTGGGATGTAAATAGAAAAAGACAAAAGAAAAATCTTGTAGAACAAACAGCGTTGCGTATGTATATACTTTGGCATTCCTTTAATGTAAGAGGTGTTTCCGTGTACCTAAATGTATATGTAGATAGGCGTTGCAACGTAGCACACTTGTGTCTCGACAAAAAAAAAATAAAATAAAAAAATAGCCCCGTGCTACTAAATCAAAATAAAGGATGCCATGGATCGTATGGGACAAGTCTGTTAAAGCGTAAGGATTTCTGCCGGCACACCGCTGGAACGTGCGTTTTAGCGAGAAGCTGCGGTCTCTATCCATGGTCCTAAAACGAGCGTCCCGCTTAAAGGTGTACAAAGCAATGTCTGTGGTCCCGGGGAGAGGATGTCCTCGCCACTTCTGGTCGTGAAAAGCATCCCGTGGCTTCTACAGGCTTAAAACTAAAAGAAGAAACGGAAGATTTTCTCGCCCTTGAAGTGCGGAACCCCCCCCCCCCACCCCCCAAAAAAAAGGATTTTATTTCGTCTGTGAACATCATTGTACGACTACTACTACTATTCTTTCACCGGCGGCAAAAATGTACCGATTTAATGCGCTTGGGATCTATTTGTGGGAAACTATAGTTTTTTTTAGGTAAGTGTTCATTGGTTTGGCATATTTTAATTAAGAAAAGCTGTGCTTTAATGTTATTATGTATTTTTTTTTGTCCACGGATTCTTTCGGAATGCACATCAGGTTTCCTTATAGCTGTGATTCTAGTATATTAGGAAACAAAGTGACGTGGAAGGATAAAAACATAAGTTGTTTTAAGTGACGATAGATGTCTGCCCGTGGACGGCCTTATTTGAACAATTAACTATTGTTATCATCCTTTTGCTGAGGGAAAGCCGTTAGTTGCAGTAACTCAGTCACTGCATTGCCGAGCTGGGCATCGGTCTCTGAGACAAACGACGACCACTAGCGGTGGCTGGGTGTAAAAAATACGGGAGACTTGGCATTACGATCAACAGGCTTCGTTAGAATATAAAGAAAACATACCAATGTGTATTCTGTATTATAAAATGCATATGTAGATATCCGTTTTCGTATTATCGTTAGGTTATTATAAAATCCTCGCGATTGTTGCCGTTGTCGCTGCATGGATTTTATTCTCGTGTCTAATCTATTACCAAACCGTCCTCTGCGGGGTCTCAAAGCGTCGCTTTAGGTGACAAATCGACAGTCATCAGCACCTTCGCTAAATTAACACCTACTTAACAGAGTGGCGACAGGCTGTAAGCGATCCTTGCCAGTCATATGGTGCACAGTACCGGTGACACGGCGCTTGCTGGTGGATAGGGGTCTTTTGTACTGTGTGCAAGACTTTAATGGTGTGCGGATTTGCGCAGGAATAACCCACCTAAGTAAACTGAAATCGCCTGCAGTACTCGTTAAAAAACCCGTTCGATTTTATTATATATAAAATCAGTGAACTCTGGGCAAACTTAAGTAGCTGACATAAATGTGCCTGCGAGTCTATTTGAGCATTAAACGCACATTTGCATGGCGAATGAAGGCAGAGCTAACTTCTTAGGGGTTTAAGGCACTCGTCCATAAGACTGAGCGCCGATCAATGCGGCCGTATTTTCATAAAACGAAGCAGTTGTTCCTCCATAGCGAATAAATTGGGGTGCAATCGAATTTAAGAAAGACAAACAGGGTCGGGGCTCTTGGTTGCTTTCTTCAGATTTAATCTGGCAGTAATGACTGCGCATCCGTGCCGTTTAGTTAATGAAGCCGAATCATGATATTGCAGACCGTGTGCTGAACGCTGCAAATCGCCTTAATTGATATCGCGAAGCTCCTCTACGCAGACTCGGGCCTCATTGCAAATGCAGATTTATAAGTATTGATCACCCCGTCAGTGGCCATCCCCGTGATTAATACACATCCACTGCTATCGGACTTTTTTTCGTTCCATGTTTTTGTTCCTATTTTTTTGTTCCATGTTTATTCATCGAAGCCGTGGGATGACCCCTAGTCCCGACGTTTCTCCTAAACGAGTCGCTCTCGGACGTTTTGTTTGGTGTGGCGCAGATTTACAACTCACTCGCCTGCAAACGTTCGCGAATATTTTTTTAAGCACATAATTCAAAATAGTTAAATGGAGTTCGAAGAAAAATATTTCCCTCTAATGAACATACGCTCATGAAATTGTAAAATAAACAGAATCGTTTTGCAGTTAAGGCCAACTGAGACAACGTGTCTTTGTTTTAATTGGTCCATGTACATGTTTTTTAATACAATCAGTTTACATGATATTCATTTTGCTTTGGACATTCCCAAGGTTAATTATGATCAAAATGCCCTTCCATGCTTCTCCTATGTTTGTATTAACTCTAACTGGAAGTACAGCTAGCTGTGGCACTGACAGTAGCTGTCACAACAGCAGTACCTGACAGAGATGTTAAACTAGCCTGCGTTTTCACTCCATGCTACACTAACTATTCAGGGCAAAGGTGTGTCTTCATGTCTGATGTCTGGGGTCTCTGTGGTGTGGCAGGTGACTCAGTACACGAATCCCTCCTACAGTGAACCCATTATCACTCAGGTCATAAATGTCACATCATGGCAACATACATGCAAATATGACTATAAATTTCCTGGTAACAGTCGCTGGTTGCTTCATACCCCTGATCTTGGACCACCATATATTATGTGACAAGATGGTCAGATCTTTCCGGTGAATAAATCGCCATTATTTTCACACTGTGTACATCTCTCAGATTTTTGTGATGGAGGGTGCAGGATTTCAGCTGACGGTGCCCAACAATTTGCTGCGTGGAGCACATTCAGCCGGAAAAGTGAATTTACCGCTTCATATTGGCCACAGGAGTCTGCCGATTTCCCCCCGTTGCAGCTGAAACTGTATAAGTAACCTTGAATGAGAGGGTACATGGTGCGCACGCTTTACCACTGGCATGCGTTTAGTTTCACCTGAATTTCCCAAATGGCCAGGGTGGGGGGGGGGGGTAGGGGGGGGCGCCCTTGTAGCTTCGCAGCAGCATGGTGTACGCAGCAGAAGCTGGGGGTGTTAATTCAGCACTGCTGATCCCGCTGCGTACCAGCCGGGAAGCCAGTTTCGATCACTTATAGCCCATCGCAGGTCCAGCCTGATTCGGAAGTATCGGTAGAGACGGGGGAAACAAGGGACAGGGGGACAAGCGACCTCTGGAAAACCTTGTCAGAACCATGTGCATGAAAGGAGACATGTTCTGTCGTCCGTCATACTCCCCCTGAAACGCCCCTCCCCCTCATCCATTCAAGGCAATGGCATTGCCAGGGACTAAGAGATTGTAATGTATTATCGATTGGAGTGAGGCACATTTTGGTACAAATGCAGCTCTTTCGCTAATGATCCTTCCTTCTGCTCACTGCTATGGCGTAACTGGACTTGCATTTCTGTCAACCAGCCCTCGATTCAATTTAATTCTCCACTGGGAACATTGTTTTTACCAACGGGAATGCAACACCTGTACCCAGTATACATTTATTTTTCTCAAGCCACTAGACAGCCAGGATAAACAAACACTGAATGACTGTCTGGATCTGGCGCACAAAACCATAAAGGTATTAACACTGAGGATCCGTCATTTTCTTATTGAGCGAAATCCATGCCTATTCATGGAATACTTCACTTTCATAAAAATAAATCTAGATGCTAAGATGAAGATTTGGGGCACGTAACATGGAGGTTTAGCACAAGGAAAATGAGAAGCATCTTATTCAGCTCTGAGGAAGCTTTCTGGTGTTGTACCCTTGCCTGACTGGCCCAGGTACAGTAACTAGTCATCTGTGTAGATGGGAATCAGTTGTTAGATGCCCTGGATGAGAGATGGTGACTGAGCAGCAGTCACTCATGTGGCGAAGGTGTGCTTGGCGCTACAGTGTTATGAAAAGCATCGGCAGCAAATTTCCCCATCTTGAGAGGGTCTCGGATAATGAGGAACCTACTGATTATTGCCCATAAAGTATATAAATCCCTTGGCTTTTTACATGTTAATTTAGAGCGGGGTATGCAACAGATATTACCTGTTGACTACTCGTTGTAGCGCCGTTGGGTATTAACTGCTGTATGGTATATTGTCGGTTGTGGAAGCTGCTGGCTTCAATCGTGACGAGCCGTGTGAAATTTAAACAGCTCCGGAGGCTCCTGTCACAGCAGAATCTCACTGTTCCTGATGCTGCATGCCTTATTTCTTGGGAGTAACAATGGTTCTCAGCAAATCTGTAGGATAGAGTCCTTGTCCTTGTAGTCTGGATGCCAAAGACATCATCATATCATGGGTTTCTAGACTGATTTCGGCCACCAGTGGGTGACAAAAGTAGATGAAACACCATCATTTTAAGGCATCTGCAGATGCCAGAAGCTGAAGTAGGTTGAGATATGTCCAAGAAGCTGGAGAGATTCATTTTCCCCAAGAAATATTCTCTGCAGTGTGACTCAAGTTTGTTTCGCAGTAATTTTGTCATCATATTTTTGAAATAGAATAGGAAAGCACAGAGATGTCCCTAGGTTACTCCTTTTCACCGAGTAAGCTCCTTGGGGAGGATTTCATGACTGTGTCACCCTACGTCACTCAGTTCCTGCCTTATTTAACAATGAGGTCAAACATCACTCATTCTCGGAGACCCACAAAGCTTGAAACCTATATAAACAAATCCTAATAACATGCCCTGTTTCCCGCATATATTTCTCTTATGATCAGACCTCAGTTCCTGTACAAAAGCCATTACTGGAGTTCATTGCCATGCCTAGCATGTCACACCACTGGATGTCAGTGCAAGGGGAAAGCAAACGAGCGCTTGTTATGAGATGCTAATCCACTACACTACCGACACGACTGACCGTTACTAGCCATGCATGCTAACGATGTCACTACAGCAGATGCCATTCCCACACGCCTGTCACTCACTGTTTTAAGCATCGTTCTTCGCCCAGTAAAATTGAATCGCTCTGATCTAATGAAGACCTTTTAATCTAATTAGAGACTGCTGTTCATAATGATGTACCTGCTATTGGTCAGCCACGTAAATATTATCACTGGAGTGTAATGAAGTCTTTACATTTGGCTAGTGACAGGGGGGAGAGCCACAGATGGCTAACGGGCAGACTGACATTAGGTCATTCTGCTGATTGTTTAAGAATTTACTGTTATGCAGATTTTCATGGAAAACTGATGGTTAATATTCCTCCTTTTAATAGTAAGATGGAGGCTCTTTGTATTGGAAAAGTATGCAGCGATCATGTGAGTGTTATACTCCAGTTTGGGATGAGCTGTTTAGAAATATAAAACATGTATGAACGCCAAAAAGCGGTTTTGGAAGGAATTCCTACATTTTTACAGCTACAGTGATCAACCATCGTCATGCAGTCTGGTACACCAAAATAAAGTTCAATGATTTTGGACTATATATGGAAAATAATGGTGAATTTGTGCTATGTAGTTTAGGACTGCTTCAAAATCTATCCACATATTCAGTGATTCACAATTCATTTAATAGCTACCAGTTTGACTAGCCACTTTTTTGGCCACAGTTTGTTTGGATGGTCATTTAATGATCATTGATGGATTAAATTGACCCCAAAGAATTTATCAAATTGGAACGAATTCCAGAAAAATATGGAAAGGCATCAGACTCTTAAACAACCTGCACCTATAACAGATTTATAATAATCTATTTTAAATCAATTTAAAAATATGTAGAAACATGCATATGATGCTAAATTAGCTAATTACATATGAAAGCAGAAGATGCAGCTGACCCCAGCGGGGCCGCCACTCGCCTGATTTCCCAGAGTTCCCTGCAGTGAGCGTTCATGACGTCACATGTGAGGTTTCTTCCATAGCTCCAGGGTGAAGCTTCCATGCCGTATGGTTTCGGATTGACTTTCCGATGCTTTCAGCCCATCGCCCGGCCCGCGTGGCCCTGGCTATCTGCTGGACACGTTTCTGTTTACACGCCGTTCCTGTTTACACTCCGGCTGCTATCGGCTCCTTGCTTCCTCGTCACGTTATCAGATACACCTACCTGCCGCACAGATTGTTCCTTTCAGTGGCTCCAGGCCACAGACAGACAGCTGGATTTCACACTTATTTAATTCAGAACAGTGTCCTTTTAATAGTATATTTACATCAAAAGAATGGCAGGAAGCGCGATTATTCTTGTGGCTAGCATGCTTGCCCACCGCCCGTGAAAACTAGGGTTTGATTCCCACCTGGCGCCAGTCCTCCAAGATGGGTTCTGGATGTGTGTGTGATGCTGTATACATAGAAAGATGGATGAATGACAGACGCCGCCTTTTTTCTAACAAACCATGCAGACCTTTAGAGACACTCTCTTCCGGATCAACACACAAAAGAGGGCTGGCCAACTGCCTGCACTTTTACTAACGGAGCACGTAACCTGCAGTGTTAGTCAGTGCAGTGTTCATAAACACTAATGCTGCTTTCTACTGCCTTCACTAATAAAGTTGGTTATAAATAATCAGTGATAATGCTTACTGAGTTATTAGCATAGTTATTCCGTGCTGATGCTCAGGCGCTTGCTCTCAGCCAATCACATTCACTCGCCTCACAGCCTCTCGCCTGCCTCTTGCTCTCTCTACTCCCCCCCCCCCCCCCCCCCCCCCCCCCCGCCGCCCCCACACAAACCGCCCCGGGGGAG
>JAODKM010000002.1:10613883-10624666 GCA_026780845.1 Petrocephalus sullivani
AACCTTGCCAACAAAAATTTTGCTGTTTGACAAAGTACATCATGGTCCGCCCCCCCCCCCCCCCCCCCCCGCCCACATCCACCCCTCTCCCCCCCCCCCCCCCCCCGTCCCCCCCCTGGTCCCCCCCGCCCCCCCCCCCCCCCCCCCCTTCTTCTAGCCTGGCGGCATCAAAAGAAGCGGCAGCGAGGAAGGCTATCACCCCGATGCCCCCCTCCGAGTTCCTGGACAAACTGATGGGCAAGGTTTCGGGATACGACGCACGGATCAGGCCCAATTTCAAAGGTAAGTCAGGTCGGCCCCCGGATCCCATTGGACAGACGCACAGTAGCTGTCAGGCAAACGAGAGCCAATCACAGTCCAGCAAACAAAGTCTCTGGTTTATTTGGGAAGTTGATTTAACGTAGCACTAACGCCACTTTACCTATTTACATTCAACGTCAGATCTCAGCCAGTTAACTAGGAGAGATATTATAGGCTAAAAGTTCTAAAACTAGATTCTCAGGATTGGTTTCTGTATCAGCCTGGTCCACAAAGGCACGGATAGCAATGACGCCTGCCTGTTCCTGCACATCATCTCTGTGCTCGGGAGGGATCTCTGGCAGGCCAGACAGCACAGTGCTGGCAGAGAAATAAAAATTAATAAGAACCACATGTCTCTAGATGTCAGACGTTCGCTCATCGACCGGCGGCTAAATCACAACAGACGATTCGAGGGACGGTGTTACTGAGTAATGGCAGCCGTGCGGCAAGACACAGAAAAAAATATCATAAATCCGTATAAATGATACATCCAAATGGACCAGAACTGGCCTTAAGTTCCCTGTCCAAACAGATGAATGAAATAATTAATAGCACCATAATTAAACAATAACACCAATCAATAGGTAAGTCATAAGTCATAAATAAGTTAGTCATAAATAAATAATAACAATAATGCAGTCATTGTGCACAAACCAGGGATTTACGACATTTTTTGCTGATACAATATGGCATGACTCTCTTTTTGCTGTTTGATAATCGGAGCAGCAATGCTGGGATTCGACACCCCGCATATTCCCCAGAGCAGTACAGATGCACTATGGGATGTAAAGCACCGTCACGGACCCATTTTGATGGGGTTCGACTCCCTTTGACAACGTCCTCGCCGCTTCACCACGCCGTTTTAGCTTTCGGGTCCGAGGCAGGATAAGGAGGCTGACCCAGAGGCTGGAGGAACCGGGTCCGAGTCGCTTACAAATGAGACCGGCGTTCTTTAGATGGAGCTAAGCCCACGGGACCCTTTATACCGCTGGCAGCGTGTATAAAACACCGTGTACTGAACCTGCACGTATTACCTGAGTTTGTATTAACAGAGTTTACATTAATGCATACATGAACCAAGCATGTACTGCATTAAGAAATGGCCGGAATTCCGGGCCCCAAAAAAAAAAGCTATTTAAATACCCCAGGTACTAACATGCAGCGGCTCGCACGAGGACACGCTGCATGGGAACGGCGGTGCACTGCATGTGGCATGATGGTGTCCAGCACATTCCCCCAGTGCTGCTCACTGCGTAACGAGCAAAAGCATTCCGCTTTCAAAGCGACACGGCCAGAGTTCTAATTCGGCTCAAATACATTTCATTCTGGCATAATGTCTTCCACCAAGGTGAGGTCTTGAAAGTAAAGAGCTATATGCATTACTAGCTTAACAGAATGGTACTAGTACAGTACAGTAATAGAGCAATTTATAGTAAAGTGAACTAGTTCAGTTTCACATTTCTTTTATGAATTAAAAAAACACCAATTCTGAAAATAATGTGAAACAGTGTTTAGTCCCTAAAGGCTCTCCTTACCAACTAGGAAGAATCTCAATGCAATATATGATTTCCGCAATGTGTCATCCGATCAGGTCTATCCCCACCCAGATATCTGTAGTGAGTATTATACTATGAGGATTGTGTTAAATCTCTGCTAGTGGTACCTGTGCTGTTCCGGTGAGGGCTATTCACGGTTAGCAGTGATCGCTTGTTTGTCAACAAAAGCAGGCAGCTGTGCTATACAAGCTTTAAAGAGGTTCTCAGGTGGCGAGATCAATCCGCACCGCCACCTAGTGCCGGCGGGGAACCGACACAGAGTGGTGGAGGCTCGGCACCGATCGCACCGCGCCAGGTCTCTCCCGACCGCCTGGCGGAGGCTCGGTACCGATCGCACCGTGCCAGGTCTCTCCCGACCGCCAGGGCGAAGGCTCGGTACCAATTCCCCCACGCCAGGCCTTTCCTGACCGCCAGGGCAGAGGCTCGGCACCGATTGCACCGCGCCAGGTCTCTCCCGGCGGCCAGGGCGGAGGCTCGGCACTGATTGTACCGTGCCAGGTCTTTCCTGACCGCCAGGGCAGAGTCTCGGCACCGATTTTATCTCGCCATGGTCTCTCCCGATGGCCAGGGCAGAGGCTCGGCACCGATTACACCGCGCCAGGTCTCTCCCGACGGCCAGGGCAGAGGCTCGGTACGGATTGCACCGCGTCAGGTCTCTCCCGACGGCCAGGGCAGAGGCTCGGCACCGATGCACCGTACCAGGTCTTTCCCGACCACTAGGGCGTAGGCTCGGTACCGATTGCACCGCGTCAGGTTTCTCCCGACGGCCAGGGCAGAGGCTCGGCACCGATTGCACCGCGTCAGGTCTCTCCCGATGGCCAGGGCAGAGGCTCGGCACTGATTGCACCGCGTCAAGTCTCTCCCGACAGCCAGGGCAGAGGCTCGGCACCGATTGCACCGCGTCAGGTCTCTCCCGACGGTCAAGGCAGAGGCTCGGTACGGATTGCACCGTACCAGGTCTCTCCCGACCACCAGACTGGCCGGACGGTCAGATTTCCTCAAATTAGTGCCGAGAAATTAAGAGAGGAGGAGAATACAAGAACTTGAAGCTGTAAATATGGAGGGGTGGGGTACAGTGATCATCACTGTAAGTAACTGGCTGTGGGACAAGAAGGGAAACCCGGCGTCTGAATTCATGAATTACAAGTATGTTCTCAGAGCGAGGAGGGCTTCTGCAGAGAGAGCAGCAGGGTGCTTCGGTGGGATGGCTCAGGGCTCTGCCTGCCAAAGGGGTCTCAGCTGACCTTTGGAGCTGGGGTCAGTCCGCGTTGCCCCGGTCGGGCATCTTAGAGGGGCTTGGGCCCCGGAGGGCCGCTGGGAAAGTGGATCCGCCAGCCCAGTCTCCTTTGTAACATTGTCTCTTCGCATTTGTCACAGGCTGGGTGGCAGGACCCGGCGGGCATCCAGTGACATGGGCTTCCTGTGGGAGCCTCGTGCCAGAAGCGCTGTTTCCATGATGATCTTTTGGTCGCCTCAGACAGCCAAGACTTTTTCACGATTCGCTGTACATTTAATTTATTTGGTGGGTGCTTTTATCCGAAATATTTTAAAAAACAATGTTTTTGGGAAAGAAGGGTTATCCAGTCCCTGGAGCTTTTGGGGGTTAAGGGCTCGTCGGTGACATCACTCTGACATCACTCTGCTTCACTCTGGTATTGGAACCAACAACTTTCTGACCACATGCATAGCAGCCCAAAAACCTACACTAACCCACCGATCTCTCCAAGTGTGTGCTTTTTTGTCCCCAAGACGAATCCCCATTCCTAAACAGTAGCTAGTCAGCTGTCGTATATTTACTGATTGCTTCCGGTTCCTTTTGGACCTTCCTTCTTTGTCCCTCTTTCTCCTCCACATCCCTTGTTGACCCGATAAAGATCACAGCCTGGTCCCGGGGTGCAGGCCGCCATTCGCTGGAGCCAAAACACGTACTGGCGTCATACCTCGCTACTTCCCAGGACACTAGATTTGACTCTCTTCTGTTTGTCTACAAAAGCATGATGCCGATTGACTCGATTAAAGGGGAATTTGAATCCCGCTCGAGGGCTTGTTGGGAGACCCAGTTTGTGCTGATATGCAAATTCAACTCAGGGGACGGAGGGAAAATATATCCAGCAGTATTAATTTTTAAGCAGCGGTTTAGCTACATACAGATTAGCGACATATAAACGAACAAAAATAAGCCTTTTATTTAGAAAACTGTGCTCATGAATAAAGCCTTTTTCAATGCACTACTTTTCCACTAGTCGACCAATAGTTTAGGTAAAGGTATTACGCCAGTCAAGAAAAATGATAAATTCTGAGTTTATTATTTTGTTACTGGTATGAACCTGATTCGATTCCAGATCTGGATTTAAAAAAACGGGCCTTGATCCAGCAAGTAAGGTAGCAGTATGTTTGCGCCTTGTCGCTAATGGCTCACATGGGCATCCGGCATCCCTGTGATAGCCCAGGAACGCCTGCAGAGCGATCCGAGCAGTGCCGGATGTGTTTGCACAGTAAGAGAAGGGGAAGCCCGGTCGAATGCGAATGCCACGTCCCTGCACCGTGAAATGAGCTGCCCGCACTAGAGTGGAACCGGGGCATCTGGGGGGTCGCGATGAAGGGCGTGACTCTGGTCCGGCTTCGAGAGAGCAGTGGGCTGCAGTGACCCTGAAGATCAGGGTCTGGACTTGCGTCCAAAATGTTTCCGGCTCCCTGGCGAGATGCCATCATACCCGAGAGCGAGGTAACCGGAACCACCCCGTAAAATACTCCCAGCTGCGTCGTCAGGAGAAGTGTAAACAATGTTAAATCTATATAACTTCAGGGACGGTGCTTGACAGTCGCGCAAAGACATGAGGGAGACCTTGACCTGAAGCCTGGAGCTCATCCGGCCTGGAAGTCACTCCAGAAGCCCAAGCAGGTCGACCGAGTGGTACGGGACACCAGGAAGCTTCAGAAAAACATGTGCACATTCCACCCTCACATTTTGTTTTTAATTTAATGATAGGAAACAGTATAACTGCAGGAATCACCCTGCTGGCATGGAGGACACAATGTGGCATTCTGTGCTACGTGTTACTAGGAGATTTGGACGGGGTCGTAGAGCTTCCAGAAACTGGGATAAGGGTTATTTTTGTGCAGAATTTTCGGACGGGGTAAAAATAGACTCTCCGCGGCTGACACCCTTTAAAGCGTGAACAGGCATGGTGTGCAGGCCTGAATCGGATCGCTGGGACTAGGTGGACACGCGGTCCCGTTCTCGCTCAAGGGCAGTTTTGAAGAGCGATCGGAAAAGGACCCGTTTTCTATTTCTGCCAGATGAATGTTCCGCCCCTTGATCCCGGCGCTGAGAGTCTTTTTAAGGCTGCGGTTTTCCAAGCATCACCTCGAGATTCCATGTTCGTTCCTGATCCTTGTCATGTTCCACCTCCAGCACAACTGATTCATCTCATCTTTGCCAAGGTTTGTTGATGGAGGCTCAGTGAGTAACACTGAAGCCTCACCCCTCCAGGGCTGGGGGTTTGAATCCTACCTGCCCTGTTTCTATGCAGTTTGTATGCTCTCCCATTGTTGGTGTGGGTCTCCTCTTGGGACCCGGGACTTCTTCTGCAGTCCAGAGACATGCAGTTACCTTATTTGGTGCCTCTAAATCAGGGTTCTCCAATCCCAGTCCTGGAGTGCGGGTCTGCAACACAGTTTGAAGTTTTGATTTCCCTTTTCAAACACACCTTATTCAGCTCACTAGCTAAATGCCACATTTAGTAGGTGTGTTTGACCAGGGAAATCTGCAAACCATACTGCAGACTGGCCCTCCAGGATCGGAATTGGGGGGGGAACCCTGCTCTAAATTGCCCCGAGCCTCTGCCCTTCAAATGGACTGGTTCCCAGTTCCCCCAATGCTGTACTGGATAAGAGAGTATGGAAGATGCATGGGTTGAATATTGGTTGATTAGCTTAAGCATGTCACCTCAAAGTGGAATTGAATAGATACAGTAAAAGCTCTCGTATCCGGCATCTATGTAACCAGCACAATTCTAAAATATTAGTATAAAAGTTAAAAAGTCATATTACTAAGAAATAATATTGTTCTCTTTTAAAAATTTCATTAAACTAAAAAGAACAAATAAAATCACTGGGCGGCACGTGTGTCAGCTCCTGTAAATGCCTGCGGAGCAGCGCGCTTTCTGTAAATGCCCGCGGAGCAGCGCGCTTTCTGTAAATGCCCGAGGAGCAGCGCGCTTTCTGTAAATGCCCGCGGAGCAGCGCGCTTTCTACCTGTTTAATCTGCAACATTTTGTAGAACATTTTGTATAATTTCTGACACCACTGATGTGAGTGTGTATAAAACGACTGAAGAATAAGAAATGCATTTTTCAAGATCCAACTATCTGACAGCTTCCACTACACGCCGGTGCCTGGGCCCCAAAGTTGCCAGATACGAGAACTTTTACCGTATATGGAATATCTCGAGATGCTGAGAAAGAGGTTTGCAAGCCCCAGCACCGAGGATTCCAGAATCCCTTTGATGGCTTTGCGTCTCCATACCTGAGCGCCGGGCCCCCTTCCGGGCCGAGAACCCGTCGACGGCCTTTAAGTTTGACAGGCGTGCTGGATCGTTGTTCCAAAGCCAAGAAGGAAACAAAAAAAAAAGCCTTCAGTTTACCTTCCCGGGATGAGAGGGGGATTGATTTTTACAGAATGGCTTTAATCAGCTACCAGCAGAACGAAGCCTCCAACAGGAATAAATCAAAGCAGCAGTGGTTCAGAAAGCACTGGGCTCTTAAGTGGACGATGTCAGCAAAGAGAGGAAAATTGTTTCTCAAACCTTCGGATTGATTTAAGTGCCTTAACCTGTCTGGGGTGGTTCATGGATCGGCCAGGGAATGCCAATGAACTTCTGGGGCAATTTCTGCTATGAAAGCAGCAATCTTTTAATTTGTAATGGGCAAATACCTGGGCCTCCCCTGGGGGCGTCTATGTTAAACTAGCTGTTGTCCCTCAAACTCAGTCATACATTGAAGTGTAACATCCTGCAGCTGCAGAGGAAGACAAACAAGGGGGGCGACAGTCAAGGGTTATTTCAGGCTTATTGTGTGTGGGACTCATGTTGAAAGCATTGAAATGGTGCATTTTTGTGATCCCAGTGACCAACTGTACCTGCTAAGGATCTGCTAAGGAAAAAGGAGGAAAAGAAATTAAGCGGGAAAAAAAAAATCTAAGCGTCCCACAATACGTTACAGAATGAATTTTAACAAGGCCTGCTGATAATCTGAAAAATACACTCAAATAGCCGACAAATTTCGCAATGTACATTACTCCCGTACACAGGCAGTTGAAGCTTATTAGATTGTCTCAGTGACAATGCTAATTAATTAATTCATAACCGTGTAACATGGAGACCAACGAACAAGACTTGTCAGGTGACTCATAAATGAACTCGTACTGTAACAGTGATAGCGCCTCCTAGTGACCGCACTTAATTCTGTCAATGTGAAATCATAAAAAAAATTATAATTGGCCCCACCCATTGTGAACAGAGCCCATGTTTTGTAAGCACTCTTGGAATCTCTGCGAAACATTTAGAACATATACATACATATATAAACTATAATAATAATGCTTAATAATACCATTCAAGCAAATTAAATGGTCAAAATCGCTATTTATTTGCCAGTCCATTATTTATTATTATTATTAGCTAGGTATGGATTTAATTAGCTAATGCTCTCTAACCCTAATAATGTGTTTTTAGATTATATGCTGACAAGGTTAGCTGGCCACATATGTACTTGAAAACGTTTGATTAATTAGCCAATCGAAAGTGCTAAGTTTGTCCAAAGCCATTAAAGAGGAAGGTGACATTAAGGCGATGAATCACCTTGCCCTCCCCACGCCGTTGCCTCGGCGACATGTTTTATCTCTCCAATTATACTGCTTCACGCTTGGCGGTTCTAGGACTCGGCTCATGTCCCTGTCGAGCGCACACACATACGAAAGAAAAAAAAAATCCTAAGCCACTGAATTGAGTGGCTGATACTCAGATTTCCTTCCAACAAGGAGAACCTCTTTGCCCTTTTGGCCTCAGAGCTGCTAGGAGGAAAGGACAACCATTGGTCCACCCCCAAGGCCACACCCCCTCCACAAGCTCCACCCACATTACAGTGAGAATTAGCTGAAGCCAGCATACCATGTAGTCTGTGTGTTATTCCCTCTCCAAGTGTAGTCTGGCACCCGCACGCTTCACACCGCCTCACCCCCGACTTCCCGTCCCTCCTGGAGCCTCCCCGGTCCCATGTCGGATCGCACCCCTCCCCCGGCCCCCTAAGCTGTGGCATGAGTGCTACCAGGTCCTGCTTACCCATGTCGCTCTGTGTGTCTGCGTGAGCGTGTGTGTGCGTGCGCTACCTGCTGTCAGGATGTGTGTTTAATCCTCATCTTCTTTCTGTTAGACCCTCAAGGCTCCAAATCAGAAGCTTCTCGCAAGAAAGGTACTCTCCCTTTATTCATCCTGGTCTAGTATTTGCTAGAATATTCTATAAGCAATCATGTTGAGTTTTTTTTTGCTGTTGAAAAAATAAAGTGTGTAAAACATGTAACTAGCTGATACATATACAAGATTTATGTTTTAGTTAAAAGGCTTGGGCCAGTGTGTTAATATTAACAACCCATACCCAAATTTTGGTATCTAAGCAATAACTGCAGGCTGTTTCTATTAGGAATGAAGGCATGAAGATAGATATTAATTAAAAGTTTAGTAAGACAGACAAGAGGGACTGTTTATTTAAGATTAGAGTCCATTTCCCATTTAACTCAAAACGGCTTCCCGGTCTTACTGATGAAAGACTGTCTGCTCAATTATGCAACCTCAGCTCTTTAAGGAAGCCTCGTTAAGCTGTGAAAAGCTCAGCGTAGGCCGTCGCTTACGACGCAGCGTTAATCAGCAGGATGTGCCTGTCTGGCAATCGTCGGGCTCTGCAGATTTAAGGGCATTTCGGGGTTTCGTCTGAAATGCTCGGCGCTGGAGCCCATTAACTTATTAATAGGAACTGAGCTGTTTTTGAATCATTTTTGGAATGTCAAGCATGTCCGGCATCGGGAAGGACAGGAGCACACAAACACACACCCACACACATACACACACACTCGGGCTTTTAATTAAATGTCTCCACTGTCCCCAGTGACTGATTTGTGTTTGACCATGTGCCAGAGTACGGTAGCACTCAACATCCAATATAAATACCCAAAGCAATAAAAGGTGCAGTCGAACTGCAGAGAAGATCCAGTTTTTATGTGTAGACACGTCGTACAGTTTAAGAGTGATGCAATACTATACATATCCCAACCACTAATAAAAAAATTGTAGTCTCCCTTGCTCATATAGTCAGAATTTAATTTGGAATCATTTTTACACACTTTTTTCACTAAAAACGGAATCTAGGTTATTTAATATTGGACACTTCATTTCATGATGAAGGTGACATTATGAACTTATTACAAACCAGTTTCCCAGTGAACATTTATTTCATTTCTGTGTTATACCTGAGTGACGGTAATCATGAATAACTGAAAAGATGCTGTGAAAGCCATATGCAAGACGATTATGGAGTGTGTTAGTCATTCTGGGTGCCTTTTACATGGCAGTAAATGAGAACTCCACCCAATTCAACCAAACAGAGATGGGGCTTTCCACAGCTCTGATTATCACAGCCCAAAACTTCTTGTCAGCTTGTAGGGTGTAGCGTGTTTTGGAATATTCTTTGCGCATTTTTATGTGGCATAAAGTTTTGTCGGTCACTAAATGTAGCAGACAAGAGGTCTGCCTTCTGGCACAAAGCCACTTCCACCTTAACCAGATGAAGATCGACTTTTCACAGTCGTTACTCTCGCGGTCCACAACAGGCTGGATCCTCCCAGACGGAAACCGGGGTCTGACCGTGACGTTAATCACAGCCATGCTAATGGACACTCATTAGTGGAGCACAGCCAGTCAATCCTGCATCAGATGTGCCAGGTACCTAACGTCAGCTGATGCTGTCATGGTTTCAGTGGGCCGGATCAAACAGGGAAGCTATCTGTGGGAGACAGATTCCACGGTTTCTTAGGAACAGGCGCACCAGGAAAGAATGTAATTCCCCTGAAATATCCTAGGATTTTTATCTGTCCTTCGGCCAGTGGAACTATCGTTAAGCTCTTGATAGGGAACGCGGGGGCTCTCCACAGCCCCACTGACGAAATGGCGTGGGCCAGCGGGAATTCCCCCCCGCAAAGGAGTTAGAGAGCCTGATGCTAAACCCTTTCCTGCTCCATCTCAAAATGGCCTGGAGCATTTTTATCACTGGAGCTGGGTGACATTTTGAGATATACCATGTGATTTATATTTATATATCATTCTGGCTGCTGAAGGCCTCTTGATTACTCCTTGCAAGATATAAATATAGATAAACACTGTATAACACACACAGGAAACCGTGGTATGATGCACATGAGGGCGCACACCACAACACTAGAGAGAAACTCTTCACAACAGCTCGCCATGCAGTATCCACGGTGACGTGAGTGGTCGTCGCGGTGACAATCTGACGTGTCACATGGCTGATACATGATTGGTCAGGAGGGGGGCTTTAGATGAGGGATTCCGAAAACAGGGCTGCAGGTTAATAAGATAATATTTACATGATCACAGCATCTCATTAAATTTGAAAGATCGTCAGTGTGAGAAACATTTTGATACACCTTGTAGCAGCCGGCGATGTTATTTATATATGAAGGTAGTCATGTACATAACAACTATGTCTTACTGCAGTTGTACAAATTAATTCGTACATAAATCCCAGGTCGGTTTGGCATGGCGGGGGGGGGGGGGGGGGGCTTGGGCAGGTGGGGGGGCGGGGTGTTAAATTTTTGCTGAATACCCCTGAATCTGTGGCTGTTGGAGTGTCCGGGTA
>JAODKM010000002.1:10624766-10635822 GCA_026780845.1 Petrocephalus sullivani
AGGGGGCGCGGGGGAGGGGGAAAGAGGGGAACGGGGGGGAGGAGGAGGAGCGGGGGAGAGAGGGGGCAGGGAGGAAGAAGGGGAGAATGGCGAAGGGGGAAAGGAGGGAAAAGAAGGGGAAAAGGAGCAAAAACACTGGAATCACTCATTGAAGTGACAGGTTGGTACAGCGACTGCTCCTCCGATAACAAAGAGCAGCCTTCTGGAGTATGTTACGGCGGCAGGTTACTCTGCTAGTCTCGGAGAGGTGTGAAATTAAAAGGGGGTGGTCAGTGTGGCGCGGCGGGACTACGCCGAGCGCGTCAGCAGGATTGCCGGTTCCTGACGACGGGGCGCTCCGGCTGCCTGTCCGCACTCGGTAAGACGGACAGAAATAATTAAATCCTGCACTTTGACGAGCAGCCGATAGGAATCTGTTAGTCAAGCCAGGTGCCAGAAAATTGCCCATTAATGTTAGACTGATAGTAGGGAACGGTGCTGATGATCGAATTCTAATTAAAAAATAATGGAGACGTTGAAGGGTTTCTATTCTGAAATACTTAGCACAAATGGTCTGATATGCATACAATATCTTTATATCGTGATAGAAAATAAAAGGTAAATAAATAAATGTCAGATTACACAGTGGTATGACCAGAGAAGTGTGAAGATAAAAGGAGTTTAATTTTTTTTAATAAATCAGAAATTGAAAGAGGGACCATGGCCTTGTAGGGCAGTATTACAACGAGACGCCGGATGCACTGTAATATCCAGTGAAAAAATACATCAAAATTACCAGCACCAATGTCATTTATGGTACATATGATGCTAAAAAACAAGAATGTCCTGATTTGTAATGTTTTAATCAAATATTTCAAGTTCAGCTAATTAGAACAAAAATATTGGTGTATGTGTATAATATAATGACCCTACACAAGTGAAAACAGGACATACGGTCTTAATATATATATATATATATATATATATATATACATACACACACACACTAAGGATTTGCACTCATTTTAAACCGATTAAGGATTATTTTATTTTAAGAGATACAAATTTGTTAATATTAAGCTATTTAATTTAGGGTTGAAACAGTTTAATAGGTTTGAAATTGTAAACAAGCACATTTTCCCTAAAAGTAAAAGGAAAATCAGTAATTTGTAAAACTTACAAAAAATATATTTTCATCAATCTTCATAACCCCTCTTTAAGTATTTCAAGGAATTATGGTTTTTCAAAGCAAGTAGTCGACCAACAGTGAATCATAATCTTGTCATGAATCATAGAATCATACTTAACAGTAATAATAATAATAATAACAACAATAATAATCATGACAATAATGCATTTTATTTGTAACACACTTTACATTTGAAACAAATCTCAATCTTGTAGATGTCAGATACCTGGTTGTACTTTAAGCTCAGTTTGAAAGACCTAATTCATGAAGCTGGTGTGATGGAGGTAGCAGCTTTGCCTAGTAAATGTGTAGCACAGCTGGCTACACCAGTGACGGCCTTTCACCATTGGATTTACATTTATTTATTTAGCAGGCACTGTTATGTAGTTTGGCATGTTTTTTTCCTGGAGTAATTGGGGGCTAAGAGGCTCACTGAGGGCCCCCATGGTAAAATCACTTGAGCGTATCATAGGATTTGAATCCAAGGACCTCCCGACCGCAGCCATGGTGGCCTAACACCCTGAGCCACACTACACACTGAAAACTTTTCAAATGCCAGGCTATACCAGGTGCTTTCCCATTCCAAGAAATTCCGGTGAACAAACTGAATAAAACAGCCAAAACAGCAATATACACGCAAGGTAACACGAAACAAAACTGAGTCGACATGCTGATTAAAAAAAGAAGAAAGTGCACACATACACACACATACATACATACATATACACTATATTATCAAAAGTATTGGGACACCCCTCCAGATCATTGAATTCAGGAGTTCCAATCACTTTCATGGCCACAGCCGTATAAAATCAAGCACCTAGTCATGAAGACTGCTTCTACAAATATTTCTGAAAGAATGAGTCGCTCTCAGGAGCTCAGCGAATTCAAGTGTGGCACTGTGATAGGATGCCACCTGTGCAATAAGTCTATTTCTGAAATTTCCTCAGAACTAATTATTCCACGGTCAACTGTTAGTGGTATTATACCAAAGTGGAAGCATTTGGGAACAAAAGCAACTCAGCCAGGAAGTGGGAGGCCACGTAACATCACAGAGCGGGGACAGTGCATGCTGAGGTGCACAGTGTGCAGAAGTTGCCAACTTTCTGAGAGCACTCGAGACGTGTCCTCTGGAGTGACGAAACGCGCGTCTCTGTCTGGCAATCTGATGGACGAGTCTGGGTTTGGTGATTGCCAGGAGAACGGTACTTGCCTGACTGCATTGTGCCAAGTGTAAAGTTTGGTGGAGGAGGGGGTTATAGTGCGAGGTTGTTTTTCAGGGGTTGGGCTTGGCCCCATAATTCCAGCGAAAGGAACTCTTAATGCTTCAGCATACAAAGCCATTTTGGACAATTTCAAGCTCCCAACTTTGTGGGAACAGTTTGGGGATGGCCCCTTCCTGTTCCAACATGACTGAGCACCAGTGCACTAAGCAAGGTCTATAAAGACGTGGGTGAGCGAGTTTGGTGTGGAGGAACTTGACTGGCCTGCACAGAGCCCTGACCTCAACCCGACAGAACACCTCTGGGATGAATTATAGTGGGGACTGCGAGCCAGGCCTTCTCGCCCAACATCAGTGCCTACCTCACAAATGCTCTCCTGGAAGAACGGTCAAAACTTACCATAAACACACCCATAAAGCAATTCCAGAAACGGTGAAGCTGTTATAGCTGCAAATGGAAGTCCCAATACTTTTGGCAGTATAGATATATTTACATATATACATACACACACAGTGTCAAAATCCAATGCAGCCAAACTATAATGAAAACAAGAAAACCACTCACAAACAAACTAACAGCAGATCAACAAAGAGCGAATAAAAAAAAACATTGAAATAGCAATATTAAACGACGAAACAAAATAAGCGATGAGACAGAGTCAGCCACCGAGTAAATTACTTAACCATCGACCAAGACAACAGCAGTGGCAGCCTTAAAATGAGTAAAACCAATTAGTCCATACGTAATAAATGCAATCCCATTAAAAGCAATAGGGATGTAACAGCTAACGCTGCTTGGACCCCTAATAACACACTGTGCGGTACAGAACTCATGCCAACGTAAAACAAATTAAATAAGACAGCACTGATACGCACTGGTATCTGATGTTACACCTGCAAAGGCATTGCCTGACGAAGAGTAGCGTTAAATGAAGTCTTACGTATAAGAGATTTCTGTGAAACATTCAATTAATGACCCATAGATCAAAACCCACACAGGCCTACCTCTCAATGGAAAACAGGCATGGATTAACATCGTCAGCAACCTGGAAACGGACGGCAAATGACCCTGCTCGAAATATCCTATATTTAACCCCTAAAACTATAAAATACTGCGTTGTGGAAAAACGCCAAATCAATATAAGACAATACGGCTCTCCGATAATAATTCTACTGCAGGGAAATCGGGGGGGGGGGTGTCTTGCACGTCAAATCGGTGAGTTTATATCTATGGACTTACATACAAAGAATTTCCCGCGAATCGGCGTTCCACGATACAAAGGTTTTCCCGCGAATCGCGATACAAAGGATTTCCCGCGAATCGGACCTCCACGTACGATACAAAGGATTTCCCGGGAAAATTTAAAAGGACCCCCCCCTTTGCAAGAGGCAGGCCTATGGGACATAAATAACAGCGCGATGGCCGACTTCGGGGGCGATGACACTGATATAATGCACTTTCTATAGTGAATCTGTGCGGGGTTATATTTTCATTTCTTGCTGGTGGGGGTGTCAGGGAGCTTTAATGAAATGTGCTAAATACGGTAAAGGTGCTCGCAGCCTGTCCTATTACTCACCTAGAATCACGTCCTTTCCCCGGATAATCTCCAGTCCGGACCACCCCAATTCCACTCCCAGCAGAACCGAGCGCATTTGTCAAATGACAGGCATATAAAATAGCATTTAAGGCCTGGTACCATTTATTTCTGTAGAGTCCAATGACGCCACGTCACACCCCGGTCATGTCACCCGCTTTTTACAGTGCACTCCGTATGGCTTAGGTGCGGATGATCCTTGCCGTGCAGATTCTTACAGTCTTGCAGATGCGAAATAAAATAATAAATTGAACTTTACTGCTTGGTACCCCGCCCCCCATAAAATGTAGAAGCGGCATTGGGACTACAGGTGCAAACCTCTGCGCATAAATAATGCAAAAAGAGCCGTTATGGTTGTGCTGAAGGCAGCGGCATTGTGCATGTTTCCAATATAATTTAATTTCTGATTTATTCCAGAGAATGGCTTTTTCTCCTCCCTCGTCTCCCCTAGAGGCATATCGAGCTTTCTTTGTTTCTCGATAAATCAATTTCAGGCCCGCATTAAAACCGGGGAGTCGTGAGGATTTAGCGCTCGGTGGAGGGTGCGTGTTGCATCGTAAACTAGAGCGGAGTTTAGGCAAACAGTGAGCGAGCAGGGCAGAGGCATCGCTCCCGTGTTTTACGCTGGCCGCCTCGGACCGGGCTCTCTGCTCGCCGCTTTGTGGTCCCCAAGTAATGGCGATATGTTTGCGGCTGCTTGGTTCCAGAACTGACAAACACGACGGCAAACCGCTGCTAAAACCAAAGCATCGCGATTAAATGCAATTATTTTAAGTCACTGGCCGTCTTCTGAGCTCTTTGATAAGGTGTTTGAGGACATAATGCATTTAAAAAGATGGGTGATTAAAAACACAATTAACCGTTTATGGTTCATCCAGGAAATTATTTTTTGCTTAGAATAAAAGAACCTTCAGTTTTAAACGTAATAGCCTAGATGTTAGAATCAGTTAGGCATAAAGGCTTGACAAGGCTTGTTAAATAAAATCTATTATTTAAAACCTTATTCTGGTTATAACTTTGTTTTAGGAAATATTGTCCAGGGTATGCTCATTTTGAATTTGAATGAAAATAGAGTTATTTGTATTGTTTAATTTATTTGCATATATCTGCATTTTGACGTAATTAAAATTAATATAAAACATAATTCGAAAAATTCTGGGGGATGACATGACAAGAAACTGGGAAAATAAACAGCATTTACTTCCACAAGGGCTCCGTTTCCCGGCCGGAAGCTGGAGACGCGGCGGAGCGCGGCGATGAGTCAGGCCGCCTGGGCGGCTAATGAGCCCGGTCCCCCTGCCTGCTCCGAGCGACGAGAGAGACGCCAAAAGCGCTCGGCTGCCTTTTGATCTCCCCGGGATTCCCCCCCCACCCCAGTCACACGCTGCGGGGGCAGATCAATGGCAGCGCAGCGCGCTTCCCAGCGCCGCCCCATTTATCCACGAAAATGCCCCGAAAGTTGACTGTGACACCTTGCCGATAGCGCGTCAGCAGCCGCATTATGCTCGCTATGCCCGTGCGCATCTATAAAGCGCGGCTCCTTCTTCTCACGTGCAGGTGTTAGAAGGTGGCGAGAAAGTGCGGAGCCGCGCGTTCCCGTGTGACGGAGAAGTGGAAATAGGGTTACCTGCAGAGTCCTTAATTATTTCGTGGGCTTTTTGTTCTTAAGCATTCCTGCGTTAAAACTGCAAAATTAAGCAGAACTAGGTCGAAAAGGCTTGGATATTAACACATTAGAGGATTAATAAAAACTGCTTATTATTATTATTATTATTATTATTACAGTTTTCCACATTTGTTTTTTTGGCTATTTTTGTGATTATTTTTTTCATTTTTATAAGTATATATATTGCATGTATTAAAAAATCCATGTCATGTTTGGCGGTGATCATTTAATCAGAAATTATCTAGCCTGTTCCTGGCTTATTTCATGTTAATAAAATAACCGATATGAAAGCTTAATTTAATGGACCGGTTATTATTATTATTATTATTTACCGCAGTTCTTGCTGCCAGATTCTCTAGTTCAAAGTCCGACCGTCTTAACCGAACATCGCCTTTTACCTGAAAACTGTGCTATTCGTAAAAGATTCCACCATTTGAACTGTATCCCAGGGCTGCTGTAATTCCTTTATTAGGCCTAAGGACTGTCTGCTAATTTACCCGCTACCCCCTGCTCTGTGTTTCTATGTAGGAAGGTTTGATGTCAGATATTTGCTGTCGTGAATGTGGAGCATATCACGTGACTATTAGCGTTCTCTCCTCTGCATTTCCACAGGTCCACCTGTAAATGTGACCTGCAACATCTTCATAAACAGCTTTGGGTCCATCGCTGAGACAACTATGGTGAGTGGGATCTTTGCATATACTGTGGCCAGCCAGGAAGAGCATGCGGTCAGCCTCTGTGTGCATCCCACACATTTTTGAGGAGCATTGACTCTTTGGTATCAACATGAACCTTGACGATTTTACTTCAGTGTTGTGAGAAATATAAGGACCACCTACATGGTGCAGTCACCATCTGGACATCATCATAACTACAAGCAGTCATGGGCATGTAAGCATTTCCAAAGGCTAAGTCAACTGAGTTGGATTTAGTGATTTTATTCTGAAAATAAAGAGTTTTTAATGGCTTTAAATTCCTCTAGTGTTTGGGCTTTTGGGTCACTCTCTGGTCCCCCATGGCTATATTCCGGAAAACCCTTGACGATTTACCCTCACTCTCTCCCAGTAGAGCTCCATGAGCTTAAGCTGTGTTCAAGTTAGTGATTACGCAGCCAATCAGAAGCTTCCTTGGGCTCTTGGTCACAGTCTCTGTAAGAGCAAGTACGGTGTGAGAGGCCAGTCAGATGCCGGGTATCTCTACAGGTCCCAGCATAACCATGCTAGGCTCCTGGGAGTCTTGTTTGGTCTGCAAACGAGAGGCCAGAGCTGGCAAGCCTAGGGAAGGCTGTCACTAAATCTCAGCTGTTTATCCCATGGCAGAGAGCTGTTTTTCTGGCCTCAGACTGCAAACCCCTGTTCACCACCGTGGCCCTCGGCCTCTGTCTGGCCGTTTTAATTGTTTACACGGGTTTAAAGGCATAGGCCTCCGGGGAGAGGAGCGTGGCTATTTCATTAGCTTTCTGGACTTTTAATTTTCTTACAGCGATGAGAGCAAGGCAGGAGCATAAATCCCCAACTCTTGTCATTTGTCACAAGACTTTGCAGCTGTATTGAGGGAGCCACAAAACTTTTTAAAATCTGTCACAGTCGGGAGTGGATTTAGCCTTCGGCTCAAATCCCATTATGAGCCGTTGTTATAAATCAAACTCCTCGGCTAGGAAAATCACGTCAAAAAAGTACACGCTGTGTATATTTCCTTTTCCTGTAGCCATGGGTGCAGATGAACGCGTAGCACCCACATGACCGCCAGCTGTGCCCATGCAGCAGCTCCCCCACCTCCATCTCTGTGGCTTTTATGTGCTGAAGAAGGTGGATGATGACTCACAGCAGTGTCATCTGTGTTGACCATCTTCCTCTCCTTGTGGTACCCTGATTCTATGTCCAGCAGATAGCCATACATTTGTTATCGAGAGGGAAGCTTTTGTCAGGGATTGTGTGTCATCAGGATCCGCTCACGTTCACATGCCGCACACACACACACACACACACGCATCCACCCTACACTCGGGGCTTGGAAGCAGAATCCACGATTGATGAAGGTGGTACCGTGTAACTTTTCATATAGGTCTGATTAATCCGGTTCCCGGGGCGGGTTCATTTACCCCCTCAGTCACCAGCCGCTGTCAGAGACGATGTTTTTGCTTATTATCTGCACAACGGCCCCCTGGTGCACCACAAATTCTGTGGTGTGAGACATCGTACTGCTAATGCCGTTTGGGGTTTTACCGGTATTCTCTTAATAACAGATGGTCTCCTCATAAATAAAAGGAAAGCATTATATTTTACAGTTCCTAAAACGTATTAACATCATTTACTACTGCAAAAAGATAGAAAAAAAACTACTGCAAAATGGAACACAAATGGAAACGTAGGAGAATATTCTGAAATTTCCTCTAATTAGTAAGGTGACGTGGGTACCCAAGCCAGAGGACACTCATGTGTCACGGGGTATTTGACAGGCGGAAGGCACCCCGTCCTGGGGCTTTAGGTAATGATGTGGATGATTGATGTAGGAAAGGTCACTCACTCCTTTTTGTCTTTTACCTCCGTAGTCCATACCCCACTTTCCCAGAGCCTTGCAGTTAAATTATACAGTGATACAGTGAATTATACAGCATACATGTTCCTGATGAATTGACCCTACTGCTGGAAACAGTTTTGCTAAATGTCACTGTTATGGGAAAGTCACCACAGCTGTAAATATTTTAAAAGTATCCCGATGGTTAGACGGGAATGTCAGAAAGAAGCCATTTCTTATTGGGCAGTGGCGGAGAAACTTAAGAATACAGTGTTCAGAGGTAAGATCATTGATAATAGGTTATGACGAGGAATCAGTGGCTCGCGTCGATCACTGGAGTCAGTTATCACAAGCCAGTAAATGTCAAGGTGGGTAATTAAAACTTACATGGATGGCTTGACAGAACGCTTCTCAGTAAATTTGTTTTGTGTTTATCTCTATCAGGTATGCAAATTACGGTTTTATTTTATGGGTGGGGCTCCGATTTATTAAGCACTGTCATTCAACCATGCCCTTGGTGTAATTTTATTGAAAGATAATGAAGGTGTTCGAGGAAGCAGTGCTATGATATATTTATGTTTTTAAGTGGGGGCGCCAAGCACTTGTTCCTTCAGGTTTGTATTTTCTTGTGGATGTTTCTTCAACAAACATTCTCATTGGATAACAAGTAATTTTTCACTTTGCAAAGTGGAAGGTTCCTTTTTGCCAATGTGAAGGTGCAGCTGAGGCTTCTACAGATTATCCCAAGGCTTCATGATATGTCTCTCATTTTGACTGAAACGGTTATCTGTTGTCAATATGTTAATTTGTTTGCCTGTGAGGATTTTCACCAGAGCATCACAGCCGGTAGCTGAAAGTCATCAATACTGCCAAGAAAACAGATGCCTTTTGGGTGCTTACTCAATTCATCACTGAAGTATGTCTATTGCACTGATGCATTTTAAATGCGTTTATTGAAAGGATGGTCAGGAATTCTCAGACTACCCTGTTGTCCCAAGAGAAATGAATGGAGCTGACGTTAGTCCTGTTTAGGAGCAAAATATAAAAAGTATTCATATTGATTTTGCCTTTTGTTTACCTAACCAAATCCACACACCTAAAGTGACGTAGTCAGTAAATTGACAAAACTATTTCATAAACTCAATGTTTTTATGCTTCAGACTATGACATGGTGAAAGGTTGCAGCTGCTCCACCTTCTATCCTCCCTGACCTTGTTAGTGAGCCCTCTTTCCTTACTGACCTTTTTGTAGAATCTGGTAAATTGGCCGGGAAGTTTGCAGCAGGCTCGGTCTGACCTTGAGCATTGCATAGTCATGTAGGACAGCGAGTAGCATGATGATTAAGAACGTAGACCTACACCCGGAATATCCGAGTCCCAGAAGACACTCTACAGTCGTACCATTGAGTAAACTACTTGAATAATTGCAGCAATATGGATGATTTAAGTCGATTTATATAATAGTGCTTTGTCTAAGCAGTACGCTACTATTATTGTAGCAATATTCAGTTCTGTGTAAGTTTTCAGCTGCAAGTAGTCCTGTATAATTGGCTGGAAACTGATATGTTTAGCTCCCTGGATGAGCGGTAAGACCTTGTCCTCTTCCTCCTTGTCCTCTTCCTCCTTGTCCTCTCCATGCTGACGTGTTCCCTCTTGCGGTCGCTCGCCTGCTACAGGACTACAGGGTGAACATCTTCCTACGCCAGCAGTGGAACGACCCGCGGCTGGCCTACAGCGAGTACCCCGACGACTCGCTGGACCTGGACCCCTCCATGCTGGACTCCATCTGGAAGCCTGACCTGTTCTTCGCCAACGAGAAGGGAGCCAATTTCCACGAGGTCACCACCGACAACAAGCTGCTGCGCATCTCGAAGAACGGCAATGTGCTGTACAGCATCAGGTTGGTGCCAACACCACCACCCACATCTCAGGCTTCATGAGGGATTCTTCCCTTTCTCTCGACCGAAGTGACCAGTCCATTCTCCCAGGCCTTGTTAAATCTGGATCCTTCTGTACTGAACAATTAAAGGCCGGTTTCAACATTTCCTACCAGCAGCTTGGCACCTTCTTGGAGGAGCAGCAGATCTTTGATCCATTTCAGTTTGCATTTCAGAAACAGCATTCTACGGAAACAGCTCTCCTCAAAGTTTTTAGTGACCTATCAATGGCAGCTGGTGTAAGGGAGTGTTCTGTGTCAGTACTGCTAGACCTTAGTGTGGCCTTTGATATACTGGACCATAAGATCTTAATTAATAGGTTAGAGCAGTCTGAGGAGGTCTCTGGTTCCATTCTAGACTGGTTCTCCTGTCTATCTCACAGGAGTTTCTGTGTGGCTGTTGCAGATGTTACATTGGTTACTGCTCCCCTAGTGCCACAGGGCTTGGTTCATGGAGCAGTTCTGTATTCTTTGGACATCCTTCCTCTGTCTCAGATTATTAACTCTAAGTGTATTTCATAGCACTTTCATGAAGACAATATTCAGCTTTGTTTCATTTAAACATAATCTAATAAATACAATATCCCTTTCGGCTGACTGCCTGTCACAGATTAATAAGTGGCTTTGCAATAATTACCTGCAGTTGAATTCAGGAGAGACTGAGGTCCTAATTGTTACCCCCCCCCCAAGCCTTTACTACAAGATTAGTGTCAAGATTTCTTCTGTGCAAATCGATCCGTCTCTAAGGCTAGATTCACATATACAGTAGGGTTATGACAAATCTCAAATTTATTAGCCTGGGGTTGTAATTGATGAACTTTTACCTAAAACTCGCAAAAATGACTTTGGTTTTTCCAGAACATGAAAAAACCTCCGGCACCTAAGACAGTTTCATATTTCACATTGAAACACGTAGCGGCTCAAACACTCTTTATTATAACATGTAAGTTTTA
>JAODKM010000002.1:10635922-10646635 GCA_026780845.1 Petrocephalus sullivani
ATTTCTAGACAGTTTTGTACTCTCAATGGAGCCACAATCTTCTTAAATTGGTAGTCTCTCTGACTACCCACACATGAGTAAGAAATGCCAGATGGGGTGCTAGGTGCCGGAGGTTTTTTCATGATCCAATAAAATTAACTTAAAAAAGTGATCTATGGGTAAAAGTTAATCAAATGCAACATCAGGAAAATTAAAGTTTTGAAAAAAAGTTCGTAGTCATAACCCTAATATACACTCTGTTACCTGCTCTTGTTCATTTCATTTAAGAAACATTTCCAAACTAAGGACTATAGTTTCCAAATCAGAATTGGAGGTGCTTGTTCATGCTTTTACCTCTCTGCGTCTTGACCACTGTATTCCCTCATACACGTCTACACAAATCTTCCGTATCGCCTACAGTTCAAAATGCAGCTGCGAGGCTTTTAACCCGATCTGGCCACTGGGCATGTCTTACACCCTTCTGGTACGCACTGCACCATCGTCTGATTCAGCATAGAATTCATTTTAAAATCTTGGTGCTCACTTACACAGCTCTTCATGGGCAAGCACCGAGTACATTACTGGCCTCTTACACCACTACAGAGTCTGTCAGGTACTTAGGTCTGGGCAACAGGGTCCCTTAGTCATGCAGCATATCCGGCTAAAGACACACGGGGATTGTGCCTTCCAGTCACCAAGCACCAAGGTTTGGGAACGTCTCCCGCTAGTGTTGCACTCAGCTAAGTCAGGTGACTCTTTTAAAAAGCGACGTAAGACTTTTTTGTTTAAGCAGGGTTTTGAATAGAGCTGAGTAGTGTTCTTCTTGTACTCTGTTATTTTTATTATTAGTATTACTAGTGTTGCTCTTGTTAATTTATTTATGTTGTTGCTTTGTGACCTCTGGTCTCTGAAAGACGCTTCATAAATAAGTTTTACTTCCTTATTTCATTACTTAATTACCCCATCTATAGACCCAACATGATGAGAAAAACAGTCCTGTTTTTCTCACCATTTTCTTTTTTAAAGTCAAAATGGATGTTTTGATTAACTCCTCTACCACTAGTCTCTTAATTAAAAAAAGCATTCCCCATTCCATCCTACCATGTCACCTGGATCTGTTCACTGGCCTAACCAAGTTTTACATGGCCCCTTCTCATACAGGGGTTTTTAGAGTAGGACATAATCCATTCATTAGCCAATGAAATGTTTCTAATCGGTGACTGACAGGGGAGGGGACACTCCAGGAGCCAATCAGATTTTAGTGCCGCTGTGGCCCCGGCCCTGTCTACAAGTCTGTTCCCATAACCCCATCGCCATCATAGTGACTCTGTCAAAGGGTGCTTCGTTTATAAACAGCTCACGTCGGTCCCTTCGAAGCGGGCCATCTTCCTTCCCTGAGGCCGAGCTCTGCCTGCCTCTCCCTGGTCTCTCAGTAACATCCTCTCACATTCGAGATGGTGTCCGACGGCAGTGGCATCAGCCCAGAAGGTGACTGGCTTTTGTTTAATATCCTAGCTCGGGGCTTCACTGCTATCTCTGCCGCCGGGGCCAGGATGCTGGCAGGCAGCTGCACCACCACGGCTCCAGCTTGCGAGATTACTGCAGGAGTCCCGTTCATCAGTTCACCCTCGTCCCTGAACTGACAGGTGCTCAATTAAACTGCGGCAGATGCACTGAGCTGTTTTGGAGGAAATTGCTTATAAATAACGGCGCTATCTGGCCTAGGGAGGGCAAAGTTATCGCCATGGCACCCGGCACGGGCGAGCAAAACTCTTTAGTGCTCCTCTCTATTCCAGCAGGAATGTGCGCGGCCTTTTCTGTGACAGCACAGTTATCCCTACCTCACAAAAATGTATGACAGTGTGGTAATTTTTCCCTGTTGCGACACTGTGGGGCTTAATGTGTTTGCTTTGACCACAGGGAAGATCCTACGGTCATGCCGCCTGTGGCCTGAGTCAGAACTGGCTCAGAACTCAGTATTCAGAGTATGGCTGCATACCTCCTCAGAGGATTTTAGAAGCAGTTTTTATCAGACAAGGAGTTAGAATTAAATCTGACTGAAAATCAAGCCCAGGCGAAATCAGACCCACGAGCGCATAACAGAGGTATGAAAAATGTAGCGTGGACTTTGTTTTCGTTACGTTAACTTGTAAATCTCTCAAAGTGGTTGTGGTTTTCAATATTTGACACCCTTTTCTCCGGGTTTCTCTGGACGGTGAGGGCGTCATCTGCGGTTGAGACATTCCTGTTTCTTGCAAGGAGGGTTGAAAACACTGAAGTGTGTCAGAGAGGAGAGCTGAGATCGCGCTCGCACCGTGCCTGCCTGACTCTGTTTCATGTCAGCCTGAGCGCAAGGCCAATCTCACGCGACAGAAAGCCCGTCTCGCGGAAAGAAAGCGCATTACCTAAATAAATGAAGTGTACCACTATAATGTGCCGTATTCTGACAGGGAGGCAGCCATAATACCAACTCTCTTTGAGCCAAATACATTTCCCTCTGTCCTGTACTGATTAGACTGGAACAGGGGGCAGGACGGATCTGCCAGACATGCATCATCACCATCATTAAATTAGTTTGTTTGTTATCTATCCATCTTCTATCCTGGTCATCCCAGGCACCACGGGACACAAGGCTGGGGTACACCCTCCATCTCAGGACACACACACACACACACACACACACAGCCGTGGTAGTAGTACAATTAAAATTATTGGCATTACCCTTATTAATAATTGAATAATCATAATTATCATCGGGGGCAGTTGTGGTCGTTGTGCTAATAGTTAGAGTGCTGATGAAAGAGCATAAAAATGAATTGTCTTGGTCAGCCTCTTTTTAATTAGATTTAATCAAGATCATTAAAAATGCATGCGTCCGCCTGTCAAGCAAGAAGCTAACGGGGGTCACGGGGATGACACTGCCACGGAGATTTACCTTGTTTGGGTTCCCGCTCCCCATGTGGCATTCTGGGAAATTATTGGGAGTTATGCAAATCTCAGAACATGTGTTAAAGATACAGAGAACATTTTAGTGTGTTAGGTGAGGGAGCGGGTGGGAGTGGGGGATGTTAAGGGGATTCGTAATGGGTGGGAACTGATCATTTCACAATAGTAGTAATCATTATTTTATATAACTTGGGAATGGATGTTATTCAGTGGTTTTTCCCTGCAGGGTTAAGCTTGTGTTTTAGATTTTACTGCACTGAGAGCTTCCATTGCTTTACTTCCCTGTTCAGCTCTTATTTTGTGCAATGAGATGATCTTGCTGGAGCTCACCTTCCCCCAGGCTTGGCACTCACATGACCGTGCTGACATTTCAGAGAGCAAAGCATCTCCATCCGTGGTGTGGTCCACACGTGACAGCATTCACCTTTCAAGGAACAAGGTGGACTAGCTGGACCTTTTTGAGCTCCATAGATCACCATTTGAAACTAGCTGGACCTGTTTTGTTCTGGACATTATATGACCTTGTTAACATGGCACAAAACAAAACTGATTATTACCTTTTTTGGTTGAAGCGGAGTGTTTTGGAAGATCACTGCCTACTTCCTCTCTAAGACATATAAAAATGGCATCAGGGTTTTCCTGGTTCATGTAATCTCAGTTTGTCGGGCGAATGTTGAAGCTGAGCTCCTAAATCTTCTCTCCGTTGACCGCGTTCCCTCCTTAAACCCTCGCCTGAGTCCCGAATGTGTCGCCTACAGAATAACCCTTGTCCTGGCCTGCCCCATGGACCTGAAGAACTTCCCCATGGATGTCCAGACGTGCATCATGCAGCTAGAGAGCTGTAAGTCGAGCAGGGTGGGGAGAAGGGGGTTTGGTGCATGCAGTGTGGGGACGTCAGCCACTAGGGGTTAGTCATGTGCCCCGCAGGTGTACCTATCACGGTAAATGTCCTGCTAATGTATGGTACAAGTAATACACATATGTATTGTATATATACATATGCACAGCATATACACACATGATGGATAAATGGATATATGTGCAAATGATGTAGTAGTAAATTATTTTTAAAGATTTTCAAGGTCAGAAGGAGATCAGGTTTCCTAACGTTTGCAGTAAAACATCAGCACCCTCACAGTGTGTAGAAAGTTCCAGACAAGCACCTTCAAAGGCAGGTGAGGCCATTTGAGAGGCTTGGCTGTGATGAATAATATTGGTGAGGTCAGTGTGTAAAACTACACCCAAGGTAATATAAAGAGATTAGTGTCCGAGGGACAGACATCAGCTACAGGTCTGAGGACTGAAAAACAGTACAAGAATTGATGGACTTAATAAATAACCTTAATAAATAATCTTCTCCATTTAATACAAGGATGAAAGGCTTTACCATTTGATTTGCCCATATATGCAAACACCTACACATACATACATGTAGGTACACACACACACACAGTACTAAGAGAAATTCTTAGACAATCAAAGTTCTAAGCTGTTTATCTGGGTAGTAAGTGTATATTTGCTGAGACAAAAAAACACAATTTAACAACAGAACACGTGCTCCAAAAAGCCGTTGACATCTTGTTGGATGGCCGGATGATCACCGCTTCAGTTCCCAAACCTCTCCTCAGGGGCACCTCGGCTAGTCCACGTATTCATTGAGTTTCACCATCAGCTCAATCAATTAATTTACTTAATTAAATAACTCGATGAGCTATTGATTAACCAAACATGGTGTGTTAGTAGTCAGTTCCTAAAAATCCATGTTAAATGGTTACTGCAAATACTTGAGTAACCTGAGGAGATGTGTTGAATTGGCTAGGTGAGATGTGTTGAATTGGCTAGGTGAGATGTGTTGAATTGGCTAGGCTGATGCACTTTGACTGACATAAAATAATAGATTTGCACCAACAGCAATTTCATATAAACTAAATTTTCTTTGACTTCCTGAGACTTCTGCACAGAACTGCATATACAGGTATAAATAAAAGCACAAATATAAACAGCTACAGCTATGTATATACACACATATAGTATATCTGCACACACAGCTGGCAATCTAACCATGCTATATTTGTACTATATACTGTGTATCATATTTGCTGTTGTATACTGTTTATTGTAAATTGTATAAATTGTATTGGGTATCTCTTTGTAAAATTGTTTGCTGTCTATTGTATATTGTATTCAGTCTATTTATGTATTTATTGTTGGAGTACTAGAGAGTCACCAACAAATGGAACAAATTCCTTGTATGTTACAGCATACTTGGCAAATAAACCTGATTCTGATTCAGATTCTTCCGGATCTTTCTCCCTCAGTCGGATACACCATGAATGACCTGATCTTCGAGTGGGACGAGAAGGGGGCAGTGCAGGTCGCCGACGGGCTCACGCTGCCCCAATTCATCCTAAAGGAGGAGAAGGACTTGCGGTACTGCACCAAACACTACAACACGGGTACGTTACCGCGGCGACTGCATCCACTGGGCAGGCCGCGTAGGGGAGGGTGCAAACCGGTATCAAGCTGGAGGGCGAGGGGGCTAAGAGAGGACTGAAATGAGCAGCAGAAATGTTTCAGTAAGTTCTGAGAATCCTCACAATGGTTTTAAAGGCACCCTGCCCTTATTCATAATTAAGGTGAGCTGTGTATAAAGCAAGCTGCTAAACCCCTCTGATAGTACGTTAAACATCCAGAGAATAAGAGGGGATTTAAAAACACCCTCAGGTTCTTAGTCCAGAAGGCTGGCCTTCCATTTTCAGTCATAAATAAACAGAAGATGAAACATTAAAGGACTGGGGTGTAGATAGTAGGTGATAGATCAGCACGCTGCCTTCTGGGGAGATGCGGCAGATGTGGGGACCCGGAGCGTGAAGGCCACGTTTGACGGAGCGAGCCGGCGGAAGGCGTCTCTGTAATCCCGGCTGGCTGAGGCTTCTTCCCATGGCTGGGGTGAATCCAATTGACATATGCCAACAGGAGGCAGGGGTGGTTCTAGGAGGGGCCATAATTCATACGGAGAGTGAGTGACAGGGCTAGGAGCACTCTGGGGGCCAATCAGCTTTCAGCTGAGGCCAGTGCCCATGCAGTCCTGCCCCCGGTTCCATCACCTGTTTCATTGTAATCAGAAGCTGGCCTCCCAGATGCGGCAGTTAGATACATAGCCCCCCCAGGGCTAGGAGGCGGTAATGTTGCTATGGTAACTATCCAATATGATAGGGGTGGGGGTGTGTTTATGTGTGAGGGGGTGCATCCCTTAGGCCGAACAGCAACCCCAAACATGAAGCTGCAGGGGGGTGCGGGGGGGCATTTGTCAGCAGCAATCCCCCTCCCACAGCTTTCTGGTGAACCCCCACCAGGCATCACTGTGGCGATGTCTTATTAACAACGGCCTTTAAAAACTCCTCAGTCCCTTTCGCTCGTCTCTCTTCTCCCCCCCCCCCCCTCCGTCCCAGGGGGGGGCCCAGACACAGAGCGCAAGAATAAATTGTACTGGTGCATTGCAGCCTTACCTGGCGGTATGTTATTGGCACCATTTATTTCCCAAACGCGGATCTGATTATCCGGTGAATCGGGTTACTTCCTGCCTGCCTCTGTGCTTCTATAGCGACCCCTGGGGACACTGAGACAGTGACACTGGGCATTCTCTTCTAAGTCCCTAATTAATGAATAATCTCAAGTCCCTCTCTCCACCTGCAAGCCTCCCCGGGTTCAGCCGTCTCCGTGGTGATGCAGCCCGATCGCTCCCGGGTGACGGACAGGATCCGGAAGCTGCAAACGCACGCTTTGCATCGCGCGCTTCTGATCTGGGGTTTAGTGTCCATCAGGCCAAAGATAATTCTCAGGCCTGGGACAAAATTACACCAATCAGGTCTCCATGACGTACAGCCCCTCCCACCAGGGCCCTCTTCCGCGCCCATCCGGCAGGCCCCGGTCCGGACAGGCCTGTTTTCGCATCGGCTTGGTCAGACAGCACTACCAGTGCGAGGAAATGCTGGCTGAGGCTAGCAGCTGCTTCATTAAAAAAATGTGATTTTTTTTCTCCCCCTACTGGAAGACATTTTGGCAAAAAAAGGCAGAGGGAGGCAGGATGGAAGCTTTGTTCTGGGTTTGAGGGTCCCTGATACCCGGCACTGACCCTCGCTCCTTACTAAGCGCACAAGGGCCAGAGGCGTGCGCGTTTCTCGGCGCTGAACCACTCCCCTCTTCGCCCCGCAGGGAAGTTCACCTGCATTGAGGCCCGGTTCCACTTGGAGCGGCAGATGGGCTACTACCTGATCCAGATGTACATCCCCAGCCTGCTCATCGTCATCCTGTCCTGGGTCTCCTTCTGGATCAACATGGACGCCGCTCCGGCCCGCGTGGGCCTGGGTATCACCACCGTGCTCACCATGACCACCCAGAGCTCTGGGTCCCGAGCCTCCCTACCCAAGGTGACCCTCCACAAACTTTCGCTTAACCTGTCTCTTACTCGGGACCCTGGTTCAAATTCTTCTCCTTGGAAACGTCGGGCCCGATGTCTCGGAATGCTAGTCTGCTGTGTCTGATTCCTGTTCCTGGTCTAGTGTCTCTGGACCTTATCTGGCGGTCTGTTGTTCCTGTTCCCCGATTCCCATTCCCGGGTTTTAGCTGCTATCTCTGCTGTCCTTGCGCCTGTGTTTTTAACAAGCATCTCAAGGACGCCTGCAAACTGAGCACAAACCCAGTGGGCCCTCCGCTGCTAGCTCTCGGCAAATATTAGTTAACTTCCTGCTGAGCTCTGAAAGGTCTCAAGCTCCGAGTTGGTAAATTAATATTCTAAACGAGCCTATTTTTCCAGAAGGAACGCGTCCTGACGCCTGACACCCTGACCCTCAGAGAGGGTCTTCCAGCAACCTCATTTTCTCTCTTAACCTAGTAGATTGGAAAATACCCCCTATCTCTTCCTCCTCAGCTACAGCGATGTAAAAAGAAAGATATGTCATCTAGTTTGGGGTTGTCCAAAAGTGTTTTTAATAAGCGTTTAAGCTAAGCTCTGCTCCCTCAACTCTGTGAAAGGTCAGACAGGAGTGGTACGCATCTGTAGCACTCCCTTTTTCCACTGGACGGGCGAAATTGTTTTCCCGGGAAGGCACCCTTTCACCATCCCGCCTGCTGGGGTGATTCATGCTTTCTGGGGAACGATCCGTAATTCCTAGTCGGTTCAGCTGTCGCCAGAATGATGCGATAGTGTTACTGAGAGTGGAGGCGTGTGCACGTAGACTCTCACGGGCGTGCACGCCCGCACACACGCGCAGCGATGAGCACTCCTACAACTCCTGTACTGACACGCACAGACTATGATGACCCACACACACAGGCTTATACACGCATAGATAATAACACACACAAGGACACAGACACATGCATAAGAACACACACAGGCTTATACACACAAAAACAGGGACACACGCAAGGACACACACTCACAGGCTCATATACGCACAAAAACAGGGACACACGCAAGGACACACACTCACAGGCTCATATACGCACAGACCGGGACACACACAATGGCACACACAGGCTTATACATGTATAAACAAGACAATGACACACACAAGGACACAGATACATGCACACATAATGTCACACACTCACAGGTTTGTACATGCACAGTGACACACACGGACACCGACACGCACACAGGCACACACACCTTTGCACACTAATACAGGCCCACTAATACATGCTTTTGCGGGTACTTTCCTATGACACTGTGTAATTAAGAATCCCAGACTCCCAGATTGTTGAAATTCTGGAACTGGTGAAACCTGGGACAAAACACGCGGAAACACACACACACACACACACACACGGATGGATGAGCATGTGTGTCCACCCACTGAGCCGCCAATCAGAGGCTCCCATGCTCGGCCCTATCAGCCTGAAGTCTCTGTCGGCTCATTCGGCCTTACGATTAGCTCAATGTGGACAGAGGCCGTTGGATGACACGCTCTCCGGGAAGGTCAGGTCTGCAGCTGCAGCTGTGTTTATTACCTCCTGAAGGATCCGTGTACACATCCATCCTGCACACTGCTTATCCAGTCTGGGTGGGGAAGAACATTCACATGAAAATCATTAAAATATGCCTCTATAAAATCAGAAATAGGTCATAAATATCTTCTATTAATCTTCATAGCACTTTTCGGGGCTGCTGGGATCATAAATATCTTATGTATTCCACATGTGTGTTTATATTGGGTGAATCATATTAATCACATTTATCTGCTCCATCTCCTGTGTCTGATGTGCAGTAAGTTTGGGTTTTGGGTCATGTGACTAGAGCCCGGTGCAGGTCCCACCCACGTCACCTGCCTGTGTGTCTCCGTCTAACCCTAACCACAATCTGTATCACATATCACACTCTTCTCCCACATGCCAGTCTTTCCAAGCCCAGTCCTCAGGGACCTCCAGACTGGCCACATTTCTGCTCCCTCTCAGCTCCCAGGGGTCACCGAGGACCAGGTTAAGAAACAATGCCATATACAAATAAAGACAGATGTCCCCTCAACCCCCTGGCACCCAGCTCTGGCCACTGATCTCATCAGAGAAAGTGCCATATATTTTAATACACACTCAGTGGCCACTTTATTAGGTAGGTCTAGCTAGTACCAGGTAGGACCAACTTTTTACTCTAAAAATGCTTGAAAGATAGAGGAGCTGTGCATTTACAGAAGCCCTTCTGCACACCACTACAGTACAGAGCTGCTATATTTGCACTTGTGGCTTTCATGTTAGCTTTAACAAGTTTAATTTATTCGGCTTGGTTCGTCATTCGTCCCAGTGGTATGTTATCGTGATATGTTATTATAGAATATTATGATATTCTTTATTACATTAAAATGTAAATATTACACAGGGTAAAGATATCTGTAAAACCCATAAAACCCCAAGGGTAAATCAGTTGGCGGATTTGGCCTGTTTTGTTTTCCATCATTCGTTTGCTTTATCAGCCAAACCTCACGCCAGTGCTACTGTGGTCACGGGGGAATTGTGTCTCAGCCAATCAAATGAGACTGCTTCTCATAGGTTCCGTTTACCCACAATGCACCGGGCCACAGAAGAAGCCTATCTTCAGTGCTGTATGGATTTTAATTAACATAGTTTACCAACAATTGTTCTGACTTAAAGATGGGCTTAAAGACAGTGATGGGTATCCCCACCACATTTTTTGATAGAGGAGTTTGACATTTTCACTCCTAGACTAATGCTTTCATCCAAAGTGACTAACAGCTATGTGCCACATCCAGGAAAGTACAGCTGGAGCCCTTACAGGACTTGACCTGGCAACCTTCCGCTCAGGAGTTTATATCATTATCCACTAACCCTCTCTCCACTTAACAGACCGATGCTTGGAACAGATGCATTTGCTCTTCGGGCCTCGTTTGTCACAAACGGCCGGCTTGCCACCCCTGCAGGTGTCCTACGTGAAGGCCATCGACATCTGGATGGCCGTCTGCCTGCTCTTTGTCTTCTCCGCCCTGCTGGAGTACGCCGCTGTCAACTTCATCGCCCGGCAGCACAAGGAGCTGCTGCGATTCCGGCGGAGGCGACGGCACCTGAAGGTGAGCTGGCCCCGCCCCCTGATCCTCCCTCAACAGCCAGCTCTGCCCCCTGATCCTCCCTCAATAGCCAGCTCCGCCCCCAGCTCCTCCCTCAACAGCCAGCTCCGCCCCCAGCCCCCCCCCCCACACCCCGCCCCCCCCCCCCCCCCCCCCCCCCCCCCCCCCCCCCCCCCCCCCCCCCCCCCCCCCCCCCGCCCCCCCCCCC
>JAODKM010000002.1:10649040-10661398 GCA_026780845.1 Petrocephalus sullivani
GTGGTAGGCGTGAGGGGTGTCGGGGCGGGGGGGCAGGCAGGGCCAGGGAAAGTGAGGCATCAAACTGCGTCGACACCAGGAGGCCGCACCAATCCTCAGAGAGGAATGAGTCCGGGCCTCGCAGGAATGGCTATTACATCAATGCTTGGTCCCTGGTGTCCTCCATAAGCCATCTGTACCCAGAACCCCCAAGAGGACACCGACACTCCGTCCCCTGCCCAACTACCTCTGTATAGCGCCTTTTTCAAATTAACTTGCCTGACAATTATTCCCAGTCTGGCTTAAACCCCGAGGGGGTGAGAGAAATCCTCCATTATGCCTCTTTGACTCCATCCATCAGCCACAGTTGCTGACATATCACTGCCCGTTGTTATAAATCTGTCATTTCTATAGCAAAGTGATACGGCCTCCCCCCCCAACCCCTGCTCTCCCAGCCGTCCTTTGAAAGGGGAGGACAGTCCTGGATGAAAGAATAGGAACTCCCCCTGCTGGTGGGAAGTGAGGATAGCGGCACAGTGCCGGGGGGGGGGGGGGGTTAACCAACATCTGCTAGAGATAAACAAGCCTTGAACAATAATTTAATATTCTGGAAATTAACATTTATATTGCCAGTCTATATTTCCGGAGTAAAAAGCCTTTAATAGTGCTGTGGAAGACAAGGTAATAAAATGGCACGGGGAAAAAATGCTTTAAAAAGTTACGCTTCGGTAATCATAGGAATTAAACAGCATGGATGAAGCGAGTTTGGAGAAAGAAAATATTCGGGGAGACCGCTGCTGGCGTGAAGAAATGAGCAAACGAACGGCGACACAGCAAATAGATGAGGAGCGCGGAGAGCGCGACTCGGCGCGGCCCCGCCCCCGCGCCCCTCCCGCCCGGGCGCGAAGGAGCAGCACCGCTCGGCCGCTAACAATGCGAGTCATTAAGGAAAAGCCCTGCATTGATCTGGGATAATCAAGTCGTTAGGGATGAGCTTCACTCCGGGGACTCTGTGGTTACCGATAGCTTTTTGTTTAGCCTTGTAAAGCCTGGCAGATAAAAGTGAGGACTTTACCTATAAATCATTACGCAGAGGTAACTGATGCTCTGTCCTCCCTGTCAGCAAAGAGCCGAAATCTCTGTAAGCTTGTGTGGGGTAAAGGTCCCCCCAACACACACACATACACACACGCGATGCACAGCAGGCTCCTTTGTTCCTTTCCCGAGTGGACATTTCAAAGCCGCTTGTCCCCTGTGCCACAGTGCAGACAAAATCGTCCCCTGTATTTTTGCTGTCTGTAACTGGAATTTAAAAAGACCCCCCTGGTTGTGGCTTTGCAGGAATGGCTTCCCTAAAAACATCCCGCTGAATTAATGAGCAAAATTGTGCGGTATAAAAGTCACTTTGCATAAAAGCGTCGCGCATGCAGTTAATCATTTCATTGACTCCCACAGCAATTAAATGGCCTCGATTCCTCCCGATTAGAATAAACTTGTGAGGCGAATTGATGATATATAAATGCCTTTTTTATGTGTGTGTGGGGGGGGGGGATAACAAGGTGACTAATGTGTGACTCTACTCTGCTTATTTGCAGATGGATGATTTTTTATAGTTTTGATAATGCAGCCAATAGCCAGGACCAGACCAAGGCGACGTGACTGAATCTATGAAAATTAAACACTCCGATTCAGCACGGAGATCGCTGAATTTAACATCCCTGATTTCTAAGTCAAAAATTATGATTACAGCGTGGTGGAAACATTAAAGGAATGCGTTACATTACCCTTACCTTAAACACCTACGCCCTGCGCTAATTTGTGGCATATTTAAAGGTCTTAAAGCTTGAGTTTCATAATTAGAAGTGATCTTCCCGGTGTTTTGCATTGCTCAAAAATAGCTTGCATTTATCCTGGTTTCCCTGTGGTATTTTTAATCTAAAGGAGAAGTCATTAGAAAGGGACAAGGTGGCCTTCCCTCATTTACACACACCCCCACGCCACACCCACCCTGTCGTCTGCAAATGTAATTCGCTGGAATGCATTCCGGAATTAGTTATTGCGTGTTAAATATATTTAAATACAAATGATGTTGTACAACGGAACTCATAGGGACACCTTCTGGAATCGCTTATTAGGTCAACATGTGCAATGGAACGGAGAGAAAGCATAGACATTGTAATATCACGAAGTGTATTGGGTGCAGCTAATGTGCCTGTCAGGAATTATCCACTTAGAGTACCCCCCCCCCCCCCAGTTTACAAGATATACACAGTACAAGTAAATGAGGACACCGATAATTAATCCAATTTGCACATTTTTGTACTTCAAGGACTGTGTACACACACACACACACACACACACACACACATACATATGTACATATATATCCAATATGCAATTACAGCAGCTAAAAACAGGCTATGATAATCATCCCTGTGCAATGTAGACTTAGCTGAGTGTACATGCCAGTGTACGTTGAGTAAGGACACACAGCACCTGGGGAAGGGGTTTGGCTACACGTGGCCTTTCCTCGGGGCGTTTGAGACAGAGGCCAAAGTGCAGGATTCTGCCCAGCATTGATCCGCTGCCTGCGTCCGCTTGTTCGGGAGACATCTTTGCTGGGGAGAGATCTTTAGATTCGTAATAACACTGATATCTCTCCCAGGTCTTTCTGCCTGAAATTGCTGGCTTGCTTTATCTTAGGAAAGAAGACAAATATTTAATGTTCACATGCATGGTCTGAATTTAATTGCAATGTAATGTCTATATCTATATAGGACAGTCAGTGCAAAATTGACTTGTGCGTTCTTTGTCTTATTAAAAGAATAATGATTGTTGAGATGTGTGCAGATTAATTCAAATGCTAACCAAAGCATGTTGTTTTCCTTGACCTTATATTATAATATAGCTGTGGTACAGGAAGCCCTGTTGCTTTGTGGCCACACATGCGCTGGAACCCCACTGTGCAGCCGTGAGATGAAGCTAAATGCCTGTTTCTGAATTCCGGTAGTGTGGTACACTGGGTGTATCAACAGTGAAATACCAGCAGGATTTTTTTAAGTGCACAGTTCATTTTGGGAAACGGACCCAGATGACTGATAGGCACCGTCCCGAATATATCAGAAGCGTGATAAAACGTCCGCTGGCGAGGTGCGGGATGCAGCCCGGTGAGAGGGGTCTGTAACATCCCAGGAAAAAAAGGAGGGACTACAGGGGGGGGGGGGGCAGGGTGACAGAGGGATCCCTTACAGATGCATACTTGTCCAAAGTGTCGCGCCTGTTAATCTCCGCTGTTAATCAACTGGCCAACAGCAGCGACATCGCTGTATGAGTCACGCGCGAAGCCCCCTCTGCCAGGCAGGGAGGGGGCCCTTAATGGCAATCAAAGTGCCCCCCCTTCCCACCCCGCCCCACAATGGCTCTCGTTCTCGGGGCTGGCCGTAAAATCAGCCTCCAGTGCTACTTGAAGGATGGGGCTATGTTTTTATTACCACCACCCCCCCACCTTTTCTGAGTTGAGAATGTGAGCACATAGTGGCGCAGGGTGGGGGGACTGAGCTGTAATGGTGCATTTCTGATTAGGGTGGAAGGCAGTGAATCGGGGTCGGTGTAGGAGGAGCTGGGTCCTCTTTAAAGGCCCACGTCACGTCGCAGGGCCCGACACATAAATCACACAGTGGGGAGAAATGAAGGGGGCCGTCCGCGGGAAACGCAAATGGCGGACCGGGGGGCCCCTGAAGGACAGAGGGAGGGCGCAGCGGCTGCCAGCGCCGGCATCGTGGCAGAACTCGGACCAAATCTCCCCATCCTTTGTCCGCCTGGCTTCCACCTGTCCCGTTATAAATGCGGAGTCATAACGACAAGGACGGAAAGAGCGGAAACCAGCGGCTAAAAATGGGTCTGTGCCGCAGCGGGAGCGTGGGGCCCGATTTAGTAAGAAAGCGGGGAAGAAAAACACGGAGCGCTTCCGCCTTAAACCGCAAACGCCAAAGGTGAGCCGGGCCACCCCCGCCTCCTGCCTCGTTTTTAGCCGCGCAAGACGCCGTGAAATACTTTACCGGTCAGCAGAAATCTTGCGTGATGAATTTGGTGTAACTTTTTGTTCTGCATGTAGCATAGAAAGGAGGTATAAAAGGCATCTGTGCCAAGGAGATGAAAATGAGTCGTCAGTGGAAGCAGCGCCCACCCTGGCTGTACCCCGCTATCCAAGAAGTCCACATCCCTATACAAATGGGATCAACAAAATAACACGGCCATCTGACTGACGCCCATTGTACACTTCTGCTCGAAAGGGCTGGCACCCCTGAACACCTGAAATGTACCAGCTGTGTGTCATCAGAATATGAAGGTATTTAGTTGCACCCCCCTTGGTAACAATGACAGCCTCCAAACCTTTCTTGCAGGCCCCCACTGGTAGTTTGGAACTCTTGGAAGTTTGCATGACTGCTTGTCCCAATGGCAGATTTCAGCTTTTTTCAAAGATTTTCAATTGGCTTGAGATCAGGACTCATTGCTGAACAGTTTAAAACAGTCCAGTTTACTTTTTCAACGGTTCCTTTGTGCTGTTGGATGTGTGCTTCGGCTCCTCGTCTTGCTGGAGGACCCACGGTCTTCATCCCATAGCTAGTTTCCTGACACCAGGTAGCACAGGTCACTATAAAATATCTCAGTAATCCTTTCATTTCATGATTCCTTTAATATGTTCAAGGCCTGGAGTATCAGAAGCAGCAAGCAGCCCAACATCATTACAGATCCTCCATCCTGGTCACCTATAGGTAGGATGTAACTTTCCACAGAAGCTTCACTGGCCTGCAGTGCCCGACAGCTACCCTTTGGTTTTCTCTCCCATAGACCATTTTGCCAGAAGGACTGTGGTTTTCTAGACAGGTTTTAGCCAAATATCAGACAGGCCTTTTAATGTCTTTCTTTCCCTGTAAAGCCCTTGTTGGTTTAAAGTGCAGAGTATAGTACAGGTTGAACCCATCACTCTAGCTTCATCTAGGTCCGCCTCAAGCTCTATGGATGTTTCATTTGGTATTTGTTGCAAAGTTTGCACCAACCTTCGAAGGCTCCGCTGAACAATTTCTCTCTTACCATAATGTCCGGGAGGTTCTCGATAGCTCCATGAGCAGCAAACTTCTTAATAACATTGCAGACTACTGAACCAGGGAGGCCAAGGTCTTTGGAGATGGCCTTGTACCCTTTAGGATCCATATGCTTGGTGATAACAGCATTTCTGATGCTCTCGGATAGCCCTCTCACCTTTACCTCATAATTCTTTAGATAATTCAAGTTCTGTGAACATTTTTGTTTTGGTAATTTTCCTCTCATTCTTATTTTTTTGTTTTTATTTTGTTCTGTCAAACATATGAGTGTATTTAGACCTGAGCTGTCTCCTGACACTTTATTTCCAAGATAAATTATAAATGTACATAAAATTCCGGAGTGCCAATAATGTTGACCAGAACTATAAAAGCCCAATTATTTAACACTAATTTTTAAGGTACAGAAGTATGAAAATGTGTGTTTACATATTTTTATAGCAAATTTTTATGGCTTTTCGCTGTTAATTCTGTTTTTTTTTTCTTTATTTGTACTTAACCAAGGAAATCAAAAAGCATGTCATAAACATTTTAGACGCTAGATACTCAGCCAGCTCTAAGATGAACTGCAGGTTCACTTTACTGCTTACAGCTATTTTGTGCTATTCTTTCTCGTTACTGCAGTATTTTTTGGTTGAGTATTTTATGCAGGGCTTCCTCGGGATCTATATTCCCTAAGCTGCTCTATCATTACAGTTTACTCTCAGTCAAGAAAAAATGCAGATCCCTCACCGGTTTCCTTTACATATTTCGATTGGTCCATTTGTGGGCGTGTCTCTGTGGGCAGGACCTAGTGGGCGGGGTCCCATGCATGTCTGACTCTGTTGCAGGAGGATGAGGCTGGAGAGGGCCGCTTCAGCTTTGCCGCCTACGGCATGGGCCCCACCTGCCTGCAGGCCAAGGACGGCATGGCCATCAAGGGCAACAGCAACAATGCTCCGTCCTCGGCCAACCCACCGGAGAAGTCAGTGGAGGAGATGCGCAAGCTCTTCATCAGCCGCGCCAAGCGGATTGACACCGTGTCCCGCGTGGCCTTCCCCCTCGTCTTCCTCATTTTTAACATTTTCTACTGGATCATCTACAAGATCATTCGCAGCGAGGATGTGCACAACCAGTGAGTACCTGGCAGAGGAGGCCACGCCCCCACCACGGCCTCTCACACCCGAAACTCCGCCCTCACCACGCCCACACGCTTCTGGCGGGGACCTTTCTGCAGAGGTATACATCAATATTTGTTGTTTCTCTCTCTAACCCCCCAACCCCCTTTTTCTGAGTAATCCGGACTTGTGCAATAGCAATGCAGTAAAATGCATGAAATATGAATGTGGCAATATATTTACTAAAAGAAACATTAATGACAAAAATTAAATATTAGACTTTTACGGACACGTTCAGAAACATTTAAGAACTTCAGCTCTGATGGGATAAAAAGTATCCGAAATGAAGGCGATGCTCTTCCAAGACTTTATTTGCGACTGCAAGTCATAAATCCCGCATTACGTGAATTATAAGGGCGAAACCTACTGCACTGTAATATATACTCAGTATATATATTTACTGAAATGTACAAACTGATATTTCTTCGACGCTAGGCAGTTGGAATTGGGACTTTCAGAGGCTTTCAGACCGTTTGGTGCTTCCAACAATAACGCGATGCAGAAGACACACGGTGAATCGTCCTATATATGGAAATCTGCTTTAATGTGTGTATTTCGCGCAATTGTCAACGCTTTCCCTCCACACCTTTCTACCCCTAGCCAAAAACTGAAAACCTAACGGGGTTTAACACCGAGCGAATCGAAAGCTTGACCAATGTGGTTCAAAGATGTGCTGTTTCAACAAGCCGTCGATATACACGTGTTCCTTTGTCGATCCTTTATTTATTCGGTATTTGTAACGCTGTGCCAAGTTTACCTCACTTTTCTGTAATGCCAAACCTTTTTGTTTGTTTGTTTTCGGTACCTTGGTATGATGCAGTATGTCAGGGGTGTCGCGTTTTAAGCGTCGGTTCTCTTTCAGTCGGTTTAGTCGTTTACGCGTCCGTTTCGCGTCCATTTTTGCTGCTTTAAACCCGCATAAGCTGCCGGTTCGGTTCGATGCCAAGGCGCCCGTCGGCCTTGTGAGAACCCGTGCTTCCTATCTCACCGTGCAATGCATCATACGCAGTAGTGCTCCACTGACACGGAATCAATCTAAAGTCACGAGTTGTGCAACGGGGTGGTTCTTTTAACAGAGGTACAGGCCATGTGCAAGTGTGCAGGCAGTAATTCCTACTACTAAGGATGTAGTGCAGTTTCCCAAACCACCTTTTCACCGCTGCAACCTCATTATTCCCATCAGTCTAATCGTTAATGAGAATATTAATTATAAACATGAAGCGCCCACATGCAAGTTAAAATAAGTAATACGTTCAGTGTGATCGGTTTAAAATTGCTTTAAAAGCATGTATTTTATGACAGTGTAATCTGCTGTTGATCAGATATATTTTACAATATATCTATAAACAAAGGTTATACCCAAGACATGGAAAACGTAAGTGTTGTCTAAGGGATTTCTATGCAATGCCCACAGTACGTTTTAAACGCCAGATTTTAGCAACACAGTCAAACATAAACGCAGAGCAATTAGTCCCGAGCGGCTCTCCGTGATTTGTGGCCATAATTTATAAATTGAGGACCAAGACAAAAAGTCCACAAAAAGCTAACACCACTTCAAATCTGTTTTAACTATGCATAGCAAGTGGTATGCAGCGTTAGGTCTGACGTTGATCTAAAACAAATATTGCCAAATTTAATTGTATTGCCCCCTGCGACTTGGTTGAGAACCAAAGATTTATTTTACTATGCTTTTTTTCTGCGTCTTCCTGCGTGGAAATGCATTACAATAAAATGTTCCACGTTCATAAGAATATAACGAAAGAAGATAAACGTGTTTGTTATCCCATTTCCATCAGTTTTTATTTTATTCATATTTTATCAAAGTAAGTCTTTCATTTTCACCCCTACATCGGTATAAAATAGTGGCAGTATTGTGAAATATGTCTATGACGGCGTGTGTCTTAACTAGGGGTCATTTGAAAAGTCATCGTTCACTAATATGTCGTATTTGTATCATGTCAGCCTCTTTTTAAATGTATGCATATCAATACGTGAAAGTGAAACGGAGACCGAAACGGATCCGGCTGCAGGAGCACCACAGAGGCGCAGTTTGCCGCTGGACAGGGAGCGAGCGGCCATTCTTCCGGGCCGACGGTCGCGTCCGTTTCTCTTCACCGGCTTAAATGCTGCTGCAGATATCAGTGTTTCTAAATCACATCACTCATTTAATTCGCTTAATATTTCCCAAGATAGGAAATGGGTGTGTGTGTGTGTGTGTGTTGGAATTGACTGAGAATGCGGCGTGAGGTTCTGACACTAACACACACAAACTGTGTTATTACATTTGCTTAGTACATTTAAACTCCGAAACAACATCCCTCCTAAATCAATGTGACCCATCCAAATAAATCTGAGGAAACAACATTGCCGATTTCTCTCGTGTGATTCAGTCCCCAACTACAACGCTTTGTACACATAGAAACCCAACAAGGGCATTACCGGGTGGGGGTATTAAAATGTTCACACCCCTTCCTTTACATGTGAGCTGATTTAGTCTGATTGCACCAGTACCAGTTTGGTCGATTGTGCCCCCCCCCCCCAACCTACAGGTAAAAATATATACTGCCGCCCAATGACAACTGAAAATGCGTTCAATGATGCCACATATTACAAGGCTCTCGGCCATTGTTAACAATGAGACGATTTTACGACATGAATAAATATATATGCAAACATAAATGCAGTGGAAAATACAAATTAATTTCAAATATTTGTTCTCAGAGCACAAAGGTTGCGTTTGATTTGCGAAGCATGCCTTTTTGTAATCTTCCTCATAATAATCCTTATTTAAAAAAAAGAAGAAGAATCCGCAAAGTCCATCGTTTCAAAACATCTAATATTGATTGCTATAGCTGCGGTGGATGGAAATTGCTGAAAATAATGTCCCTGAAATCGTTCATTGCTGACCTTCATCTACTTAAAAATGGCGTTTTATTTTGCACAAGTATGGCCTTAATTTCTTAATTTTAATTTGCTTATAATGTGTCTTGGCACAAAGTGCATATCTTAATTTGCCATAATACCAGAGTCCCACTTTATTCTTCGGTTCCATTTATAATTCTGGAAAACAGCTAATATTTTGCATGTATAGAATATTTAAAAAAAGGAAACAATGTCAGATATTTTTGGCTTGTTCAAAAATGTGAGCTATTTGAAGAAAAAAAGGAATGTACAATTTCTGCTGTATCTGTATATAACTATTTATTGAAATGTCATAATGCGTATTCAAATTATAATTAAAAGTTTTATGAGAAAAAGCCCCTACCTGTTTTCGAAAATGTCAAGGTTGTTGGAATTGAGATTTTGCTTATTGTTCCTCAGTTCAAGGAGATCTGTGTAACCTTGGGATTAAAAACACACAATAAAAAACTGACCTAGACTGTATTTTTTAAGTCTAACAATCATCTAGCCTGAGAAACAGTTTCCTCTCTGATGTTCAATGTAAATATTTACAGTGAATATTGCACAGCCAGATTTTAATCTATTGCACTGACACTACTTTAATTTGTGTTATTAAAAGGATTGCTGATCCAGAAACATGGTATCTTCCCAGTGGTTGAAAATCTCTGTAATGTATGCTACAGTGTCTAGAGCAGTGTTTCCCAACCCAGTCCTCGGGGAACATTTTTACTCCCTCCCAGCTCCCAGCCAATCAGGACCACAGAATACCTGGTACAGGTGTGCTTCCAGCTGAGAGGAAGCAAAAACGTGGATTGTCCTGAGTTCCCCAAGGACTGGGTTGGGAAACACTGGTCTAGAGTGGTTCACAATATATGCAGCCACTCTTTCAAAAATCTGGCAGAACATTTAAGGCTCTATCATCTTGGCATTGCCTTCATCCTGAGATCTAAGACAGATATGGACTTTCACTCACCTGCTGTTGGGTTATTCCTCATCAACATCCAAATGAGAACAGACCCCCAGGATGGGGCCATTTTTATCCAGCATACGGAAATAACTGGCTATATTCCAGTCTAAAAAAAGACTTGCGCCCAAAGGAGTAATCATTTAGCTTCTGCAGTTTGAGATTTCTGCTTTCCGGATACACCCCATCATCATATTGCGAGTAACACAAAGCAAGACCCAGTGCAACTCAAGCATTAGCATTTGCCTAAGTTTCCATTAACACTTACTTCTAGAAGCGAACAGCACTGTGGGGGCCATTTTACAGCCATGTGCGGCGAACAGCAGCTAAAGGCTCTACGTCAGCATTTCCCCACCAGTCCTTGGGGACCCACAGACTGCCCACTCTCAGGAAAATGCTGGGGAAAAAAACAGACACCCTTTATCAAGTTTCTCCAAATATAACCTGCATAAAACGGTAAGATGGTCATGGTGAACCTGTTCCGCCAGGATGAACATTTGCGAGTAGTGAAAGACTTGGAAACTCCAAGGTGAACGTCATTTCTGCTGGGACTACCTGGTCTTCCTCATTTATAGTTGGGCAGACAGACACCTTGAGATGTACCAATGTTTGGCTTCACACCAAACACAGGTGTACAGCAGCTCAGAAGGGTTTTGAAACACCAACAACCATAATGGCAAAAATGAACAGGCACCAAATTGACCCCATTCTGAGGACACCCAAAAAAAAACCCATAATCCAGTATTAAAGCAGATTGCGAAAAAGTACTTTTATCCGGTGAGTTTATAACCAGATAGAGAGGATCCACAAGGGGGCTCCAATACCCAATAACCCCAAGCAAAGACCAGGTCAGAATAAACTTGAAAGACTTAATGTGTAAGCTGCAGAGAATAGTCGAGCCCCAACCAAAAAGCTTCCGTGTTTTATCACCAGATTTTCACACAGGAGCTCCAGTGAAATTAGCTTGAAGCAGCACCTCCGATTCATCTAAATCCAGAGTTCCCCCAAGTCCAGGGCGAGAGATTTCCCTCTCAGAACACCTACAAAGCCTGGCAATTAGCAGATTAGTATGTTTGCGCTGAGAAACCTACAAGCTGCTGGGCTGTGGCATTCCAGGACCAGGAGAACCGTGATCCAACCTCATCCACCGTGTTCTGGCAGAGACAAAAGACTCATTTCTGCACAACGCAAGACCAATTCGCCATCTGTGGCCCGACAGCGCTGAACCCTCCTATCCTAGTGGCTTAGTTATAACTGCAAGTCAGACATTTACCCCAACCTAAAATATCAAGGAGTATAACACTTTAAATGGACAGAAGAATCCATTTAACTGTAGATCAGAAAGACCAGCAATAAGGGCACGTTCCAAACTGGGCTTAGACGCCAAAGCAAATCTACACTTTATTTGTACATAAGTGGAATGGGATAAACAGAAGGCACAAGCATTTGTTTTTACAATAACAAAAATCATTTAGACCTAATTATGAACCAGACAGTGGTTTGACCTAAAAAAAAAAGTTTGCATTAAAAGTCGAATTTGGTTCATTGATTAGCTCAGTTGTTAAAATGCTGCCTGTCAGATACCATTTAGCTTTGTGGTGAAAATATTCTGTGCTTGGGTGGGACTGAGAGGGGAAGGTAGCAATACACAGGATTGCCCAAGTAGTAAAAACACGTTCCTTTAAGAAACAGAGAACGTTAAAACCAGTCCGGGTTGTCGATTCAAGTAGCTGTACCCCCCCCCTCCATAATTACAAGTTCAGAACTTAAAAACCAGCCAGAAGAGAAGAGAGAAGTCATCCAAATCAGGTTGGGATCATATTTACAAAACCCCAGAACTGTAGATGAGAAGGTGGGCCAGAAGTCAGCGGTGCCCCTCGGGTCAGAGCGTGGGCGGCGCTGGAAGCCCCTCACTGGCGCGGGCCACCGTAGCGGGTGTCACCGGACCCAGCACCTCGCCCCGCGCCAAAGCTGGGCTTCTGGGCCGCAGCCCCACGGCTCGGGGGGCCTCTGATGCCCCCGGGCCGGTCCCGCGGGCCGCCTGGGCCCCGGGGCCGCGTGTCCCGCCGTTCTCCCTCACGGGCGGAGCGGGTTTTTTTCTCCTCCACGTTCAGGCGGACGTCTCCGCGGAACTTGATGGGCTGGAATCAAAAACGGCGACACTATAAGGAGGCGGCGCGACGGGGCAGGGCGCACACGGCGACACTATAAGGAGGCGGCCCGACGGGGCAGGGCGCACACGGCGACACTATAAG
>JAODKM010000002.1:10662478-10690192 GCA_026780845.1 Petrocephalus sullivani
GTACTATAAACACGGCTTGTTTAAACATGTCAGAAAACCCCTTTAGTAGGGGACGCATGTCGGCATCATGGCCATTACTGTGCGATTGCACAGCACAATATGCATACAATATGACGTTAGAAGTCGACAGCCTGTTAAAATAAGAAAAGTTTTACTTTCTTCTAAGCTTCATAAAGCGCAATTACTAAAATTACCAGTTTTAGTCCCACAGGGTACAAGAGGTGATTACTAGAGAGTACTGGTCACACAGAAGAAAGTATTTCAGTATTTGCACCGGCCCCTTCAGGGTTTCTGTAGTATACAGAGCCATTCCATGTAGTCATCAAACTTATTTACATAAAAAGGAACAGGGCAGGCTACTCCTCCCAAAACTTAGGAAAAAGTAATTCAGTGATATCCTTAAGTTTCCCCCGCCCTGCTTTTAGCTGACACGGCACATACCCAGCTAGTCACAGGCAGGACCCCACATTTGTGCACTCCCACCCAAACCACTCCCAGCATTCCTTGGCAAATTTCTGACACGCTCTCAAACACCACCTCCTCCCCACTCAGACACCGGGTGCTCCTAAATGAAATGCTTCATGGGAAACCAGAGAGCAAGACACCACCATTATCGACACCTGACACCAGCAGAAAGAGCTGCCCTAATTTCAGAATGCCGCCACCTATTTAAGGCAGCACCACACGCTTTTATCAAGCTGTAACCTGACCAATGAGCATGCGTCACAGCAATTGCTTAAAAAGTGGAATCTAGCAGCTCTGGAGAAGGATTCCGGCTGAACGCCCAAGCTAAAAATAGATCAACTCGGCAAAGGGATTATTTTAACGGGTCCATTTGTTGGCAGTCTTGCAGCGCGACGGGGGTGAACATACCCGAGTCTCCTCCGGCATGACAGGTGCCGGGTCTGCGGGTGTGGGGGAGGCCGGGCACTTCTCCACCTGCTCCTCCACGGGGGGTTCAGGTGCAGATTCTAACTCTGCTTTCAGTTCCGTGGCGACCTGCTCCGGTTCCGCGACCGGCTCTGGCTCGTGCACGGGTTCTGCTTCCGGCTCAGCTTCAGGGGTTGCGGCACACTCGGGCTCCACACTGAAATGGCACTCGCTTTAGTCAGCCACTAACAGCTCAGGCAGGCCACCTGGGGCCAGAAGCTCTACATGCAGGTGCCTACTGGACAGAAGCGGCATCCTAAACCATCTACTCCACCAGTTCCTATCAGGTTAAATTGAATCATGTGAAAGCAGTCAAATACATGCAGTCTTATACAAATGGCTCAAATCGAAATGGAAGGAGAGGGCAAAATACCATGGTGTCTGTTGGTATAATTCTGCAGATTCTTCTTGTACACCCTCTGGCGAGTTAGCCCTCTCTTCCAGCTCTTCGACATCTTCTTCAGACTCTGCAAAAAAGAAAAAATTAAGTGTTGAATGAACATCCTCTACAGCTACATTAGGACAGATAAGCAAAAACACATGCAAGACAATTAGACTGATTAAAATGGTCTCACCTTCTGGAGGCTCGGAATCAGAGTCGCCGAAGACTTCATCCTGATAGCGGAAAATATCGTTGTGTACGTAGAACTTGTTTGCCACGGTTCCCTGGAAGAGAAAATCATTCGCAGATTGTTCCATTAACAGCTCACCCTCAAGGCCTGTCCCTTCTGAGAACTTCCAGCTTTAGAAGCCAACATCTGGCCCAGCACTCTGCCAGCAGGGGGCGGTGGAGGTCCCTCATGACAAGGAGCTTCTGCATCTACAAGAGCGCCATTTCCATGGGGTGTATTGGAAGCAGATACTCTACCTCAGCTACGACCCACCATTAAGACTCCCGAGATCTCCAATTGTCTCCATCACTATGCCGAAACCAGCGAGTGCGGAACGAAGCCAGCCTACCTCTGGGGCCAGAACGAAGGTCTGCATGAACTTCCTCATAGGCTGCATGTTGTTGGACAGCTCCCCCATGACCTGGACCACCACCCCCTCACTCAGGGTAGCATGGGCGTCCACGTGCCGAATCTTGGTGTGGCAGTCCCGGAAGCCCAATGCCATGACCTTCTTGTGGATTTCCTGCAAGATGAAACTGATTTCAGCCTGAAACTACAGCCTGTGACACTGAAACACTTAGCCTGAAGCAGCAAGTCGACCTCCGCAACATGCTAGGGCGCATCTCCAAAGCGTCCAAGCACGGCATGCATATTAAAGCCGTTTTATGCCCTCCAACCAACACATTTACTGGATATGACTGAACCACACAATTCCATTTCCTCAAAAGTCCATCACCTTCTACATCAATCTGTTACAGTAGACCTTGCTATGCAAATGGAATTTTTCAGATCTACCAGAATTCAGGATCAATAGTCAGATCTCTTACCTTTGACAACCCTACCCTGCTCAACACAAAGGCACGCCTCCCCTACCCATCTGCCATTTCTAATCCTGACATTTGGTGTCACCCAAAAACCAGTTCAAAAAGACACAGATACAGAAAAGCCAACTGAGAAAACTCAGGTACAAACTGCAAATCATAAGCCAGAAGTTAATATTTTACAGCATACAAAAGATGGCATTTTAATGGGCACTTCTCTACCACAGCAAAAATAAAGTTAAATTGGTGATTTCCAAAGTTGAAGGCACATAAAAAAAAATTTCAAAGCACCTCTTGCTAGTAATCTTTAAATCTATGATGCAGTCAGTAAGACAAGCCTGCTTGGCTGGGTACTTACAGCTTGCCCATACACCGCCTCTGCTGGCTTTCCGTTGTTGTCCAGTCCTCCATGTACATAAGAAGAGTTCTTGCCGTAAAATCTTAAAATGGAAACAGACTGCATTGCACACAATGGTTTGCCACCCGATTTCACGTGCCTACAGCACACTAGCAGGGCACAAGGCAAAGGAAGCCCAGGGGTACCAATGCGGGATTACCTGTGAAGGTAGTCGGGCGCCTGGTTGAGGAGTGTGTAGTACTGTCGGACAAACTCTCGCCCGACAAGCTGGGCACTTGGCTTCTCCATCACCATTTCTTTGGTCAGCTGGTTTGGACTACAAAAGGGTTAGGGTTAGGGCAACGTAGAATGGGGAGGGGTGAGATTTGTGAACGAGTCTCAGATGGTTCGGCGTCCTGACAATCGTCCCAAAAATGAAGTCAATACTCGTGCCAGGAGGTCAGGCGACTGGATTATGCGAGAAATCTGCCAACTCCACCTGCTCCGAATCGGCCATCTGCCCCGGCAGGAGCCAAGGGCCCACCAGCCCAGCCCAGGCCAGGCCACCCCCGCACGGCCCGAGCCTAAGTGACAGCCGAGGCCGCGCGTCCCCCCGCCCCGCCGGCCACCTACGAGCGGCTCCCAAACGGATCCGTAACAAAGGAGGCTCCGTCTCCGCCACCCGGGACAGGAGGCGGCCGAGCGCACCGCGACGCGCAGCCGGGAGCGCAAACGGCTGCCCGCTAAAAGGGGCTCGGTGCGTTTTAACAAAATTACACCGAGAAGCTTCTAGAAAGCGACCGGCTGGCGTCGGGAAGGAGCGGATTTAGGGGACCGGACGGGCAGCCGGCGTTTCCCGCACTGCAAACGCGGCCAGGCTCGGCGAGAGGGCGGCCCCCGGCGCGGCGGCGGCGGCCGGGGCTCCGAGCACATGGCCCCGGAGGAGACGCCGAGCGGCCATGTTTCCTGCGGCCTCGAGCCCGGCGGCCGCGCGAGGAAGCGCGCGCCTGCCCGCCCGCCCGCACGCACGCGCCGCCGAGCAGCCAAAAATAGATTCTAGATAAATTCACTGCTAAATTTACTACACGCGCAGACAGAAAACGAAATCCACAACTGGACAGCTACACGCAGTCAGCACGCACGGGCGTCCCGGGAACTACACAGGCGTCTGGGCGTCTCACACCTAACATTTAAATAATATATCGGTGTTCGAATTTTAAAAAAAAAAGTAAAATGCAAGACCGCCTAGACGGGATCTGTCCGTCTCGGGGCGCATCTTACATTACCGAAGTGCTGCATGACCTAATGCAGTTACAGCATGATAACGAGCACCGAAATGAATGCGATTTTACCACCGGGCTAATAACACCGAAAGCGATGTAACTATGAATAGCTCAGGCCGGATTAAATAACGTTAGCGGAGCGCACCTCGCCCGCACTGAGAATATCATAGGCGATATAGCAGGGAGGCTCTTAAACAGAAGTCTGCCTTTACGGAAAATCACATTTAAAGTAATTATCCCAAAAATGCAGCTTACCAGAGGATAAGATCGGATATGGGCAACGCTTCCCCCACGACCTCCAGGCAGTAAGATTACTGTATTCCGGCAGCCGAAGAGCGTGCTCCACCGGCTTCAGTTATACCGAAGGTACAACCTAATGCTGCGTGTGCACGTCCAGCCTGCGGACCAATGAAGGAACGGCGCAGCACATTTTCCGCCAATCAGGAGCCGAGTTCGGCGCGCAGGCGAAAAAATCAACCAATCGTTTAGGAGTGATGTGCTGGAACGTGTCAAGCGATTGGAAAGAATAAAGCAAGTTTCTTTCCAGACATAAAGCAGTAGCCAATCGCAACCGTCAATGAAACGACTAACGTTGGCAAAGATGCGGGCTTAAGCCCGCCTTCTACTGACTTCGGGGGGATAGTTTGAGCCGAAATCCCGCGTCACGGGCCGCGTTAATGACTGTTTCGCGGCAAAAATTGGTTTGAAAATGAAACAATGTTACAAGAAATTGAATTTCTTATTTAATAAGGTCTGGTACATTTAGGTATGGATATTTTGTACCGTTCTAGCTGAAATGTGTCAGACCTATTGTTTCCATGTGATTGCTTGGGGAGATGCTTGTACTATGTGCAGCCATTGCAGGTGGATGGTTCAGGTTCTTGTTCAGGTCAGATTCATTGCTGACATGCTACCTAGTAGTCGGATATACCACAAGTTCCTGGAACCGTTCCTGTGCAGTGGAGGCATCAGGATTTAAGCAGTTTCCCCCAGAATTATACACCTCACTCTGGTTCTGAAGATGGGGCAGGCGTGGTTGCATATAGTGCACATGATTTATACTTGGTTCTTTTTTTTGGATCGCTTGTACAAGTAATACTGACTACAGAAAAAACCGCTGTGGCAAGCTTTAAAGTACAATTAACCCAAACGACTGACTAGTCTCATACTGCATACTGAACTGTGCCCCGTATTATATCGTTAATTAAATATAACCATCAAATATAGTTCGCAGTTTGGGAAAATAATGGGAGGCCAGTATGGTTTCGGGTTCGAATCTCACCTCCTGCATGTTCTCACAAGCTGTGGCTTTCCTCCCACAGTCCGGTGCTAACAGCTATCCCATCCAGGGTGGGCTCGTGTCCTGTGCTGCCTGGGGATTGATAACGAAAAGAAATGAATATAATATAAAAAATATATAATTAATGTGCACACATATAACATATATAAGCGTATGACATATCGTTCTATTACCAGGACTTTGATATTACATATGACACAATAATACAGATATCACGACATCATGAACTGCTGTTCTTGTACCACATTTTAATCATAATCATCATTACTTCGTCTGTCCTCTAGGTGGCACCCTTTGGCTTATATATTGGCATGTGCAGTGAGCCAAAGCCGTCGCGCTAATGGAGCGCTTGTTAGTCCAGTATCTGGGAAATATTTTAAATTATTTTAAACAAATAATTTATGTGTAACTTGCGCTGAAACTCATCGCTTTATGTAGACAGCTGCTATAACATTCATCATATTTAATACTGTACGCCTACAACCGGTATTGTATAATTTATTTTTCCCCTCAAGAAATATGAAATGGATGAACAAATTTTACATTTTAAAATACCTCCTTGCCACTGATACAAAGGTACGTTTTAAGTTACAAGAGTAGATACCTCATTGATATGACTGTACTGTAAGAGATTAGTGCACTGACAATGGGGGAATAGCATTCCAATCCCTGAGTAAACATATTCAGTTCAACATCTTTTACTCCCAACACGGCTGAAACAAAGCGCTTCCTCACATGTTGTTAATGGTCATTCTGAGTGACGCGTAGCAGAATATTACTGCACGATGAAACATTAGCGAACCATTTTTAACGAGAACAAGACGTCCTCGGACTTCTTGTGCAAATCTAAAAGCAGAAACATCGCATCTGAAATATTTCACGTGCTTTGCACTACTATAGCTTACGGTTAAAGATATTTTGAGTGGTCATTTGTCTCTGGCATCTTCGTTTATAAGTCATGGCTTGCATAGTACATAAATGGATTTGTAAAGAAGTCGATTACTTTGTCGTCCATCCTATTGTTTGCATTCCTAAGAAAAAAATCAAAACGTTTCATAACATGTAACAGTGTTTCCACCAGAGGGCAGCGGGTCTTTAATTGCGTAAAGGGGGCGGTAACTCGATGTGGCTAGAAAGATTTGTTATAATCAATCCCGTCCTATCCAAGCCCTGAAAATAGCTATAAAATCCACGATATCTTGCATCGGGTTACTGGCCAAAGGAAAAGCGTATCACCCAAGGGAGTTACTTTGGGTTGAATTTGTGGGGGTTGAGGTCTCCACCCATTAATCATGACGATATAATGTTTTTGTTTAGGGGCGGGGGTGTATCGATCAGTAACAGCCCCGCATCCGCCCCGTAATTAATGCAGCTGCTCTCGGAAACCCTCCTGTTGCTTTCTGGCTTGCCGTTTTCCAAACTGCGACAATGGCGGCTGTAGCGTCACCGGCGTGCTTATCAAAATGAGTGTTTATGCTGAGTATGGTGACACCCATCGGTCTACATACCAGAGAATAACTGTAAACTATAAACGTACGATTCCACCAAGAGGTATTCGGTCTACAAATAAGAGCTCCGTCTTCATAGAGTTTTAAAAGTCACGGTTAGTGATTTAATGGGCAAGACGCAGTGTGTCCATGCAGGCTGCTTCATGTGCGATACATGTTGAAAACATATTTTTGATACTTGCAGTAGAGTTGCATAAAAAACGCGTGGTATCGGATATGGCCGAGCTATTTTTCTCTTTTAGACATTTGACGGGTGTTTTTATAATTATTCCAAATGATTGTGTCCCTTTAGTTCTTAACTCGAGTTTCTGCTAGAAATAAAATTAAGGTTTTTTTAAGTTATGGTCCTATAACTTTTTATTAAACCATGAAAATAAACTTCATACTAGCATGGAGCGTAACCCCCCTGCTAACAGTACGTACTTCACCGAGGAAGACATTCACGATTATGATTCTAATCAGTAAAAATGCAACCATAGAACCATACCTACATCTTGTAAATACAGACGTTATCCTACTTTGATATTTATGGGTATCTACGGAATGGATATTTCTTAACCCAAGATATCCCTGAAAAATCGGATCCGTTGATTTGCAGCTTTTTGGGAGTCCCGTGACGCAACGATAAGTATAGGATTGCACGCTTATGGGGCTGTGTGCGTGTGCACGCGTGCGTGTGCATGTGTGCCCGTTAGGACAATGAGGAAGGCGGCGCCTGCGCGTTCTGTCTCCTCCCAGCGCTGTTGTGGCCGGGCGGGGCTGCAGCGTCTGGCGGAAAAGGTGCAGCTGGTAACCGGGTGCAGATCCCGGCAAGCCCTTAGCACCAGGCATCCCCGCCGTCCCAATGTCTTTCCCAGCTGCGCGGACCGACTGGAACAAAAAGGGTGCGCCCAGGACCGAAAGTATTCCTGGATCACATCTTAAATTTCCGCCTCAAATAAGCGCCGTAGACGTTTAAGCGCTGCCTCTTACACTGCGAGTAGGCCTATTGCATTAGATCGGAGAGTCATTATTGTAATTATAAGAACTTTCATAACAGTAAGGCTATCAAGTTCAAAGTATTTTCGGAACGCACAATATCTTATTTAGATATCCTAAAAAGATCAGGAGCATAAAATTGAGCCTTATTCGTCCATGCTTAATCCAACGTTTTTTGCATATAATAGCCTATATTTATATTTTATAAAAAAAAAAACATCCACACAGTACTTAAATATAGAATGCTGGCTTGAAGTTACTGAGCGAGTGACCGCGTCGATCGATGACGTCATCTTAAAAATACAAAAATACTGCTTTAGGAAAAGATTAGGATTATTAATGCGCTACAAGTGGAATTATACGCTCATTTCATGTTGTATTTAAATTAATTGAAATTTCTGTCTTGATACCGTATTTCGTTCACCCGAGCCTTGCGTGCAGCCGTCTTTTGTCAGTATTTCAGACATTGTCTGGATCAGTGCATAGCCATTGCATTAGGACTATGTATTTGAATTTTTGGAATGTCAGATTTTACATTAAAACAAATTTGAAAAGGCTACTATGCAAACAAATGTCGACAAATGTGAAGATAACAAAACGTTTGAATACTGCAATCTATAAGGTTTGCAATTAAAAGACAAAACTATCATTTTTTATGTTGTATTTTCTCCAAGTCGTTTTCAGGTACCGCCACGCTTGTTTTCGTTGTAGGTATTTTTTGCAGGGAGTAGGGGGGTGAACTGATGGGGTGCAGATTTAAAATGCCAGAAAACTTTTCTCCAACACACTGTTTTATTGATGTTAATTATTAGGTTGCTCACATTGTCGCCAAAGTCAAACTGTAAAGTGGGAAAAATCTCAACCTGCGAGATTCGGTTCTCATGGTTTGAAGAACGTAATCCTTTTATTGGTATAAATTCCAATACACTTAACATCTTGCCCGTCTGCGTAACAGGGAACTATTAAAAATAAGAAAAAAAAAAAAAAAAACCTCATGTCACACAGGGCTACACTTCAAATAAAATTATGACACAAATTAACCCGCCACCAAAACAGAAAAACAACACTTAAAAAGTGTATAAAAGCAAGAGAAAAGAAAATTTATTAGGAAATTTTATTTTAGGCTTACAATTTTTGCCAAATAGAACTGAATTTAATTCAAGCCCTGATTATGTGGAAAATGCTGTTCCGGATTTCAGATTTTGTTTTTTAGCTCCATCAATACACACTTGACGACTTACGTGGTCCAATCCAACCGAGCCACAGGCACGACACCCAACCTTTGCACCGTCTCCTGACAAACTAACTGACAAATCTGTCTGCACAAGCAGGGTTTAGCAAGCGCAGGAAGGAAGCTTGTTTGTTTGCTTGCGCTGTGTGAAAATTAGGCTGATCTGTGCGTGCATTTTTTTTTTGTCCATTTTTACATTTTAGTGGTATAGGCTGTTAAAGGAAAGGATTAGCACCGTTACTGCAGTTTTAATTTAGGGGTTAGCACCTCAGGCCAAAGATGGAGGAGACTCTAGAGAGCTATATTTAGATGACAAGGTCCTTGTCGACATCCTCTGGAAAACAGAAAACAGTCACATGGTCAGTATTTTTAAGAACTTACCTCTTTGCATGGTTCATCACCATGATGGATCCTGTCAAACATTTTGATGACACGGTATTTAAGAATTTTTAAGAATTATTATTATTTTATAGTATTTTTTTCCAGTCAAAACACTTTGCCACAGACACAGACGTGTCTTGCCATGGATACATGTATCCATGCACAGGCAGGTTGAATCTGAAGGAGAGGGTTCTGTCACTTACGGTCTTTAATGCCAAAGCAGCTGGCCCATTCCTCCAGGGCGATGTACTTATCGTTGTCAGAGTCGCACTGCTCAAAGAAGCGGGTGGTGCAGTGCTCCATGGGGATCAGCGGGGCACGCAGGGGAGCCAGCTCAGTGTGGGACAGGTACCTGTGTCAGAGGCAGACGCATGGGAAGGGCAGGTGGCTCCGTTAGGTGAATGGCATTATGGGTGAGACTGCACGGGAGCTGACGTCACATGACCCAGGCACTTTGCCTGAGGGGGATTTCGAAAACGTGTGCGACGAGATGAGAGGCACGAGCCACGGGAAGACGAACCCGTCAATAGGATGCTGGTCCAGCTGGCCAAACTGCCAGTGCACAGGGAAGATGTACATGTTGTAGTTCTTCTCAAAGTCGTGGGCCAGCAGGTCCAGAGTGTGGTCACCTGCCTGCAGCCTCTTCTCGTTCTCATAGATCTTCTTAACCTGCGTGCGCGATGGAAAGGCATTAATGGTGCGCATGGCCTTTAAAACCACCAAAGGAGAAGATCTACCAGCTCTATGACCTTTTCATCCAGTGAGTAAAATTACATTACATCTGTAATATTTTGTGTGGATGGATTTTTAAGGTGGTGAAGAATTTTCGGGATGCTTCACATGAATGGGGCTTCTGCCCTACTAAAGAAGGAAGGGCAGTGTCACCAATGAGGTGAAGGGGGCGGAGCCAGTAGTCTGACTAGGTAAATTGGGGTGGGGGGCAGTGAAACGCACTCTGAGCTTCTGCTTCTCGGTCAGCAGGTTGTTGTCCTCATCGCGCTCGTAAAGAGTCACCAGTACGTTCTTCAGCCAGTCTCTCATACGCAGGGGAAACTCGTTCAGCTCGTTATCCTGGCAGGGAGCAATGACTGCCAAAAAACACCAAAGGAAAAAAGACCATATCAAAACAAGTGCCAGCACCGACTGGCTACAAGGCCGCTGAGCGGCGTGTGAGTCAGGCCAGCTCTGCCCCTATCTAACAGAACAGAGAGGTATCCTCCTTTACACTCGCCTCCAACACTTTTATGCAACACTTTTCACTTCCCCCAATTCAGCAATCTTTCTACACACCTTGCTAATAGTCTGGTGCAAATTTCAAGGATACCTCTCCTGTGTGGATATGACACCTTACAGTCGATACAAAGGAATTTTTCTAGAGACCTAAACTGAGTATCTTCAAATCTGTCCTTAATCACCAGGCCCTCTGCTCTCCTAAAAGTAAATCAGATCCAGTGTTAACAATTCCAGAGCTCCAGGGTTCATTTTTTTTCTGGTATTCATGAGATCCAGCCTTGATCTCTGTCGAGGCCTGGAGGCCCTGTGGTGGTCAGTTATTTGTGTTGAGAAATGCAGGGCAAGCTATGGTCTGAAGGAGAGGCCCATTGGCCGGGGACTTATTGATCTGTCTGCCCTTCCCAGCAGTCTCTCTGCCAGAGTGCTGATGCAGTCAGTGCTCCACAATCAAGTACATGAGTACATACACAGGCCCTGGATACCTGCTGCCGCCGGCATCCCTTTGTAGGCCCCTGTTTACCCAGAAACCCCCAAAACAGATGCTACTCACATTTGCAGGGGCCGATGTAGTCCAGGTGCAGCTTGTGTCCCTTCTTGGTTCCCTCCAAGGCGCACTTGGCGGCGAAGAAGTGGCAGGAAGAGTCATAGGTCTTGTTATCTGTGCCGCAGACCTGAGTGGCATCAGAGCAGTAATTGGGGACGGTAGGTTAGCGCCATCTTAGCAGGTTGAGTTAGTCTGAATGGTATTGGGGATGGTAGGTTAGCGCGCCATCTTAGCAGGTTGAGTTAGCCTGAATGGTATTGGGGACAGTAGGTTAGCGCGCCATCTTAGCAGGTTGAGTTAGCCTGAATGGTATTGGGGACGGTAGGTTAGCGCTCCATCTTAGCAGGTTGAGTTAGCCTGAATGGTATTGGGGACGGTAGGTTAGCGCGCCATCTTAGCAGGTTGAGTTAACCTGAATGGTATTGGGGACGGTAGGTTAGCGCTCAATCTTAGCAGGTTGAGTTAACCTGAATGGTATTGGGGACGGTAGGTTAGCGCTCCATCTTAGCAGGTTGAGTTAGTCTGAATGGTATTGGGGATGGTAGGTTAGCGCGCCATCTTAGCAGGTTGAGTTTGCCTGAATGGTATTCGGGACGGTAGGTTAGCGCTCCATCTTAGCAGGTTGAGTTAGCCTGAATGGTATTGGGGACGGTAGGTTAGCGCGCCATCTTAGCAGGTTGAGTTAACCTGAATGGTATTGGGGACGGTAGGTTAGCGCTCAATCTTAGCAGGTTGAGTTAACCTGAATGGTATTGGGGACGGTAGGTTAGCGCTCCATCTTAGCAGGTTGAGTTAGTCTGAATGGTATTGGGGACGGTAGGTTAGCGCGCCATCTTAGCAGGTTGAGTTTGCCTGAATGGTATTCGGGACGGTAGGTTAGCGCGCCATCTTAGCAGGTTGAGTTTGCCTGAATGGTATTCGGGACGGTAGGTTAGAGCGCCATCTTAGCAGGTTGAGTTAACCTGAATGGTATTGGGGACGGTAGGTTAGCGCGCCATCTTAGCAGGTTGAGTTAGCCTGAATGGTGGTCAGCAGTGTAGACAGAGATGGATGCAAATGTGATGTTGGCTGCCGATCGACTCGTGACTACTAGTGAAACTAGAATGATGCAAGTGATAAGCTAAGTTGTTATTGCAACTGGTACCACTGGCCCCATCCTCAGGGTTTGGCCCGTCACTACTATAGAGTAGTATGTCTCAAACCAAGCCTCTGGGGCCCTCAGACGGCCCACATTTTTGCTCCCGAACCGCGAGATGAGAGGGAGCTGAAACGAGGCCCGTCTGGGGGTCCCCGTGGATCTGTTTGGTTAACACTGCCGTAAGGTACTCACATGCTCAAACTCGCCAGTGGGAGTGGGGCAGGTGGAGGGGTCCTGGCACACGCACACGGGGGTGTTGCTCTCGTCCAGCTCACACACCTTGCCCTTCTTGCAGTGGTGGCTGAGGCAGGGGTCTGCATACAGGACACACAAGCGGACATGAATACAGCCGCACCCGGAAAATGTGGGTTCTCTTCTCCTTGATTATATGTTTCTACTTGAAGCTGAAGAACGTTCCTAGTCCACGAAAAGTAATTTAATTCGTCATCTTTGCTGCGGGCAGAGTCTGTGATTAAATAAATAAAACTTCAAAACTGCGTTCCCTAAAAATGTATAGCCAAGTAAAGCACATAATTATAGTTGTGTGTATTTTAAATGCAGTAGCCTTTCATTACTTAGGTTTCACCGGCATGCATGTTTAGCCACATTTCTGTCAAATGTGCCTAGGATTCAAATGATTGTTTTTAAAAACTTCAGAAGGTTCAAACGACTTGCTGAAGTGTTTTGTGTGTTATATCAAGGATTTGCCTTTGAGATTCTCATGGAGACACATCTTTTTAAAGTGCGCATCTTCTGTTTATTTCACGGGCTATAATCCATCTCAAGGTTCTTAAAGGGGCCTTTTATTCATCAATGAACAGGAGGAATCCTGGCATTGAGATCCATCCAGCATCGTCACGTGGTGCTGAAACTTACTCTCAGCAACAACATCCTCCACGACCTCAATGGCCTCATCAAACTCTCCGGTCTCCACCTGGACTGGGTTCGAGCCCACTTCCATATCCTGCACCTGCACAGGGGACAACCGAGACATTATCAGCAGGCCTGTTCTTCCTAGCACAGCCCATCTCGGGGCTGAGCCGAGCTGAAAGGCCAGAACTCGTTTACAGGCACAGCGCGTAAACGGCCCGGTTTCCCCGCTTGTGGTGCTGTGCCTGAGGCAGCATTGTCCCGGGGACCCAGGCAACGGCTCAGGCGTCCAAGTGAGTGGACAGTGAGGAAATGGCTACATGTCAGGTGCTGCTTTTGCTCACAAGTTTCCTGAGTGGGAAGTGAAGTGAGACTCTTAGCATGAGAGCATGTCTGTTAATGGATGGGTTTGGGGGTTTGGGGAGGGGGGGTTAAACTCTGCTGTGGCCTTTCGAGGAGTATGTGGGAAAGAGGAAACCCGATATGGCTCATTCGTAGATTCCCACAGGATGGGAGGTCAGGCCCCTTTCGTGCCACGCCGGCACTTGTCCGTACACAACGGGTTTCCTCCGGAAGGTAACGTGGTCCTGGACTTTCGACCGCACTGGCTTTGCGAAACTTCGCTAAATTTAGACCCCCGACATCCCATAATTCCCAGGTCCTCCACTTTGTTTACCTCCACAATGATTTTCTCCTCTTCAGTCTGGAAACAAAAGTGACAAAAGGCAATTAGCAACCAGTGCCCTATGGTAAGTCTTTACAAAGTTAGAAGAACTACCATGTCTAAAAGTCACTTTAGAGGATGGTATATTATACATCTATGACTTTTCTCTGTACTGTACAAATCTTTCTTTGTCTTTGTGAAATGTGTGGAATTTGGGAGCAATTCAGCATTCAGGGATCCGGTCTCAGCGGTCACTCACCGGGGCAGCCAAGGCTTTGCCGGCCAGGCACAGCGCGAAGATTAGCCACATCCGCATGATTCTGAGGACAGAGCAAACCCCACTGTTAGCCCCGAGCTGCGGGCCCTACACTAAGCCGCTGAAGGTGTCGGCGAACACCTGCCGCGATACACAGATTGACAGAGAAGCATGTGACTGCTGCTCGACTGCAGGTTATGTTTGCCTGTCGTGGTTCTCGGCTCGCAGAAACCTGAAATCCAGCAGCGCCTTGCGCCGTAAAGTGACACTCAAGCTGAGAGAGTAAGGAATTGGCCTCTGGTGTCTCTCGTGAAAATGGGCCCAGCCCCGGCTCGCGTGGCGTGTCCAGTCTCGCAGAAACTATGCGTGAGCTTTGACAGCCTAACCATGCCTAGACACAGGTCCAGTCTGACAGTCTGAAATCTCCTTTCCTGGGACACACTTGGCTTTGGTCTTCTTCCAGTCCTCCTTCTGAGTCTACACCTCCTAGAGTTGTTACCAGAAGTGTGCAGAAAACTCCACAGCGAACCAACCAAACATCCATTCTGCATGAACTCCTTGAGGTGAATGTCATGCTGTACAGTAACAGGAGATTGAGGTGCTTGTGGCTTTGGACAGAACATGGTAGATGAAGCACAAGTTATAATTATTGTTCCAATATCAGACTTGCTTTAACATATCACTATTGATAAGTATCTCTATCACTATTCTATTCTATCACAACTGAAGAAGAGTGGGTATGACACGCATGTCCTGAGCATGCTTACATTAGTGCTTACAAGAGTGCTACATTCTTTAAACAAGATTTTCAGCTCTGGAATTCAGGTGACCCCAGACCTTTCGCCTTATTTTCTTTAGTCATATGGATGAAGGAAGTTAAGTCTAGCAAAGCTAGTCTGAAGCTGTTATCTGCGCATGGATACTATTGTTGAGTGTTTTGCTCCTGCACCTGGTGACGCAAACATGTCGCTGGAGGCGTGGTAAATGCGATGCCCCGCCCCCCCCCCCCCGACTGCAACATTGCATCCCTGCCTCATGGAAACCCCGAGGAAGGGAGGTGCGGAATTTTCCCCTGCTTCCTTCCGCACTCACGTGACAGAAAGGTGCTACTTCACGGACATCTCCGAAAACAGCTGGTGTCAGCGGGCAGGCGGGCCTCTGGCTGGTGCGGGCCCGTCTGTGTTTACCTTGGAGGGGGGTGCTGTTCCTGGCACGAGGGCAGGGTTTGACGTAAGGACGGAAACAAGTTATTTTCCTTGGGGACCAGCTCCGATCATCAAACGGGCCAGAGGGAAAGGAGACTGCACCCACGTGAAAGCTGCCTTTGTTCCACTGCATTTCATTTTGAGTAGGAAAACCTTTTAAACAGCATAAAGCAAACAGCCTCACTGAGCTTGGGTATTTCAGACTCCGCATGGCCTTTGATGTAACAGGTCTCCAGTGGGCTATAAAGTTTGTATAAAGCCCCCACACTTTGCTATATCCCTTCGGTTTGGGGCTATGATCAGTAACAGCCCCCTTTTCCTCAGGATTATTTACAATTCACAATGTACCAGACCCAGTCAGCCATGTTGGTGGCTAAAGCCAGGCTAAAAGCAAACTCAGGTGGTTGGCGACCTTTGACCCGTTTCCGGAAAGGCCTGTGTCTGTGGTCCTGCTGATGGATAGTGGGGGGGCCATAGCAAGGGCCTGGTCTTCAGGAACTGAGATGATGAGATGGAGGCTGCATTTCCCAGCATGCCCTTTAACGAGTAGCGCTCAGCGAAAACAAAGGAAAACTAGCTGATTAGAATTGTTAAAAATTCTGAACCAAATTTAATTTACAAAAATAGTTCTGCCAGTGATATTTTTGACTGCAGAAATACAATGCGCTATAGTGTTCCACATGAAGAGCAGTTTGGGATCCCCAACGGGAAAAAAACAGAGGGAACAGGACGGGCCGGTGAACAAAGAAGAAACATGATCAGTCACCATGGCAGAAAAGGCCTCTGCTGAAGCCGGCGAGTCGGGACGGCAAAAGGGGAACGAGGAGTCAGACAAAGGCCAGAGTCAGAGGACACTGAATGAGCGAAACCCGACCCTGACGTCAGCTGACCTCGTCGGCCCCGTGCGGCTTCTTCCTGCCCTACAGATAAGTTCTCTTGGTCGATGGACCTAAGATCTGGCTTCCCCGATGGGCAGGCTTTATCGCCCTCTCGCGATTTTGGTTTCGGCATCCAAACGTGCGCGGCTCTCTTCTTGATCTCATTTCCTGCGCTGCGGGGGAGTGCCAGGCCGATGCATCTGCATGCACGTGTGACAGGAATGTCAACAGTTGCAGCTGGCAGCGGCTTTATGGATCCTCGACGTAACGTTGGCACATTTCTGGAGTCTTCCAGCTGTCTGCCGTCACTTGGCAACAATGTGTAGATTGTTTTTTTGGAACATGGAGCAGAAAAAGATCAGGAACATCTTCTTCCCTGATGCTGATGCTATCTTGCATTTATTTGGAAAATATGCTTTGCAGACTAAAGTATGGTTTGCAGAACAAAATAACATTCACTATCCGTGATAATAAATGTTATTGATTGTCAGCTGCTTATTGTTTATTTTTATGTTAGTCATTGCAGCATTGTGCTGCCTTGATAATTGTCTAACCTGTGAACTAGTAGGCATTCAAGACTTGCATTGTACACTGTACTTTCTACACATGACAATAAAACTTTGAATCCTTGAATCCTTATAGGCTTTCACTGCATGCACTGATTTATTTTTTGCAGTCTCTTTTTGGGCTTTAACAGCTAAGCACACAGTAGCTCAGTGACACTTAAGAAACCCTGTTATTATGTCTATATCCTGCTTGCTTTCATCCTGGAAGTATGAGTTCCCTAGCTACCACTCCATCCCGCCCCCCCCAACCCAGAAACACTCCCACACCCGACTCCACCTCCACCCGATTCACCTTTTTCAGCTTAGTGCCCCCCCAGCCCGCTTGCCAGCCCACAGTTTATTCCTCGGCCTGGTTTCATTGCCCTGTTAGACACCTCCCACTGTGTGGTCCCTGTGCCATCTGGACACCACCTTCTTCCTCTCAGGAGGCTTTTTCTTTGGGGGTGCCTAGCATACTGTCCCACCATTAAATGGCTACATGTCCTACACTTTTGAGCCCCAACAGGTCCAGCAGTGTGCTGGCTGTGGAGACCCCCCCGCGACTGGCCCAAAATGTGACTAACGGACTTTCCCAGCAGTCCATGGAACCCGAAGAATGTGTAAAAGCCATATTCAGCCAAGTGACTGAAGCCCTCTCCTATCTATGCATTGGATCCGGGCCCAAAGAGGCACGCCTGAGCTTCTCCGCAAGACAGGAAAGAACAACAAGCTGAACTTCACTAAATTGATTTCGGAGATCTCCATGTAACATTTCAAAGATGCAAAGTAAAAAAAATGAAAACGCGAAGTTGGATCGCAGAGAGAGAGGAATTCAGTGGGCGGGAACATGAGCGCATAAGGGAAAGCCACGGAGCGTGGCCTGGGCATTGCCAGGACAGCCAGCCCCCCACCAAGGACGGACAGGGTGGCTCTGATAGGGTTCTGACCATCCGGAGAAAGAAGACATCTGCTGAGCTCTCACAACAGCTGGCAGGGGTTGCCTTGGAAACATGCATTCCTCTACTGCGTACATTTGGGAGGGTCTATTCAGTGGGACGTCTTCCCCCAAACTCCTTTTTTTTTGGGGGGGGGGGGACTTCTTCCCCCAGCCCATCCCCCTGCCTATGTGGCAGTCAAAACTTTGAATGTCTACAATGTTATTTTGAGCCGCAAGACTCTGGCAATCTGTTCTTAAGCAGATAATCCTGATTGGGAGATTAATCTGTCTCCTTAACAGGCGACTGGTGGTGAAATTCGCAGGAAAAGCACAGACATTTTTTTTCACAACTGTATTAAGTTACTCACTCATCAGCAAAAACACCTTAATTGTTTACTTTGAGAGGACAGTCCTATCATGCAAAAATGACTCTTCTTTTATTCTCACAGGAAAGAGTGGCTATCTCAACATCTCTGTCACTTCATGCAAACATAAAGATGCAATTCGTAAGGTCCAATACAACTTAATGCAGATAAAAATTGAAAAACCATGACCATTTTCCTAAGTTTTTTTGTTGCAAAGACTAAACCATGACCATATGTTTTCATGACCTTGCTTATAAACAGCACAAGTATGCTAAGTATGTTTCTAAAAACTATTAGAACGAAAATGATTTTCGAAGTGACTTCCCAGGACCAGTGGCTGGGCAGCTGACACAAAGTGGCCGTGCAGTGGTCCCGAGAGCGGATCGGTGCAAGCGAGCGGGCTTCCCTTACCTTGGGTATGTGGAGTCGTTCAGCCGAATACTAACTCCGCCGTCTCTGACCTGGGAGAATCTAGCAGCGGCCCCCGCTTGGGGAGGAGGCATTAGGGGGGAGGGGGGGTGGTGGCCCATTCAGCCAGCGGCTGTGAGCAGCAGGGCGGGCCCTGATGGACTTAACCCTCTGTGCCCTGACCCACGGCTATCCTCCGTCATGGCCGAGATCACTCAGCATGCCCTGAAAGTATGGTTGTTTAATGTTTATTTTCAATCATGTCAAGTTCATTTATTTTTTCCCAAAAGAACAATACATGAGGGCTTTCTGGGACATCCAGAAGTTGCTCTCTCTCTCTCTCTCTCTCTCTGCGCTCTCAGTCGCTGCTGAGGAAGACACATTCTTGAAGGAACATGGATTCCTCAAAACAGCTAGTGACGAAACTATTACTCTTTGGCTTTCGTCTTGTTATAGAGTGGCCCGAGCCCAAACTAAGGAGCGAAATCAAATAAGGATAAGTTAACTTTTTTATAAAGAATTTCAAAATAGCTAAAAGACTTGAAGACAGCGACTAAGCCACTGATGTAGTGACAGTTACCATGTTTGTTGGTCCTCTGTGGAGTGGTGCAGTGGTCAGCACAGTCACCACTGGGGCCGAGGTCTGAGTCTCCATCACGGCTCTGTGCGTGGACTTTGCATGTTCTCCCCGAGTCGTTGTGGGGTTTCCTCTGGGGTACTTTGGTCTCCCCAAATTCCAAAACATGCTGAGGTTTATTGGAGGTATGAAGTTGCCCATAGGTGTGTCTGTGTGAGTGTGCCCAGTGATGGGTTGGTGCCCTGTCCTGGGTTGTTCCCTGACTTGTGCCCATAGCTTAAGGGACAGGCTCTGGATCCCCTTGACCCTAAATAGGACAAGTGGTTACTGGATGTAGAATGGATGGATGTTTGTCCTCCAGTATTGCACTGATGAATGGAGGTGGTAGATGTCTGCCAGCATACTTTCATCAGTGTCCTGGACAGACCATGAGATTTAGTGGCTAGTCAGCTTTCACCCATGGCATGCTGCTGTTACTCTGCTAAACACCTACTTGCCTCCAGTGAGGCTGGAGAGGTGGACTTGAGGAGTGTTTTTGGGGGTGGGGGTGTGCTTGGACAATGGTTGCATCCATAAACACCACAGCTGAAATGAGAAGATCCATCTCTAAGAGTTCCATTTCCAGCGCTCGCTATTCGAGGGCCCTATTCGGACTGCCAAATCCATCCATTTTTAAAATCACCCATCCGGTCAGTATTGTGGTGATCCTCGATCTACCACAAGTGCAAGGAAAAAAACAGCACACGCCCCGGTCGGGCAGGGCACAAGAGACACACACACAAGGCAGCTCAGAGTCGCCGATCCACGGCTTTTGGTTAGTGGGCGGGGGGGGGGGGGGGGTGGGGGGGGAAGGGGGTGGGTGTTACCTCCCCCCCCCCCCCCCCCGGCTGTTTTTTCCTGTGTATCAGCTCTTTTTGAGGCCTGGCTGGAGCTTCCTGCCTGAAACCCGTGAGCTGCCCTCGGCCGCTTAATGGTTTTACCACTTGGATCCGGGGCTGGTAGTGCTGGTTAGCAGGCAGTGGACTTAATGGGATCGGGATCTTGGTCCCCTTCCCAGACACCGGGGAATCCGCCACATCCGAAACATCTTGAATTATTCTCCCCGTTCCCCTCCCTCTCTCCCGCTCACGGAGTGCTCTGCTGAATGAGCTTCAGTGTCCGCCCCCCCGCCCCCTGCTTATCTAATGACCGCAGTGTTGGGGTCTCTTCCAGAAACTTCCAGGTGTGTGGCCGAGAAGAAATACACAGAACAGCAAGCGAAGAAGCTGTACCCCCAAGTGTTCGTGCCGGTCTGCAATCCCGACGGCACCTACAGCGAGGTGCGTGGCAGGGTGGGGGGGCCGAGGGCCGGAGCCACACCGCAGAGCATTACTGCAGCGTTACTTACTGGGGAGGCACAGGAACGCTCTTAAAGTCTTTTGTTTTCTTTGACTTTTTATGCCAGTTGTGGTCTTTGGGCCAATTGTTTTCCCCCCCGACCCCGTGTGCTTTGGCAATAATGTGCAGAAATGCTGCCATCTTATGATTTGGGGGGGGGGGTTTGCTGGGAGCAGGTTGAGCAGGTATCCCCTCCCCTATACGTGGTAGCCCAAATATGTAGCGTCTGCCCCTGTCCCCCCTCCCACTGTCCCACTTGCAGGTACAGTGCCACAGCTATACGGGTTACTGCTGGTGCGTCACGCCCAATGGCCGGCCCATCAGTGGATCGGCGGTAGCCAATAAGAAGCCCCGGTGCCAAGGTAGGTGGGGCAATTCGGACAGGTCAAGTGGGTTCTGTCCAGTGCGTGGGCAGTCAGCAGTGCTGCGTTTCCAAGGAAAGGGTAAAATGCTCGACGTGTCTCTGAGCTGTATGCTATATCCATTACAGTAAAGAAAGCCTACGGCATTAATAGTGTTGAATCTCATCCTAACATAACAGCAAATGACTCCAGGGCTCTTCTGATTGTTAAGTGTGATGGTGAATTTATATGTGGCGAAAGTATGCTTCAGAGAATGTGGTGAACCATACTTAAGCCATATGTCTGTGTGTGTGTGCGTGTGTGCGTGATTTGCATATATGAGTGTGTGTCTGTTTCTCTCCAGCAAAGATTTCTGCTTTCTGTAGCCTGGACCAATTTTTTTTCAACAACTATCACAAAGTCCCAAGTTCTGCATTTAATTTAGTCGCTTATATTTATTCCTTTTATCTGTCCTTGTCGGGTTTGGACCTGTGCAAGCCTGTGTGTTATTCTGTGGTGTCCTGAGTTTGTTTGTGCACAGAGAGCCTTGTTCCTATAAGCATTTTTAGGTAACTCTGTTTGTGTGCTCTGTTGTTTTTATGTGTGTGTTCTCGTGCACTGACAGGGATACTCTGTGCTCATTTGTGTCTGTAGACTGTTCTTTTTTTGTTTTCTTGGGGTTGCAATGAACAGGCCCACTGCACAAACTATTGTACTTTAAACATCACGTGGTTTTGAGATGTTTGGAGTTCTATTTTGGCGATGCAAACAAGATTTGCACTCCATAAGATTCCTGGTAATCTACGCCAGAAGCTTTTACTGGCTTGTTTAGCTTAGCAGACTCGTACTGTTCCTGCAAAATTGTCTTTTGTTTCAATTTGACAGGAACTGTAAAATATGCCCGTTGGCCTATTAATAATGATAATAATGGCAATATCTTTTTTTTTCTGAGATTTTCACATTTTCAAGTTCAGAATTGAACTTGAGCTTGATTAAGGAGGTTGTGGGTTCAAAACCCAAGAGAAAGGCTGGCTTTTGTGTTCTTGCACAAAGCCCTGAGCTGCCAAAGGATAACAAACTGCTCTGTATAACGGAGCAACATGTAAAAATGTAAGCGATGTAAGTTCTCCTGGAGCCTTGCCTCGAACAATCAAGTAACCAAATCCACATGCTTCTGAATCTTTAGGGTGTATTAATAGCGAATGTGATCTCACTTACGAAGCAGTTGCTGGGGACAGTTCAAGTCTGATTTCCATCCATCCATCAGCCTTTCGAAAAGAGCTCTCTTGTGCTAGTCTGCTCAGCAGAATAGACCTCCACATTTATGGTAGACTGCTGGGCCCAGAGAAGGGAATATTTTAACAAGATTAGAATAATTGCTATACTATTTCTACGATTTTAAAAAAGAAATCGATAGAGGATTCACAGAATTTTTGGGGGAAATTCTGGGAAATGGGCCTCTGAACATTATGCATCAGTATTGTGTATTAATGTTTCAGTATTTTTTGTGATTCTGCTTTTAAATTCAGCCCCTGTCACTTTCCAGAGCCCCAGGCTTTGCATGAAATAGTTTCTTCTGGGAAATGTGTGGCACATATTTCCCAGACGTCTTTAAGATTATTAAATAATTATTAAATCACATTATTTGCTATTTTTTAGTTATGGTTTATTTAACACATGGAGTAAAATAGAATCGTTGTAATACAAGTGGCGCATTGGGTAACGTAGAAACCTAACACCGCATGCTTTTTGCTGTTCCCAGGATCGAAACATGAGAAGGCGAACACCAAGGAACCAGGCAAAGCAGGTAAATATTTTAGCAACATTAATTTCTGTTCTCTGGGCTTGTGTTCCGTAAGCATCGGCCCGCTCTGTGTCCGGCCGCCGGGGTGCACGTATGATTTCTGTGGTTCCTTACCTGTCTGAGCTTGTTTCTCCGACATCATGTAGACTGAAAAAGACAGCATTGCGCTGTACATAGCTGAACAACAGGCCAAAGAAGGAGAGTCTGCTGTTGGATTCTAGACTGACTAGGGTGACCAGATAATCCATGTCATGCAGGACACTTTGAGCTAGGACATTTGCAAACTACCATTTCAATCAAAGTGACCTGGATTTCACTTATGCGCTGCGTTCTTGCTGCGTGCTGATCAGTCAGTCTCCTATAATCATGCATGTGTCGCTAATGTTAATGCAAAACTGCTGGATGAGTCTTTCAATCAAGGCAATGAACCAGTCAAAGCACAAGAAGAACTGAACTATTTAGCCAAGCACACCTTTCAGGTTTAAAGTAGTTTGTAAAGCCTGAAGTAGCTCAACGCGTCCGGGATGACATGGATTATCTGGTCACCGTAAAACTGACCCTAACACCACAAAAACTGAATCCACCATACTGAGATGTCAGCTACCCAATGAGCGATTTACGTTATTTTTTGTGCTCTTTCTTTCCTGAGCATTTGTTGCTGTTTTAATACGTTTATAATTCCTATATTTAAATGTGACATCTAATTTTTCTCCCTTTAGATTAGGAGTACAATGCTGTTGCATCCTGCCCTCCGACTGAGCAAGCTTTCTCTTTCAGCTCCAGTAATTCCCCGGGGGATTTTCTTTCTTCAGAATAAAATTTTTGTTTCTTGTCAATTTTTTTTTCTTTATAACCTTTAGTGCTGCGACGGGGTGAATATTTCGTTTGGTCTCCTCTGTCGCACCTTCTTTTTTCACTTTCAGGGATCAGTTTTCGCCAAATAATCAATGTGATGTCTTGGCTTGTATCAAATTCAACTGTTGGCTGTCCAAAAAATTACCCATTGATCGACTCTTTTGATGGCGTTTAGATGCCGCCTGAATCCTGGCAGGACCCCGAGCTCTGTCCTAAATGGATAGGGTAAACAGAGCAGAGAGCTGTAAACTGTGGGTCGTGGTTGGCAGGTTTTGAAAAGGACCACGAAAACATCAACAGTTTGATTCAGTTTTGGGCCAATCAACACCCACCTCACTCTGGAATCCTACTTTGAGAAAAGGACCCACACTGTAACCGTAGTTTAAACCAGACTGGCTAATCACTCTAATACAAGATTAATGTTATGATGACTAATTATGGGGGCATAGCTCTGATTGAACTTCTATGCTGCTTGTCTAATCCCCTATTGCTGAAAGTTATACAATGTGAATATGAGTCACAAATCAGTCCTCTTATTTGATGCGTGAAAAATTTCCATCTTGTAACATCCTAAAACTGGGGAAGGGATACCTATTTTGAACCTGACCTCTGGGTTACTTGTTCTGTTTAAGCAATTTTAGTGTGAGTTGGCATGGAAACCAGAAACCACCTCGTTCCTCTAGGAGGAAATTTGCCCTCCCTGGCATCTAAATGAGCAGGACACGACCTCTGTGAGGTTAACCAACCACGGCTTGGGGTTTATTTTAAACCGCCCCAACATCTTTCTCAATCTTTTCTCCAAGAAAACAAACACTACCAACCAAAACCTCCTTGTTGTAATCATCTCATCTCCAACATGTGCAGCCTGGTGATTTGCCCTTTGTTCCACTGTCTTCACATTCCTTTAGTTGGATTAACATTGCTTCTATTCCCAAGTGGGGCTTTGACAGCTGAGAATTCCCATCTCCACCCACCTGTTAATTAATTCATTGCTCGTCATCGCTCAAGATCTTATCTCTTCAGGTAGACTGCTGCTGTGTATTGTAGCTCTGCCGCAGATGTTTGGTCTTTGTTGGCCACGAGCAGCCAAAATTAATGCAATGTCAATGGCGTGGATTAAGGCTTTGGTAACACTTTAGTTGAGGGGCCACAAATAATGCAGTAAAACATGCTTAGTAAATGCATTAATTAACCATTAACTATGCTTATTTTATCATTAATCTATCATGACGATAAATGTATTCTTTGCAGGAACTTCATTAGTTAGTTCATTAGTTAATCATTAACTAATTTATGTTTATGATTAGTACTTCAGTAGTCAATGAGGTACTACTATGATTTGTGGCCGCTCAACTAGTGTTACCAAGACTTTTTAATGTTTTTTGGATCAACCACTCTCTGTCTCTGTTTACAGCCATCCAGACATCCTCTCATCCTCCTGTCCCTCTCCTCTTTTTCTCATTATTCCTTCAGGGGTTTTTCTTCCCTCGGTTCCTTTACCTGTTCTCTCTTGGCCGGGCAATGTGCAAATCAGTTGCTAACAGCCAGATGCTGGTGAATCTAGCTTACTCTCATAATCGTAGTTTCCTTGCAAATCTTTTCCATTCTGAATGCAGATGAATCCACAGGGATCGTGGTGGAGTCACAGCCCCCTACTGACGAGGAAGGTGAGGCTCCATTTCCGACATGCACGCCGGTGCACCTCCTGACACGTAAACACTCTACTACCAACAATGTTTCTCATTTTGGGGAGAGAACCCCGCTGCTCCTCGCCGACTGTCGTTATATGGCAGTGCCTCAGTGATGAGTCAGGGGGCTCTAATTAAACCACGGAGGCCCACAGTCCTCCATCACGGCCCCTATCCCACCAACGCACATTTATGTCATTACGAAAAACTGTCATGGTACGTCGCCTCTCCAAGGGTTTCCAAGGAAAAAAAAAACAGATTTGCTGATTCATCAGGTTTATCAGGTTTATTATTGGGTAATTAACACTATTATAAACAGATCATTAATAATAGGGGCAGGGATAGTGACTCTCTCACTGCACTTAATGTCTCACATTTTTCCCCATTCAGATATCACCTCCCAGTATCCCACACTCTGGACTGAACAGGTCCGGAGCCGTCAGAACAACAGGACCAGGACACAAGGTGAGTGTATTTCCATGAGCTCTTCTTGTCCACCCAGAACATCATCCCGGAGGACCCAGCTCACGCCTTTCCCAGGCACCCCAGCGTACCTTGTGTGAATGGACACTGTAAATAAAAATTTTATTTTTAAATGATTAATATGACAAGGGGACTTGTGCGCTTATGACTAATTCTTTTCTGTTGTAACATGAATGTTATAATCTTGAGGTCTGGTCTCCCTGGCTTTTATGACATTAAGGAGAGGCCGCAGTTACTTCCATTTCTGTGACTGATTTAGGACCTGAAAGGCTCAGTTAGATGCCCCAAATCACACTGAATGCAAACCATTGCATCCTGTCAGTCAGTGACCAGGGAGTCCCCACCACTGTTTACCAGAAAATGGGGAGTGTGCTGTGAACTGGGGTATTTGCAAAGCAGTCGGCAAACTGTGCATGGTGGTGGTGGGGGGGTTACTGTATTGGAACCGGTATAAATGCCCCCCCCCACCACCACCCTGAGTCACCGCAAAAGAACACACCACACTCTTTAACATGGCACACATTGATCTCATCACCACGGTCGCTGAAACTCTGATGTACCCGAAAACACACACTTTTGTGGGGGGGGGTCAGGGCTGGGGGGGGGGGGGGGTCGTGTGAATCGCTGCACTGTGAAGCCGCCCTGATTTATAACCAATAAAACGCAAGCGAATGCTGAAGTCGCTGGTTTTGATTACGCACATGCTCTCTGGTTATGCGGATGATGGTATTAAAAATGAGCCTCTCTCAGGAATCCCTCTGCCCACGGAAGATAAAACGGCCGAGGGGGCCAGGGTGCAGAGGGGAGGGGAGGGGAGGGCGGGAGAGGGTAATTTTGGGGCCTCTTTTGTGTGGGTAGCACTGAAGTAATGAAAACAAATGAAACATTCGACATCCCTTAGAATAAAGTTGAGAATGGGAACAGGGGAATATTCTGGAAGATGTCTTATCTTTTTTTTGGGGGATCTTCTTGGCATTGTGCTCATTGGTGGTGTGTTAAGGAGCACGGCCGGAGGATCTCAGGCTTTTATTGCAGGACTTCCTGGGCACAGTGCCCAGGCTTATAGTAAAATCCATTTTCTGCAATGCCATTGGCGACGTCCGGTAGCATTGTCAAAAAAAAATTTAAATGGCAGCAGGTAGAGTGGTAAATTTTGGTTGGCAATTTGAACCAAAGCTGTTGTAAAAGTGAGATACACAACCTGAATTGGTAATATATCTATTATGTCTAAGGTGGAGATAAACGAAAGATCTCTGCAGGTGTCCAGCTGTCTAGTATTTTAAGTATTTTAAATTACATTCTTAAGACTTGAAACAGCCTCTGCAATGGTGATTCTAAAATGCGATTTTACGAAATCACAAGCTATTGCTACTGTAAAATCGATAACAAAAGACTGTGTGAATTAAATTTTCTTTGTTTCTCCAGAGCAAAGATTAAGACTAACACTGGAATGAAATACTAATTTAAAATAATATTGAAAGCGAGACAGATCGATGGTGTCCCGTAAGCTTTCCTAATGGTACAGGCCAATGCCAGAGATCAGGAAAGGAAATGAAGCATCATTATGCGTGATGAATTTCGGTGAATAAAACAGTCAGTAAAGCTGCGGATCAGGGCTGGGCAGCCGTCTTTCTGTGCTTGAAGCTGTACACTCAAAGCCCCCTCTTGGCTTTTATGGGGCACCCCGATGATGTTTACCGGTAGATTCCCATAACGCTGCAATTTGAGCGTAATGTCCGAGCTATGACCCCCCACCCCCTCCTGTCCACGTGGCCCGCGGGGAACTCCACAGGCCACACAGTCCTCTTGGGGCAGGGAGGCGAGGGCCGTGTTTTGGGCAGCCCTGTTTACGTAGCGGGGTCTGCCGGGCCGGAGCGGGGTCTGCCGGGCCCGGAGCGGCAGCTGCCGGACTGACCGCCGCGCCCTTGCCGACACTCAGACGCGTTCAGAGGCCCAAATATTTATGTAAGTCTGGCACAGGGTTCCTGTGTGCTCATTAGCTTCCTATATCCATAAACATGCCGGGGGATGACTAAGGCGGCTTGCGGAGCAGCACCCGCATTTCTGAGCCTAACCCTACTGCCTTCGTGGCCCCCCCCGCCCGCCCCCCCCCACCTCCCCCCCGCCCCGCTGCGCGCCGCCGCGGACCCCGTCCCGCGCGCGGGG
>JAODKM010000002.1:10696701-10713523 GCA_026780845.1 Petrocephalus sullivani
CCCCCAACGCCCCCCCCCCCCCCCCCCCCACCGTTTCTCCCCCCCCCCCCCCCCCCCCCCCCCCCCCCCCCCCCCCCCCAGGCCCACGGTGTCATTTGACCCCTGTAAAAAAGACCACACAACCCGGGGATGGAAGCCTCTGCTGCAAGACAAACACCTGCAGGAGAGCCAGGGTGCCACAGTGGCGCGAGGACCCAAGGGTGGCCGTGTTTCTGCCTGTTTCCCTGCTTTGTTTACTGATCTGCGAGGAACATGACTAATGTTGCCTTGGGGGCGGGATGGGGGGTGTCTTCTTTCGGCAAAGCTCTGGAGACACGGCTGCCGGAAGCTGGCCAGTCTGACTGGGAAAGCTGAGACGGCGATTGTGCTGTCTGGCCTACATGTAGCAGAGTGCAAACAGAATGGCAGCCCCATCCCTGCATTACTTTCAGCTGGTGTCCTATTGATCCTCATGGAGAGTGAGGGACGGGCAGACCCAAACCATCCCCGCGGTTAGCAAAGGAACTATGCCACCAGATTTTTTTTAATTGTCACAATCACCCAATACTTAAGTTTACTCAAGCGACAGCGCACCAACACTTTACCTCTCCTTACTAATCCCTAATGTTTAAGCCATACCTAAATGCTGCACTTACCTTTTGCATTTTCTCGTCCATCCATCCACCCATGCACTCACCGGGTATAGCACTTACCCTGGAAGGGCATTAAAACTTGAATTGGGTTCTTGAACTAGTTTAGAGCAGCATTTGTAAAAGTGCTGCAGAAAAAATGGCAATGAGTCACAGCTCCTAAGTCCTGGGAGGGCTGCCTGACTTATCATGAAAGCATGGAACAGGGACCAAGGGGAATGTAGTCACAGAGACCAAAGGACCAGGAGAACGTCCTCCAGGCTGAGATGCATTCACTGTGAAACTGCTACCCAAGGGTAGACATTTCAGGTCCATGAAGTAAAAATCCTGACCAAGATTTTGCTGGACCTGAAGTGTCCACATCTGCTGCTATGCTGCTGCTGTCTTTACCCTCTGTGCCTGTTTACCTAAAATGGGCCTAATTACACAAATTCCTCAATTAAAACCATAGAAAACCCATGAGATAACAAAACGGAAAGGAAAGGACAATTATCTACTGCTGAATTTACTTTGAACTTAATCTCATTTATGAAACTGTAGAGATTTATAGATTTACTTGTGTTTTTGATTTTCTTTTTTTTTGGACCAGCGTTGTCACGGAGACACTGTAAACACGTTATCCAGGGAATGCAAATCCTGCCCCTTGTCAGATGGATCTGGGGCAATTCACTTCCTCCGTCCCCTCGTCTCTCTGTACCTCGGAGCTGCATGGTGCAGACAGTCTCACGGCCCTGAAAGGCCCCTTCAGCATGCGTTGCTTAATGAAAGTGAGTTGTGCCCTCCACCCCCAAAAGAGGATAGTGAGCACCCACCCTTTTCCAACATGTCATGGACGCAGCTGGAAAACAGAACTCATCATTTTTTACGGCGCCAGTGCCCGTGTGCCAGCTACTACCTGCACAGCGAGGAGGACCACTGATCTTCACACTGGGTCTTGGTCGCACGTTCACTTATGCTCTCTTCTAAGGCAGCCCTAGCAGATGATGTGACACATCCTACTTTGGTGGAGCTCTGCTTCCAGCTAGGGTTTCCAGCTCCTGACGTGTCTCTCAAGGGGAACAGAAACGCGAGACGAATCAGGCATTTTTGTCAAATTCTGGCAGAGTGACAACCTCCAAAGGTGACCTGTGGTCTTCTCTCCGGTCATGTGCACCCGTGTTAACTGTTCAGCTGGGGTTAGGCAGACTAACCTGTAAAAATAAAAATGTCTGTTTGTCCAAACGCAGTGATCCTGGCTCTTGCCTATAGAATCTGCTGAATTCACGGACCAATCAGATCAGGACATAACGCTTCTCACTTTGGCTCTTTTTTGCCCCCTTAAATAAGCACGTTGCAGCTTGCCCCTACATTATCTGCCCACCCCCTTATGTGATAGGGAGCCAGACGCCTTGCTGGAAGCGAGTGAGCTGCTTGCAAAGGGTCTCTCGACATGTGATTTGTGGAACCCATCTCCGGCTGATAACTTTGAGAAGGACGCCGACAGTCTAAACATCCGCCCCGTCTGCCTCCTGGATGTATCTCTGCCATGTCGTCCTCGACATGCCGGTCACCAGGTACCCATATGCGCCCCCCCATTCTGCTGAAGATCTTGCCGTACTCTCAGTCACGTCAGGCCCAGAAATCCAGAAAATTTTAATCACAACAAAAAACAGCAAGCTGGTAAACACAGATCTCGCCCACTGATATTCAAATCTTATCTCTCCACGGCTTTGTTGACCGCCGTACATCCGAAAGGTAACACAGCTGTCAGTGTTCCTGCCATTATTTACTTTTGAAGTGGCTAGAGAGAAAGACAACCACCCGTTTCCAAAGAAGCGGATCTCGACCCCGGAGCCATGGTATTTTCAGCGTGCTCGGGGCTGACAGCTGCCATAGCAACCTCAGCCTGGCGTCGCCGTTAGAGACAAGTCAGTCTTACGGGGATTAAAGCTGGCTTTGTGAAAGGAGAGAATTCCTGGTCTCACCGTGGGAGGATGGACCAATCAGCAGACATAAAACCCCACCGCGTGACAGCAGCTCAGTGAGGAATTGCTGGTCGCTGGTGCGTATAGGTACTCAGTCTGAACATACATTCCTAAAACAACCAGCAACCTCATCAAGACAGAGGTGTCAGAGAGAATGCTTAACTTAATCAGTGCGTAAGTATAATATGGTTACAAAGTGAAAAATAAGCAGTACTACAGTTCAAGTAACATATGAAATAAATCACAATTTATCCTTTAGTTTGACATGTATAATTCTTAGGTTTAAGCTGTTCATTTGATGTGAGAAATGAAAACAACAATTTTTCAGAACGCCTCTAAAGAGGTTTATTAGAATAATTTGTTCTTTACAGCTTAAAAAATGTGTGCATTCCCACAGAGATAGCTGGCGTGGATGTGAGATGTGCGATTAAGGGCACGTTTTGATTGGATCAGGTGAGAGATAGGCGTGAGCCAATGGCAGCTGCAGCTGGGAGCCAAACTGCCAACCAAACGTCCAAGAAAGATTACAGGGATGTATAAACTCCACCGGGGGCCCAAGGCTAGCATGGCAAGGAGGCTCCCAATGTGGGCCACTCCAGATATTTAAAAATGAATTTTGAATGATTTAAAATAATTGCTGCCACAAACTGTGATGCAACGTCGATAATCCGTTTTTGCCAAGGAGGGGCAGGACTCCCGATTTCGCTAGGGCCCAGGCTGTCTGCCCCGGCAGGCTGGCACGACCGTCCTAAGCAGGCACACAGAGCAGAGCGCTGGCTGGTGAACCTGCACCCAGAGAATGGCCGTACATGGACGCCCAGGGAAGTAGCCAAGCTAAATCACCATGCTTCTCCTCTTAATTAGAAGGACATGTCTATGTGTAAGACGGACATTGGGCGGACATGCGGGCTGTGGCGAGTGACAAGGACATTGGGCGGACATGCGGGTGTGGCGAGTGACAAGGACATTGGGCGGACATGCGGGTGTGGCGAGTGACAAGGACATTGGACGGACATGCGGGGTGTGGCGAGTGACAAAGACATGCGGGTGTGGCGAGTGACAAGGACATTGGGCGGACATGCAGGGTGCGAGGAGTGACAAGGACATTGGGCGGACATGTGGGCTGTGGCGAGTGACAAGGACATTGGGCGGACATGCGGTGTGTGGCGAGTGACAAGGACATTGGGCGGACATGCGGTGTGTGGCGAGTGACAAGGACATGTGGGTGTGGCGAGTGACAAGGACATTGAGTCATTTTGACGGTGTCTTATGACCAGTTGCTCTGATGCTGAAGCCTACGGCCGCACAAAGACACGGTTGAGCCCCGGAATGGGCCCTACCCCCTTCTCCACGCCAAAGCTACCATTATCCACAGTCATGGTGTCCGGATCCCTTCCACCCCCATTACCGGCAATGCTGCTCAGGCCCACACCCCATCATGGCCTCTCCCGCGACCTAAAAACGTTTGGCTGTCTTTGTCGTCATGCTTTTTCTTTTTATTTAGCTAAGCCCCTCTCTTCTCCGGTAGCCAAATTAGACCCCCCAGCACACATTTCTGTACGCCAGCCCGAATCGCAGTGTTATCGTGAGTGATGCAAGACTTATTGGAGACCCAGACAATGCTAACATCCCCCCCACTGTCTTGCCACCTCTGTTAACGTTAGTCACCATCACTATGAGCTCACGGTTGCTGATGCAGGCATCACAAAAATAACGAGCAGCCACCAGACTGCCATGTTTATCCTGCAATATTTCCCTGCAAAGTCTTAAAATCCACCCAAACATGACCCTTATTTATATCTGCAGGACCAAGATTGATGTGTTTGTTTATCTTTATTTCCATGAAAAACACCATTAAACCAAATTAGCGGGGTCGGTGTCGGAAATGCGGCGGGCGCGCCTGTGTGTGTCTTTGTCCCGGGTGTTTGCGCTCAGAGCCCAGTAAATGCCCCCCGCTAGATAAATAGGCCCCAGCCCTTCTTGTTTTCCTTGGCAGATGGACGGACGGCAGCGGATCGCTTGGCATTCTGGGCCAGGCCTGGTGGGGGCGACTGGGGACTAATCCTGACTGGGGTTGCCAGTCGGTTCACTGACGCAGGATCCGTTTTTCATTACGTCTGAGGTCTCTTTAAGTTGAAAGTCTAGCCGCAGGTAGCGCCATGGTTACAGATGTTGACCTTGTAATAGAATTGTTATGGACCGATGCCCTGAACACCTTGCTGTCAACATCACTAAAACCTTGAGCTACCTTGGGTGAAAGGATTCTTCTAAAACTAACAAAGGCATCAGTAGTATTCTGGACAAGTAGTTTTAGAGAATTTTGGAGAGACACATAACAGGAGACCATCAGAGACACCCTGTTGAGATGATACGTGGAATAACCCAGCTCTCTGGCAGGGGCCTTCTCCTGTCTCTGATTTGTTTGCCTTTGGTGTTGTGACTAATTCTGCCCCATGTCTAGGGGCCCCAGACACACCTCAGACTTGTCAAAAATAGCATCACTGAAACATTAACAGTTAGAAATACACCTTTACCACGTCGATACTGTTGACTGCCTCAACCCTGGTCCTGGTTAACTCAACTTCTGAAGTGGGGAAAGTGGGATGGCCCATGGGTTGAGGTCATCGGTTGTAAAATGCAAGACTCCAGTTTCTGTGCTTTTTCAGACCTCCACTGTTGCGCAACAACATAGTCGTGCCACTTGCATGCTAACACGGTGGCATGATTTTAGGGGGCGGAGCGTGGCTCAGTGGGTTAAGCTCCGTGCCTGTGATCGGTTCCAGCCCAACCTCAGCACATCTTTGGGTCCTTGAGCAAGGTCCTTAACTTCTAGCTTCCTGGACACTGCTCTTGTGGCTGCCCTTCATGGCCAAGCTTGCTCTCATGGTGAGCAAGGTGGGGGGAGGTGAAAAAAGGATTATCCCATGGGGATCAATAAAGTATTATGTCCCTGTTTTAGCAGAGACTCTTCCCAAGACTAAATATGGTGATGAACAGAGAAATGTCACATTATGTTAAGCCTTAACTCTGTTAAGAAGTTGAATTTGATTGTAACTTACCTTTGGATAGACATAAAAGTAGCACAAACAGGTATTATCGAAATAGACTGTCTGAAACAAAATTGCAGGACTTGCAGTCAACAGGCTTCGTCTATTTTTCGAGTCTCACTGATAATGATTCCCAGGACCTGAACTTTGGGTGTGCCACCAGGGCGCACACAGATGGCTGGTGCTTCAGTGCCGAGCTCAACGTTAGAGACTCTGGATGGCAAGGTACTTTCTTGTATTCAGAAAAGATTCATGTGAAGGGAAACGCTGGGATTTGGAACTTCTCTGTCGTGGCAAACCGAGGCTCCTCCTCAGCAAATGGCAGGTTTACTTGGGAGAGAAATCTGTGGAATATAAAGCTGCATCTGGCAGTATGACTGAGCCCCTGGAGCAATGCTGGGGACTGTAGGACACATGGTGCAGGACCAGAAGCGGACGCACCGGTCCGGCATCGGGAAGAGAGGACAGGTCGCCGGAGACGGCATGAACCCGACGCCGGCCAAGATCGCCGCCCAGCTTGGACTCTTTACCATGTTCCGCAGTGGCTGGTTCTGCCTGGGGACACCAGCGTGGGTCTCTTTACCAGCTGTCAGATTTATTAGGATTACTTTAGCTGCACAGCTTTCTCAGCTTGGAATGGTGAGGATCCTCTACCCGCCCAAACATTCACATTTCATTTGTTTAGGAGACACTCTCACCCAAGACATATATCTTTTTACAAAGAATGACGACTCACTGCCTGAAGCTCTGCTTAAGGGCTGAAAGGGAAGCCGCTCTGCTGACCCTGGGATTTAAATTGGCGATCTTCCGATTACAGGTAGCCCTGACTGCTCAGGGCTACCTAGCGCCCCCTGGCAGCAAAGCACGGATATTGCAGCAATACCCACAATCATGTCCCTGCTCAGTGTTCTTCTATCACCAGGACGGGTGTGATGCCGAACTGTGGCAAGTACTGCCCGGACCACCACTTCAGCCAAAAACTCCCAGCAGGCCCCAGCCTTCCACATTAGAGGAGAGCACATCTGAAACACATCTGGAATCTATTTTCGGCACACTGACGCACGAGTCTCGTTTATATGCATTTCTCTTTTTTCCACAGGACCATATGGTTTGGACGTGGATGTTTCTCACTGGCCCCTGCATTTCGTCCTTCCTCTCCCTATCCGCCATCAGACCAACCATCCTGAAGGGAGCAGTGGCGGCCTTGATCCTGAGCACTTTGTTCCTAACCATCCCAAATGAGCACAGTAGCCAGGCAAAGCAAGGCTTTGCGAGCAGATGACAGAGGTGTCAATTTCAGGTCCAGAAAGTAAAAATCCAGACCAGGATTTTGTTTCAACCAATCAGTTGAGCATAAAGGGTCACAGTCACAGAGTGCTCAACTAGCTGGGTGAAACAAAAACCCTGGTCTGGATTTCTACTTTCTGGACCTGAAATTGACACCTCTGGCAGATAAGTAACACCCCTGACAGCTGTCCTTCATCCCCTGGTCTGTCCAAACAGGTATCAATTCGACTGAACCAGTTCATGACTGAACAAGTTTGATTGAGAAATTTTACATTTTTATTTTGTGACATTTTTTTGTGAAAGCAGGAACAGACAATTTCTGGAGAATTTGTGGGTTAAGGGTCCAATGGTGAATTTGTCAGCCAACCCTGGCATTGAAACAGCAATCTTTCTGATCACAGGAACAGTACCCTAACCGACTGAGCCATGCACCACCCGCCCTGGGTTTCTCTGAGTACCTGGCTCACCAACTCAGTATTCCACAAAGATCTGAAGGTCACTTCTAATGATCCCTGACCAAGGCAGTTCCCATGTGTGACTGGAGCACCCCCTGATGTCCCCCGTAGTGCTGTTTTACATCCACACTGTGGTGATCTTCCTGGTGTCAGTGGAGAATCCAGCCCTCCACCCCCAAAGCCCCTGCTGGTCCTTCTATGTACGCTAGGCCGTCCTCTTCTACTCGACCACGGTTTCAGTAGCGCTGGGCCTCATAAAAGGCTCCTCTCACGTAGAACCCGTCACTGCGGCGAGTGGCGCTTTTGCTGAGGCTCAGCAGCTCCCACAATGATGCCATAATGCTATAACAAAAAAACAAGAGGCCAGAAGCTGCAAATTGCTGCAATGATATTCCCTGGGGCTCTAGGAATTGTGGGATAAAATCTAAACATTCTCCCATAAAACAGTGAGAATGTCAAGTTGCTCAACAACAACAACGAAGCAGACATTAAATACAAAATCAATTCAAATAACGCAAATGTACATGATTTAATATTAGCTGTCAACTTACTTCTAATACTCTGTTTTATAGGGTTCTTTTGCTGATTAACATTTCCATAATACACATCCCGAAAATTGTGTCTAGCTTTTTATTGCACCAGTGGGATTTGTGAACAACATTATGCATCCTAATAGCGGCTCCCCATTGCTTCTGGAAAGTGCTTTGGGTGTCTCAAAAAGTACTATATTTTTCAGCCGTTCATTGCTAGGTTTTCTTACAAGGTGACTGTGAGGATGGCGGTTTGCAAAGTAACATCCCACTTAACCGGGAAACGATCCTGTTGTCTTCCGAAAATTAGAACACACTAGTAAGACTAGAAGATGGAAGACGGAAATCATACGTGGAGAAACGACGTCACCTTGTGGCAATTCTCCCATTAACTCTTGGCTGCATACATTCACCATGTTTGATTTTCAAGTTTTTAATTTATATTATGTTCAGTTTTCATTAAAATACAGTTTAGTTAATTAATTTTCTTCATTTTATTTTCCTTTTAATATATTTTAGTTTTAGTAATTTTCTCTCTAGGGATAGGCTGAAAGTTACAGAGCTATTTTATAAATGATCTTTAGACAATCTTATATGAATACTTAAGGCATATTATCTACCAATGTGCTCCAAATGGGTAAATCATGTTCCCGGTAATATTATTGATCATTACAGACAAATAATTACTTATATACATTTTATTTAAAAACAGTAAAGGTATTTCATGTTTTATACAGAATGCAGTCAAGCAAGTACTGTTCTCCTGGCAACCGCCAATCCCAGACTCGTCCATCGGAATGCCAGACAGAGAAGCATGATTCCTCACTCCAGGGGACACGTCTCCACTGCTCTAGAGCCCACTGGCGGTGTGCTTTACACCACTGCATCCGACGCCTTGCATTGCACTTGATGGATGCTGCTGCTTGGCCATGGACACCCATTCCATGAAGCTCTCTATGCACTGTTCTTCAGCTAATCTGAAGGCCACACTAAGTTTGGAGGTCTGTAGCTCTTGACTCTGCAGAAAGTTGGCACCTTCTGCACACTGTGCACCTCAGCATGCACTGTCCCCCTGTGATGTTACGTGGCCTCCCACTTCCTGGCTGAGTGGCTGTCGTTCCCAGTTGCTTCCACTTTGGTATAATACCACTAACAGGTGACCGTGGAATATTTAGTAGCAAGGAAATTTCACAAATGGACTTATTGCACAGGTGGCATCCTATCACGGCACCATGCTTGTATTCACTGAGCTCCTGAGAGCGACCCATTCTTTCACAAATGTTTGTAGAAGCAGTCTGCATGCCTAGATGCTTGATTTTATACACCTGTGGCCATGGAAGTGATCGGAACACCTGAATTCAATGATTTGTCAATGTCCCAATACGTTTGGCAATATAGCGTATTTTATTTTCGTTAGTTTCGAAAGCAGCTTGTAAAAATGTTTCCCTATAGCTTTAATTTTTAATATTGATAATAACCCCGTGTATACCTAACAGAAAACTACGGTGAAACTTCATTCTGGAATCACGGCTGAACCAGATACTAATGGACTCTCACAGATTATATGTCTAGTGTTTATTGTCTGCGTCCCTCAGGGAATTGCTAACGCACTCTTAGTGCGCAGAATGGGGAGGACGACAAGCGAAAAGAATCGAGAATAAAAAGCAGGAAAGACAGTCTAATATAATCATACTTTTATTTTGCAATCATTCAATATTCAGAGTTGATACATATGCCGCTCTATAAAAACAATACCACAGCTCGCGATCTCATATGAAGAACAGAAGGTGATAAGAAAGTAAAATTCATTAAGGTTTTCAATTAAACAAGATTTTAGAGTTTCTAGAAAGGGAAATAGAGTATAAAGCTGAATGCAGCCCCCCCCTAGTGGACCCACAGCATATTGCACAGAGAGTGAGCTTTGTTTGCTATCCAGCGTGGCAGGGCACCTCCCTAGCTGAACTGGGAAAAGAAGCTTCCACCGACAGCACTCTCCAGTTTCCCATGGCAAGAGCAGCGACCCCCAGCTGTCAAACCAATGACAAACCAGCAACATAGAAAGGGTAAGTACAGAAGCGGCTGGGAGGACCACGCCCACTGAACACTGGCATGTTACTGCTCACACATGATTTATACACCTGGTCTTGGCTGTCCCAGCCCATCACTCCAGAGAAGCGGTTACCTGTTTCCTTCGTGAGACACGGCAAAAGGCTTTTTATTTCGGCCCGATATACGTGACGGTCTTCCCGGTCTTTTTCAGGGTTTCCAAAAGCTGGTCGGCATCCTTGTCAGACTCGACGAAGACCTTCTTATTAGGGAGGTCGATGTCGAATTTGACATCTGATCAAAAGAAACGGACAGACATTGGTGCTGATGGCTGGGAACGGGGGAGAGGGTTTGCTGTCGGGCACAAACACCCCACTGCACTTTCGTTTGCTGACGGTACAAAGTTCACATTGTCACGTGACACTCACAGCCAGTATGGCAGGTCGACTGCTGATTTAAAACATCAATGACATCGTTAATATCTTAGCAGTGGCAGTGTGGACACATCACTGCCGCTGCTTTAAAATTTTCAATTGGCTAAATGGTAATCCGATACATTTTCTGCACCTATTTTCAGGCCCCTGAGTTACATCATTAGTTCTCACATACTTACAGGAAGAGTGAGAAAAATGAATCAGGGATTTATCTGAGGAGGAGCTGCTTGTCCCGTATAAACTCCTGAGATGCTATTCAATTAATATCTAGCAATGCATTCCTAATTCAATATGCATCCATCTAGCCATCCTTTAAAGCCTATCCCAGCGTTCTGGGCATGGGGCAGGGGACCCCCTGAAAGAGATGCTGTGCACAGACAATAATTTAGGAAGACCGCTTTATATAACAGGCATGTTTTTTTATCTGTAGGAGAACATGATCCAAATAATCCATAACTAACTATGTTTAGATTAATGTTTTTAAAGTTCCCAAATTACATAATGTTCTATATAATCTCAGCACATATCACTTTTCTTCTACAGCACACAAGTTAAAATCTGCAATATTAATGCTGGGCTACAAGAAAGTACAACATTGTTTTAAGGAATGTTATGAAACCACTGCAGAATAATCCTTCAATAGGGCATGAGACCAGGGGCCAAAGTCTACAGAAATCAGGAGGTCCCCTGATTAGTCTAAACCAGAGGTGGGTGTCTGCGCAGGACTGTAAAGTACTCAGAGATGGGGATTCCTCAAAACATTAACCAGTTATCCATATGACTGAGACAGAAATGATCTGTGTTTGCCATTTGTACAATTACTTACAATTACTTGTACAATTACTTAACCTAAATGATAAATACAATGTCATTTTTAAAATGTATGAAATTTAATCTTTCCGGAACACATCACCATGTATTTTCATGTATTATTGTACTTTTATGTCCTTATTGGAATAGAAAAAATGAAACAGATTCCCTGTGTCCACTAATTTAAAAAGGACACTTTTAACCAAACCACCTGTCACGCTAACTAAGGAGTCGCACTTTACTTGAGGGGACACAAATAATGTAGCATTACGTTATTACTTGTGTGTTACCTCAAGCAAGTATTATATTTGTTACATTATCTGTAAATTCTATCTGTAAATCTTATTGAACTACTGAAGGGACAAGTAAGGAATAATATCAGCGAATCATAACATACCTTTCATCTTAAGTAGCTATACTTCTTCAGGATTCACACCTCAGTAGTAAGTGAGTTATTACTAAGCATTTGTGCCTCATCACGTGAATTGTTTACCGATAAAGGTTACTTACACATGAAATGCCTTAACAATAACTAACAACGTGGGACATCAGCACTGTGTTGATTCCTATTTACGACACATAAATCGGCAAAACGAAACTAAATAATTATCGGTGTCACAACGCAACAGATATTAAAACATGCTAAGGCAAGCCGAAAGCTGACATCATAAATCGAAAATAGTAAAATGCATCAATAACATGTGGAGAACTAATAAAGAGTATGACCAATCGAGCAGTCTCAGACAAATCCGAGATATACTCTATTTTAAAAAACGCCTTTTGATCGTATTGACAAAGGATACATAAATAGCTGGCAAATAGGATGTCCGCCCTTAAGCAAAGCAGAGAGATCCCGAGCTTCCTCGGTAGCCTGCTTACCCAGTTTGGTGAGGACTCGCGTCACCGCTCCGGAGCAGCCTTCACATGTCATATCCACGAAGAACTCGTGCTTCTGCGATGGGAGAGCAAGACGTTTATACAGCATGGAATTAGCTAGCTATCCAGACGCACTCGCGGGCAGCACCGGCCCCGTCATCCATGCACAAATCAAGCAAGAAGCACCAACTAAAGTGTCACATTAGTCACATTAGGAAAGCAGCACTAGTAAGCATCTGTGTGCATGTAAGGCTGCAGACTTGCCGTCATTCTGAGGATGGGTCTGAGGCCGGGACTGGCAGGCACGACAATGCCGTTCCGAGCCGCGCACGGAGAGCACGGCTATGCATTTGGGGACCGGGGAAAAACTACCACGTCCTTTCAGAAACGTAGATTTGTGAAACGCCGGTAAACGGGAAGCGTTGTCTATTGGATTGCGAAGCGAAGCGACAGGACTAGGTAAATAAAGTGAAGCAGGTGTATTGGCCACATCTTTATAGTTTGAGGTTTTTTTTGGAGGTGGCGGACGGGGTGGAAGAACGATGCACTTTTGTCGTTGTCCCTTTATTTATAACGCGTGAGTTTCTCTTGGTTACCAAACTATTCTCCCCAAATAAAATAGCTATATATGTTTTAATATAATAACCCAGTTCAGACAGCAGAATCTGTAGTCGGGAATAGTTTATTGAAGTGCAGATTTAAGCGTCAAGGTAAATTGATTCTCATATTTGTAAAAGCAGACAAAAGGGCACGTTTATTGCTCACATTGGAGTTTACGCAATGAAAAAACAAACATACTTGCGGCCGCTTAATGTCACCTCACGCTCTGACAACGCGGACTTAACTTAATGTATGTGCCGCACAGCAGGGGGAAATGGTCATGTGACCAGCGGCTACCGCAGGTCATGTGACCAGGCGGAAGTCAGAGCGCAAACAGCGTAAAGGCGGCGAAGCGGGTCTCGGGTCCCGGGTCGGCGGCTCATCGGCGCTTAGCCGGCATTAAGAGGACAGGCTGGAAATGGCAAGTCGCCCCGCCTCACTGTATACGTGCTGCGCGGTGGCCGAGCTGCGTGTCTTTGCAGTGCTTAGTCTCCGAGGGCTCTCCTTAAGCGAGGTTGCGGGGAGTTCTCCTCTATTTACCGGTCACTGACGTTTGGGGGGGTCCATTTGTGCAGACTGCAATTCTGATGTCTCCGCTGTTTTTCCATGGCACTAAGTAAATGTATACCCTGGGTGACACGCAAAGGGCATCGCCGTTAGAGCCAAAGCTTTCCGTGGGGTTCCTGTCGGGATGGAGGTTCATGGGGTTCGAATGCATTTTTAAATGTCACTGATCCCGCAAATGCGCCCTGACATGCCTTCGGGAACTTCCGCATCCCAGGTGTAGGTGAAGGTCGCCTCTCCACAAGCTTCGCCTTTGCTTTCCTTCCCGAAGATGGTAGTTTCTCTCCGGGGATCGTCTAAGTTAATCTGACTGCAGGTGGGTACCAGCTTTGCCTTTAGTCTTAAAGGAAGCTGTTAACAGAAGACTCGCAATTATTTTTCCTGTCATTTACGTTCTGGCGGTTTTATTCGGAATCGAAAACTCCTTGATAACTGATCATAATGCCACCTGGCCGTAAACGTCTTAATATGCAAATAATGGAATGTCTGTCTGCGCACAGTGCATGTTTTCTTACTCCTGATAAACTGATGTATATTACGTTGAGAGTATTACATCCTTGTCATGGTTCTGCTTTAGCCTCTTAAAATCCTGCGACATGACAGTTCACCAGTAATGGCTGTAATATAATAGCAATCAGGACGCACAGTGGAGGCCTGGCTCTGTGCCTGCGGACCATGCAGGCTCCTTTCTCTCATTACAGGGATTCGGGCCCTGGGCTGAGCCAGAGCGACGTGGACCCTGAGGCAGAGGAGAAACTGTTAGCAGAAGGGCCCACGCCGAGATCGCCTCCAGCCCACCCATGGCCTCAAATGATGGCAGTACTGGCCGCGGTAACTCAATCAGACCCATTAATTTGATTTTTTTAAATATGGAGCCTGTTTTGTCCCCTAAGCCCTAAGGTATTCCATTTTATTCATTAGCAGGCTTCTGAGATGGTTAACTTTGAAGTTTTTTAATAAATCACAATATAATTGAATTTCGCCCATAGAACCTGCGTCTGGAACTCCAATAGATGGTGAGCTTCCGTGTCTCTGTCTCCCCTTCCCAGGCTCTACGCCCTCCAGCACAGCCGGCACCCCCAATGAGGAGACCGCCCTGTCGCCCACCCACGCCCCCGGTCCCACCAGATCACAGTCTTCATACGAGCGAATTGGAGGCCGGGGGGGGTCATCGTAAGGAAATTTAAGCCTTGGGTTTTGCTGGAGGGAGGGAGAGGACACTGGGGCCAGCAGGCAGCCTGGTGTTTTAAAGAGTCAGTGCTTTTGGGTTAGAGGCCCCATTAACTCTTGGTTAGCGCTCTGTTAGCGTTGTTCCCACAAGCAGGATGAAGGCGTTAAACGCTCCTTGAAACTGAAAGGCCTCTGTCACGCTACTTCTGTGTTCCTGAGAACCGCAGGTGGTTAAGCATTTCCTGTGGCCTCATCAGCTCGATGCTTGGTTCCCACCGGTCCCACACTGCCTGTTATTTTCTGTTCTCCCTGCTGGGGGCGCTGCAGCTCTGCGCTGCATCTCGGTTAGCAGCAAGGCGTCTCGCTCGGAGTGTTCCTTCCGGGATCCGCGTTTTCAGGCCGTGTCCGATATCGAGTACCGTGCACTTAGCTGCAAAAGCAGAACTTCCTGCTTTCCCAGGGTACTTGGTATGAATTTCAGTTTTGTGGGCCTTTTCGAACTATATTACAGCTAGTTGTTCCTCTAAACTGTGACCTATTAATGGTAGGAAAAAATGTGACCTATAGCACTGAGATCAGTTTTTCGTAGCTCCTGTGTAGACAATTCTGTTTCAAAATTTCAGTGACATGAAGGCAATGTGATGAAATTTGTTTTGATTTTAAAAATCATTCTCATTGTTAAACTGCTTCTCCTGTGTTGTAACAGTGTTCTAATGTAAAGGGGATATAATGTACAGCCAGATATGGCAATAACAGAGGGGTAGAGGTTTCACTTGGCACATTGTAGCCATTGAATACAAAGAGAAGGTAAATAATACAACGCAAACAGTGGCAATATACTGTATAATGTCAATATACCACACTTTCCCATTTTAGAAGCAACTTTACAGCCGCTTTTGCATGTTATCATCGACATGATACATGCAGTGCCCGTGTTCCTTTGCACTCCTGTGTGCAGCACTGCACAGCCAATGAAGTCTGAATTTAGAGCAAAACATATGGACATGGTCACAGTCCTATTGGCTCAGTAGTTTCAGACTCATACTCATAAAACTGCTGAACTCCAGCCTGTGAAAGTTGACTTTGCCTTCAGAAGCTCCAGGGAGAACATGCTGGTATCACACGCACAAATCAGGAGAGCAGGAACCGCGCCTCCAGCCCTGGAAGCCTGAGGCCACGATGCCCCCTCTCATGTCACCCATCCTCAAGTTAAATGTTCCAGAAAAATGTGGTCTCTTGCAGACGTGGTAAAGGTGAATCTGTGTGTTTAGAAGGCTGTTTGTTTCATGTGAATCCTTAGCGATGCCTGGAACCTTGGTTCTCCACACGGACAGTCAGTGTGGAGGAGCATGTGAAACAGTCTTTCGAAATAGCTGTGGTGTAAGAAGCTGCGGATATGATGCTTGACGGACACAGTTCTGTTATAATGTCCTCCCTGCCTCTCACCCCCTTCCACTTTCTCTAGATTCCCTCAGACTCTCATCCACCTCCTGAAGGGCAACATTGGCACGGGTCTACTTGGCCTGCCCTTGGCAGTCAGGAACGCCGGCCTTGTGGTAGGACGTTGCAAACTCCTGTCATTCGAAATGCTTTAAATAATGACTGCCTAGGGGCAAATGTGCTCGGAAGGTGGACGTCAGGCCTCCCTCCCAGTTTGGCCAGTATAAAATGGTTGCCAGCCACTTGCTGTACCAGGGCAGTCAGTAAACCAGCATATTGGTCTTTCCCTGACAAATGGTTGCCTGTGCCATTAAGACTCCTGCATAGAATAGTTTGTCATCCCTCTTCATTCCCAGTCTCCACCCACCAACATTGACTGGAAAATTATGGACCTTGCGTGATGTTACTGGGAGATGTTTTTAAGCAGCTCTATTCCTGGGCTGTTGCTGGTTCGCCGGCATCCATGAAACTCACCAGACCTTGGTTTTGTGTCGAGTTCTCTGAATGGGGCGTTCCAGTGACAGTTTGAGTCAGGTGACATTGGGTGACTTTCTCGACAGATTTGTGGATTTGAGCTGGAGCACAGATGTAGCCCTGTTGATTTGGTGGGGTAGAGTGCCCCAACCTTCAGTCCACCATGTGTCTCTAATAGACATGGCACGATACCACTTTTTGATGTCCGATACCAATATTGTAAATTTGCTTATCTGCCCATCTGATACAAATCCGGTACAGTCTCTGTCTTTTTTTTTTTATCAGAAAACAGTAAATAATGCTTTAAAATATCTTGACACAAATACAAAAATCATAACTCCCATACAATTACAATTAACACAAGTACAGTAAAACCTCCCTTATCCGGACCTCCAATATACGGGCACCTCCCTCTACCAGGCAGCTCTAGGCACACGCATGTGCACATTAATGTTACATAACCAGCAGCTGTTGTTAGGAGCCCCAGTCTAGGGTT
>JAODKM010000002.1:10713623-10724414 GCA_026780845.1 Petrocephalus sullivani
GTCAAAGTCTGAGGGGCGCTCCAAGACGGTAACCAAAAACCAGGCGAGAGTTCAGAACCAAATGGCAAGTAAACCAAAGTGGAAAATCTGCGGAAAGCTGCTGGTTAAAAACTGGATGACCACTGCAAGGGTAAAACGGGGTGATTCGCTCGCTCAGGCTGAAATAACATCCCATTATAAGCCTTGCACCTCATATGTACACATACAAACATGATATTTATGTACGTTGTACTGTTCATGTTCTAAGTTAAGGGCATTTCTTACTTACGGGCACCCCTTGGTCCCATTCTGCCCGGATAAGGGAGGTTTGATGGTACATAAATCATAATAAGGAAGAAACATTGCACAGAGAACATGGTTTAGTAACACTGCTTCAAGACAAGTGCAACTGTATGCAAAAATGAAACATAAGATGACATGAAAGCTTAGTATTTAAAGATCTAAAAGATCTATCTAAAGATTAATAATGAATCAAAGTGCAATTTTATGCAAGAGATCAAAAACCTCTATGGTTTGGAAAAACGGGAATGAATTAAAAATAAATGCAGTTTGTTAGAAAAGAACTCTGATGTGTAAGAAATAAAGTAAGAATTGTGAGGGTTACTAACTAACATTTATGAATCAAAAACGCGTTACATTATAGACATTATAGACTTTAATTACACAAAAATGGAAAGTTGTTATGCTATTGGCAGTTGTTACATTAATGCCATTCGTTACATTACTGGCTGCTACAGTCCCCTACAATCGTGACATTGCACAATGTGTCTTTCAGTTAATTGTCTTTTAAGCTACTAGAAGTCCGAGGCGAACACTGACATCACAAGAATAACTGAGTAACTCAAACCAAGGCAATGAAGACAGCACCAGTGCCACACTGTTCTACCTCATTCAAAATGTAGTGAGCTAACAAGAAATCCAAACTCTTTTTTCTACTCTAGATGGTGTAAATGGGCTTCCATGCGTTATGCATGTCGCAAGTTTTGTAATAAATATCCGTCATTTTTAATGGATCAAATTACATTTTTTATTCCTTCCCGATTTCCGATCCAGTAATTTAGGCCAGGATCGGACCGATACCGATACAGAATATCGGGTCGGCACATCTCTAGTGTACATACTGTAGTGTACACTTTGTACATGAGGTCTGACCTGCCGCTTTCTCACGTTGCCTCCTGTAGCTGGGCCCTTTGAGTCTCCTCACCATGGGCATTGTCGCCGTTCACTGCATGCGCATCTTGGTGAAGTGCTCGCACCATCTCAGCGGCAGGTATGAAGCAGCCTGCCCGCTCCTGGGCGCTCCTTAGTGATGCCTGTGGTTTCTTCCATGCCATGTGCATGCAGACTGACCCTCACTATCTTCGGCAATTATTAATAAGAAACGGAGTCTTAAAACTTTTCTTGTTTCAGATTGGGGAAGCCGTTCTTGGATTACGGGGAGGCCTTCCAGTATGGCATGGAGAATGTGTCCTTCCTGCGTAGCCGATCCATCTGGGGGAGGTCAGTTAAATAACAGGACCCTCCGACGTGCCTCGGGGCGTCATTGAGGCCATGCGGAATAACCATGTATCGCAGGAACCGGCTTGTTTCTTGTGTTTTAGAGCTTAGTTGCTTACATATATAGTCTCCAAATTCTCGAGCGGTATGCTTGTGAGCAAACTATTAATCAGTTGAGCCGTAGGACTCAGCGGGAGAAATCAGCCATTGCCATTGAGATGCCATTGGGGCATTTCATGTTGCCACAGCGTGGCGGGAAGCTCTGCGGCGTTATCAAGCTGGCAAGGGTGGGCTCCATGCTGCATTTTCTGGAACAGCACAGCACGCTCGGCGAGCGGCGTCCGTTCAAAAAGGCCCCTTGATGGAACCTATTTTTAGAAGCTGACCCAGGACTTGGAAGGCACACGCAGCAATGGGGACATGTCCGCAAAGTCATGTGCAAATGAGCGGCCTGAGATGACTACGCTCTTGGGGTGACTCTTGAAATTAGGCTGCCTTTTAACCCCCCTGTCCCGGCTTCTGTCCCCAGGCGGGTGGTAAACCTCTTCTTGATCATCACCCAGCTGGGCTTTTGCTGTGTCTACTTTGTGTTCCTCAGCGACAACATCAAGCAGGTGAGAGCCCTCGCCCTTATGTGCGGGTTTTTTGTTTATTACAAACTCCACTGTAATAAGTAGGAAGTGTTGTATATAGTATTGTGAAAAAGTCTTAGGCATTCAAAGAAAATTGTTTATATGATCTTTATGTTGGTGTAAAACTATTATTATTTTTTTTTGCTTTGCCATTTCAAAACCTCTCCTACAGTCAGCCTGGTATTTACAGCAACTATCCAACATACACATATCTTTTTTGACTTGTTCACTAGCATGCCTTCTTTGGCTGATTTAAATATTTCATTGATTTGTATTTAACTAATTTAGTTAATGAATCAATTGAGCTAATGGTGAAATTTTAATGAATGCATGGACTGGCTGAGGTGCCCCTGAGGAGAGGTTTGGGAACCAAAGCGGTGATCATCCAGCCATCCAATAAGATATCTGTGACATTTTGGAGAACAGAAGAAATCCCTATTAGTTTATTGTTACTCTTAATTTGCTTCTGTTCTGATGTTAATTTTTTTCTGAGCAAATGCACACTCACTACACAGATAAGTAACTTTTAAATGTTTCCTTTGACTGCCTTAGAATTTTGCACAGTACTTTGTCAGCTGGTCTATAGAACTTAAATATCCAAATAAGGTTACGGTTTACAGCTGTATTTGTTCGCACTTTTTATGTGTTCTAATGATTTTTTTTTTAACTTTGCAAAAATGACAGCCTCTTTTTTATTGCAAAGCCTTAACAAAGTATTAGAAATAAAGCATCAAGCCAAAACTTTTTCGAACTCAAGTCATTACAGTTTGATCGATGAACTTTAATTCTGACAGTGACCACAGGGGGGCAGCATTTGCTGCTGTGGTTGCTGCCTGAGATGTGCTTGATATATGTGTGCTTTTCAGCTATGTAAAACCCTGCAGTGAGTTGTTTTGCGGTTAGGGGGGGCTGTATAGTCTACATATTTCTCTAAAAGTCTGAAGTGAGGCAGCTGGGGTGTAGTGGTTGTGGCCGTAGCCTGTCGTATCGTGCCTGTTACCTCATCGATTGGATCTTAAGCCACCGTCCTAGCCCGTTTTCCGGGACCACGCCCCCCGCTTCCCAGAGAGCTGTGATTGGACAGTGACTACATTTCGTGGTGGCACAATTTCAGCATGTACTTTTCGAAAAATGAAAGCCGATGCAGCACAGCGAAGGTGGTCATTGCATATCTGTGTGACGTGGCACGATTTCTTCGTTTAATTGTGTATAATGCAAACCCTTCTAATTATTTTTCTGGATGGTAGTTAAATATGATGCAAAGCAATGGAATGATCGATTTGCTTTACATTATGTCGTGTTCTCTTCGCGACACTCACTGAAAAGCAACGACTCTTGTGCATCGCATTCCCACACGGCACGGTTTCTGCGTGCTGCGCACTGTAAAAGGATGCGTCCCGTCGATTGTTTGTCCGTGTATTCCGAAGTCGTGTTTGCATTGCAAGGTGGCGCGAATTCCGCTCCATAGTATTGTTCCGTCATGGATGAAATGGTGACTGATTGTTTTTGAAACCTGGATTTAGTGTTCGACTAATTTTCTATGAGTTTCAAGTTAAACGTGATTTTGATTTTTGATATGATGTTTAAATACGTACTGGTTTTTATTTTTTATCTGTTGACATTCGTTAGATAAAAGATAAGCATTAATAACATAGGGTGTTAAAACAGCTCTGGAAATATGTCACCTTTGAGCTACGCTCGTCAGTTTGTAACTTTCTAATCCCTTAATGTCATATTGAAATTTTCGTCATCCAGCTTTCCAAGACTACTGTGAAAGTGCACCGATCCCGTAGTTTATGAACTAAAGATGTATCTTACTGCTCGATCTGCATGTGTGGTGCTTCTAGCAGGGATGTCAGTGGTGCCCCAGGGCTTGTAGTGATGTCACGGCTCCCACCTCCTGTCCGCAGGTCGTGGAGGCGGCCAACTCCACCACCATGAACTGCCAGAGCAACCAGACGTCAGTGCTGGTGCCCAGCTTTGACTCCCGCCTCTACATGCTCTGCCTGCTTCCCTTCATCATCCTCCTGGTCTTCACACGCAGCCTCAAGTGTCTGGCGCCCCTGTCCCTTTTGGCCAATGTGGTCATGTGTGTCAGTCTGGTTTTGATCTACTTTTATTCCATAACGGTATGTCTTCTCCTGCTCTCCTAGCTTCATGGTATTGTTTCCTTATCCTCCTGCTCTACTGGCGTCTTCCAGCCCCATGACATCCTGCCCTGGTCTATTAGAGCCCTCTTACAGAAGACACAGGTTAACTGTCCTTGCCTGTAGCCCTACTTGTACTCTGTTACCTTGTACTCTGGTACTTTATCCCTAAAAACTCATGGCTTTTGTCAGCTTCTGCTGACTTATGATTCTCTTGGTATTAGTTTAACGTAGACTGGAAACACACTCTCTCAGGAAAATCTGGGGAGATCCTGGGAGTGACATGTACGCATATATGAGGTTATGTATGAAGGAAGAGGCGGGGGGTGTTGGGAGCATGGACATGCCAACAGCTAAGAGACGACTGCGTGGTCAGAGACACCAGGATGCGTAGTGTGGGCTGCCTTTAGCAATCAAGGCTCTTCAGCCGCTGCAGTGGACATAATTCTACACGCTCTGCCATAGCGGTCAGGCTTCTGACAATGCCTGGGCCTCCCTGTGTGATGGCTCTACTGGAGATTTGGGGGCGGGGGGGAACTGGGTCCTCTGCTGGCCATAATACTGATGCAATGTAATTCTTCTACAGTCCAAAAGTGTGCAATTATGTGAAATTGGTCTTTCTAAATCACCCTTAGTGTATGTTTGTGCGTCATCAATGAACCGGCATCCTGTCCAGGGTCTCCCCTGCTTTTGAGCCTTTTCCTTTCTGGGATAGGCTTCAGGTTCACTGCAGACATCTACTGGGTAATTGTGCAAGATGGATGGATTGATAGTTTGCAGTCTCAATATTTCCGTAAATCTCTTGCATGACCCGGGCCATTCAGCCATGAAATTAAAGTTGTAATTTAGGTACGTGACTGATGTATTGTACAGAGCCAGTGTTCAGTGATGTTATTCCAGTAACTTTTATGCAAATTAGATTTTAATGTCTTAGTTTTGACAAGTCTTTTCGTAGCCTGGAGGCCTAAGTGCACTGAAGGCAGTAGCCTGTTCTGCAGCATCTAAAACGTCTGTCTTTGGCTTCCAGAATATCAAGTACCCGATTTCGCTGCCATACTTTGGAAACGCCAGGGACTATTCTCTCTTCTTTGGGACAGCGATATTCGCCTTTGAGGGGATCGGGGTGGTAGGTAGTCATTATGACTTCCACAGCAGTGTCATGCTTCAAGCGGTACAGGAGGGGGCGTTGCTGAGCAGCTGATAAGGGACAGCATATGCCATGCCCCACAGGTCCTCCCGCTGGAGAACAAGATGCAGCAGCCTCAGCACTTCAGCGCCGTGCTCTACCTGGGCATGTTCATCGTGACATTCCTCTACATCAGCTTGGGCACGGTCGGCTACGTGTGTTTCGGGAGCGCCATCGGTGGCAGCATCACCCTCAACCTGCCTAGCTGCTGGTGAGCGCGCCCAGGCCTCCGCGTGTCCCGGGACACGAGAAGTGCTGGGTCTTTAATTCTGTAGAGTGGATGGTTTTGCTCAATGGGTGTTGCATGTGGTGTCTTGTTGGGCCTTGTTGGGTCGTAGCGTGCTTCGGCGTCTTACAAGGTCAGCAGGTTTCACACCCACCTCGGTACCAAAACAGTGTGTAAAAGTGCCCATCTACTTTGCATATACACTTGTTCCCAACCTGCCGTATACTTTAAAAAGCTTGTACTGTTTTTACAGAGAATGTACATGGTGTTGGTGCACTTCTGTAATCTAGGCATGATTTGAAGTATTGTTTAGGGAAAAATCACAGAAAACATTGTACGTGCGCAGTATTATAAGATGCATGCATGTACTGTACTGTATTATACAATGTTTTTCTTCCCTAGATAAACACTGAGCACTCAATCCTCACTCACGTACTTCGCATGATTTGTCTATGATTTGATGAGTAACAGGTTTAGTGGCAGGTAACTCAGCAGGGCAGGTGCGTGGCTCAGTAGGTTAGGACGCCATTCTGGTGATCGGAAGGTCCCCATTTTGAATTCCACGGTGGGCTGAGTAGTTTCATTGCTCGGTCCTCCTGCAAGACCTTTAAGCTGCAGTTTCTCCATCGATTGTCTGATCTTACCTTCTCAACCCAACGTCACTTTGGATAAAGGTGTATGCAGAATGAATGAATGAATGAATGAATGAATGAATGAATCGAAAGAATAAACGAGCCCCTCTCTCCTCTTTTCTGTTTTCGGCCCGCGCGCATTTACGACCCCCAACTGCCCCGTCCCGTCCTGTGCCCTCCAGGCTGTACCAGTCTGTGAAGATCCTCTACAGTTTCGGCATTTTCATCACCTACGCCCTGCAGTTCTACGTCCCGGCTGAGATCCTGGTGCCCGAGGCAGCTGCCCGCGTTCCTGCCCGCTTCGCCCTCGCCGTGGACTTAGCCACGCGGATGCTCATGGTCATCTTCACCTGTAAGTCCCTCCGTCTCTACCTTCCTGCCGTCTACTTCATCTAGGTTGAATGTAACGAACTGGAAACTTTCGGGAATAGCGGCAACGTAACTTTAATTTCGACTTTCGCTAACGTGTGCCGTCAGCTGCGGGGTGAGCTGTAGGACGGTCACAGCAGGGCGGTGCTTCCACACGGGCATCTGCGCCTGGGGCAGAGTCTGGCTCTGCAGGTCAGGGCTGTGCCTGTGATCAGAGGGTCACTAGTTCAAAGCCCATGGTTTTTTCACCGCTGGGCCCTTGAGCACGGCCCATAACCTCAGTTGCTCCAGGGACTGACTCACTTCTTTTTCAGTTCCCGTTGCTTTTGATGGAAGCCTGTGCTGACTGAAAAAATGAATGAATAAATTAGGGCTTAAACAAATCAGCACAGACCTGGATGTTATGGATGGAATTAAAGGTCCAAAGTAAAGCAGAAAAATGCACTTTTCTGCCTAAACCTTCTGGTTGCTCTCCACATAATACTTGATTGTTGGGGTGATGTTCAAGCCTTGCCCGGGCGCCAATAATAATCTGAATTCTGGTGTTTGTGTTCCCCAAACTGCACATCCAAAGCAGATGCGCAGTGAGAGCGTAGCCCAGCGGTCTCCAACTCCGGTCCTGGAGGGCTACTACCCAGGAGGTTTTCTTTCCTAGCTGGCTTCTAATGAGCCACACCTATTCTCAGGAAAATCCCAGGAACAGGTGTGGCTCATTAGAAGCCAAGTAGGACAGAGAACCTCCTGGGTAGTAGCTCACCAGGACCGGAGTTGGAGACCCCTGGCGTAGCCCATCCCAGGCCAAATAAAGTATGATTGATCCATGATGTCTATTTAGTGCTTTCACAGTATAGTTCTCTCAAGTGCACCTAGGTGGCGTTCGTCCTGTTTGGGAGGTGTGTGGTCTGTCCATCTCTATCCATCTCTGCCCATCTCTGTCCATCTCTGCCTGTTTGTTTCGTTGCCACACGGGACCAGAACACCACCTTCACTTCAGCGAGCTTCCTGGGCCGGTCCCCCCACCCTGAATAATAAACAGGGGCTTTACCTGTGTGCCCCCTCTCACTCATAATTGTCCTTTCATCTCAGCTCCTCATAGATGGACATCTGCTGGCCTAATGAATATTTTTATATGGCTCACACTGCTGTCTGCATGCATATTGCATAAGGCAATTAAAGCTGATTTTCTGACTCCACCACTCCGGAGTGAGCAAGTTCTGTAGCTTCAAGTCCCCAAAGGTATTGGGCAGGAAATCTTTGACCCTGGCTTGGTTTTGATGAAATATGCAGCTGTCTGAATCGGTCAAAATGGTATATATCTCTGGATACAAGCCGCAAAAGTTACATAAACTCTGCCGTCTCCCACCAAATGTCACAGGATTTGTGATGGCGCAGGATTAATGTAATGGAAAGGTGCCTGTGGACTGGCCGCATCTTCCCGGGGAGTCGGTTAGGCCGGGGGTGCGTTGGCAGCGTAGCGGCTTGCGTTGTTAGTTCTCTTTTTGCCGTTGGAAATGCCGAGGGCCCCAAAACAACCAGGCGAAAGTACACTCAGAATTCAATTAAAAGTTTTCTGTAATTCCTGAGCCTAATTTAGTCAGAAACTAAAATTTAAATATTAATTATGTGGTGTTACACGCATTCTAAAAAATGTAAAAACTGCAAGTTCCCCAATAGTCTGCAAGGTAAGCTTAATTGGATGACCTGTGGCTTCTCGCCATTGCAGACCTGCATTTTAACTCAATTAAGTTCAGTTCAATTCAATTTTATTTATATGCCGCATTTTCACAGCATTACTCAAAGCGCTTTACATGATCTCTGCCCAAAGCCCCCAGTGAGCAAGCCAGAGGCAACTGTGGCGAAGGAAAACTCCCTAGAAGGAAGAAACCTTTGGAGGAACCAGGCCCAAAGGGGGAGCCCATCCTCCCGGGGCCGGCAGAGGAAGCCCTAACCCTAACCAGGCCCAAAGGGGGAGCCCATCCTCCAGGGGCCGGCAGAGGAGTCAGTTTGACAAAATGACAAAATCTAGATTTGTATAGTACAAGTGTTAAGATTTCAGTCTGTGTGAGGGCAGGCAGGTGCCTGTGCTGCTTCTGATGGCAGGATGAGCAGTGGTACAGCAGCAGGGAAGGAAGGAGAGGCATCTCAGGAGCAAAGGCAGGCAGGAGGGACGTCACAGGTAGATGAGGCATCGCAGGCGATGAGTGGGCAGAAAATCTTCATATTCCTGGGTCTCCAGACAGCACAGCCCAGAAGGGCTGGGGGAAATAAGATATTGTGCATTAGGCAGAGTCGGGGAGATGAGAAGCAGTGCAAACAATCGGCTGAGTGCAATATCTAGGCTCCATCAGGTATGGCTATGGCAGCATGAATAAGAGGGAGAGGCAGGTGGGAACACAGGCATGGGGACTCCCTGAATGTCCCTAGAGTGACAGCACTGACGCATCACTTCATCCAAAGCCAAGGGCACCGATCCTCATATTTAAGACACTTCATGGCTTCCTTGCAGACTAGTGCACGCAAAGAATGATGAACAGTGGTAAACGTAAATTTAGATGGCGTACGACTTCCTGTGGAAGGCCAAAACCACTTTGCTCTACTTAGATGGTCAGTTTTACTCTGCCTAGCCTCTTCTGGGGATGCTGGAAGGTGAATTTCTGTCTACAGGTTGCTGCTGGATCCATTCATACTGCATTGATAATGTCCACCATCACCCAGAGTGTATACTGGGAGCCAGCATTCCCAGCAAAGCTGTGCCAGGCTGCAGTACTGGAAGAGAATATCATTGGCAGAGTGTACTGGTGCTCTGCTTTGGCCTGGTCTGAAGGGAGGTCTAGTTTTTACTGCCATTTCTGTCTGCTGATGACCAAAATGGACAGCAGGTGGCATGGCAGTTTAGGGAGTGGAACTTGTTAGCAGCTTCAGGTTCTACTGGCAAAGCAGTTTACCTCAGTCACTCTGGCGAAATATACAGCTGGATCAAAGGGTGAAAATGGCTTCGGATAATAGCCCCCCCCCCCCCCTTTACCGTGGGGGAGCCGAGTGAAGGTTGAATCAGGCTCCTTCATGTGATCTGCCCTGTGAGGTCACCAAAGTAGCACACATCTTCCACAGCAGAAGCAGCACAGAATATTGAACACCCCCCCCAGGGGCAAAGTCAACACTTATGTGAATATGAGAGAGAGTTGGGGGGGGGGGGGGCGGTCAGTGTTTATTCTGCTGGGCCAACGCTGACTCGCAAAGGACTGGCGTGATACCCACCCCCCACCCCAGAGAGACTGTAGACAGCTGCTTATTACTGCCAAAGGAGTGCTTGCTAAGCAGGTAACCGTATGCCTTTTCAGATTAGGTGCTAAATGTATTTGCCGAAATACCTGTAAATGGATTACGGCATGAGCCAGCCGATTCCGCATCATGACCCCCCCGGCATCATATACGCTATGAAGGCCCTGTAGCCCTGAGAGCATGGAAATTATGCACAGCTAGAATGAAAAACATATACCCTTAGTAGGTCTGTATAAGTATCCCATATGGGTGCGGGGAATGAAGTTGTGCTATATGCCATTCTACTGTATGATTTCTCTGCCTTACCCTGGTGCCGGACGCCTGTCCTTACTGGCCTTGTTAGGTCAAAGGGCCCAATGTTTTCAACCACTACACTGGAAATAATAAATAATTAAGTCATAATTAAAGAAATGCTGCTGTACGTGACGATTTGGGCTTTCTGGAATGCTCCCACATTTCAGTTTTGCCCCCCAATAGATACCCATATATGTGTATTAGAGCTGAAGATCTCTGCCTGTCGGGTCCCGACTGGTCTGGTTGCGCTCCGGCTTGCGCAAATGAGTGCTAGGGCTGAGCGATTTATCGATTTCACATTATGCGTAATACAGAACGTCTGACCCAGGGTTTTAAAAAAGAATGGTTTTACAAATTCATTCCATCCTCCTTGTGTGACCGTCAGTCTCACCAATCAGAAGTGCCGTGCTCCCCGCGTGGCAGTCATGCTCACCAATCAGAGGTGGCCGAAAGTGACTACGTATACGCCCACAAACTCAGACACGTGAAACCTGAGGAAAACGTCACATTCGCGGTGCGGAGAAAT
>JAODKM010000002.1:10729348-10753494 GCA_026780845.1 Petrocephalus sullivani
GGCTAAGGGCCTTGCAGCCACCTATAGTGGCACCCATGGAGCTGGGGGCTAAGGGCCTTGCAGCCACCTATAGTGGCACCCATGGAGCTGGGGGCTAAGGGCCTTGCAGCCACCTATAGTGGCACCCATGGAGCTGGGGGCTAAGGGCCTTGCAGCCACCTATAGTGGCACCCATGGAGCTGGGGGCTAAGGGTCTCGCTCAAGGGCCTATAGACGTGACTGTTCTGCCAAAGCCCGGCTTGACCTGGCGACCTTCCCATCATGGGCACGGAGCCGCTGAGGTATATGCTGCCCCCAGTAAATAAGTGGGTATTTTCTTTTGATGACATTCTATTTTGATGTTTTTTTTCTGTCCCTACAAGGGGAAATTCGATTTTATAAAAATGTGACTTCAATCAAAAACTCAAAAATACCAGAACTGTTGTATTTTGTTTGGTTTCTTATGGTTGGGGTTGGGGTTGGTAGAGGTTTGTGATTGTGTGCGTGTGTGTGCGCATCTGTCTTTGCGCTTTTTGGCTTACAGTAGGTCTTTGGCAGCAATCAACGCAAAATGCTTTGGTGGGCAGCCAGAGGAAGAGAAAAAAGAAGATTAATTAAGTGTGAACAGGCTCCAGAGAGCCAGGGGCTTGTGGAGGGTCAGAGAGGGATGCTGTTTGCTAGTTTGATGGAGAGAAGTGAAGATCCCAGTGGGCATCCCCTCCCCTCTGGTTCTATTACTGGCCTATTCTGTTATTTTCAAAGGCTTGTTCCAGCCCCCCCCCCCCGATTGACATTTGGCTTATTTCAATGGACATTTTGCTAACTTACAATCATTTTAATAAATGTGTTTCACGGAATGGGCTTCTTTATACCGCACTTCTCTGCTTACTGACAGTACCGCTGGAACACGGTAAACAACAGTTATACTTCTTGTGTGGTCTCATGTCAATACCGAGACTCTTATTATCACCGTCTTAACGCCGCACCGATCCGCCTGTCGATCTCCCGCTCCATCCTTCCCTCACTCGTGAACAAGACCCCGACATACTTAAACTCCTCCACTTGGGGAAGGACCCCCTCCCCGACTCGGAGAGAGCACTCCACCCTTTTCTGGCTGAGGACCATGGCCTGGGATTTGGAGGTGCTGATTCTCATTCCAGCCGCTTCACACTCGGCTGCGAACTGCTCCAGTGAGAGCTGAAGGTCACGGTCCGACGAAGCCAACAGAACCACCTCATCTGCAAAAAGCAGAGACCTAATCCTGAGGTCACCAAACTGGACACCCTCAATGCCCTGGCTGCGCCTAAAAATTCTCTCCATAAAAGTTATGAACAGAATCGATGACAAAGGGCAGCCCTGGCGGAGTGCAGGGGTCTGGTCCACTGTTCCATGGCCAGGGCGAAAACCAGACTGCTCCTCCTGAATCCGAGGCTCGACAATCCGCCGGACCCTCCTCTCCAGGACCCCCGAATAGACCTTACCAGGGAGGCTGAGGAGTGTAATGCCCCTATAGTTGGAACACACCCTCCGGTCCCCTTTCTTAAAGATGGAGACCACCACCCTGGTCTGCCAATCCAGAGGCACTGCCCCCGATGTCCACGCGATGCTGCAGATGCGTGTCAACCAGGACAGCCCTACAACACCCAGACCCTTGAGGAACTCCGGGCAAATCTCATCCACCCCCGGGCCACCTCATCCACCACCTTTAACCACCTCAGCGACCTCTGCCACAGAGATAGGGGAGTCCACCCCCAAGTCCCCAGACTCTGCTTCCTCATTGGAAGGCGGGATTGAGGAGGTCTTTGAAGTATTCCCTCCACCGACCCACAACGTCCCTAGTTGAGGTCAGCAGTGCCCCATCCCCACCATAAACAGCATTGATGCTGCACCGCTTTCCCGCCCTGAGCCACTGGATGGTGGACCAGAATCTCTTCAAAGCCGTCTGGAAGTCATTCTCCATGGCCTCACCAAACTCCTCCCACAGCCGAGTTTTTGCCTCAGCGTCCGCCAAAGCTGTGTTCCGCTTGGCTCGCCGGTACCCATCAGCTGCCTCTGGAGTCTCACAAGCCAAAAAGGCAGGATAGGACTCCTTCTTCAGCTTGACGGCATCCCTCACTGCCGGTGTCCAACAGCGGGTTCGGGGATTACCGCCGCGACAGGCACCAACCACCTTACGGCCACAGCTCCGGTCAGCCACCTCCACAATGGAGGCGTGGAACATGGGCCATTCGGACTCAATGTCCCCCGCATCCCCCGGGACATGGGCTAAGTTCTGCTGGAGGTAGGGGTTGAAGCTCCTTCTGACTGGGGATTCCGCCAGACGTTCCCAGCAGACCCTCACTATATGCTTGGGCCTGCCAGGCCTGACCGGCTTCCTCCCCCATCAGCGGAGCCAACCCACCACCAGGTGGTGATCAGCTGACAGCTCCGCCCCTCTCCTCACCCAAGTGTCCAATACGCAAGTCCGACAACACGACCACAAAATCGATTATCGAACTGTGACCTAGGTCCTGGTGCCAAGTGCACACATGGACACCTTTATGTTTGAATTTGTTGTTCATTATGGACAATCTGTGAGGAGCACAGAAGTCCAATAACAAAACACTTCTCAGGTTCAGATCAGGGGGGGCATTCCTCCCAATCACGCCACTCCAGGTCTAACTGTCATTGCCCACGTGAGCATGGTAGTCCCCCAGCAGAACAAGAGTCCCCAGGAGAAGCGCTCTCCAACACCCCTTCCAAGAACTGGGTATTCTGAACTGCCGTTTGGTGCATAAGCACAATCAACAGTCAGGACCCGTCCCCCCACCCGGAGGCGAAGGGAGGCCACCCTCTCGTCCACCGGGGTGAACCCCAATGTACAGGTGCCCAGCCAGGGGGCAATAAGTATGCCCACCCCTGCTCGGCACCGCTCCCCGCAAGCAAGTCCAGAGTGGAAGAGTGTCTGACTCCCCCGCCTTCTGCCACCGCCCAGCTCACACTACACCCGAACCCGTTGGCCCCTCCTACAGGTGGTGAGCCCATTGGAGGGACATCTTCATTTATCTTAAGGAAATTTACTGTGAAGCTAACATAATGCAAGATTAAAACAGCAAACGGAGCATAAAATCTGAAACATTAAATAAAGAGTATAAGTATGAAGACGGAAAAGATGAGGTGTGCAAATTGGTATTTGTGTTCACTAGGAACTTCAAAAGCTGCAAATAACAATATCAATGTAAAAGAATCCAGTATGGAAGTTTAGTGTATTTTGAAAGGCATCTTTAGTCTTCATGAAATAAATGGGGAAAAGTGCATCTGATTTCCATACTAGTTTTGATTCATGTCGGGAGCTCTCAGTTCTGTTGGTTTCCTGGGGGAGAGACTGAGAACAACCTTGAAGCGGTTTGAACATTACAGCATAATCATACAGCATAGATCATAAATACCAGATAAATAGAATTCTCTTTGAAGCTGTCAGTCTGAAAAGGTTCTTTTTACACCAAATATCTTATGTGTTATGGGACCAAATGACCCCACAATGTGATTAAAAACCTGCTCTTTTCACAATGTGGGGACCATTTCTTCAGTCCCCACAAGGGGAAACTCAATTATATAAGTAGAAAATGTGTGAATGCAATCAAAAACTAAAAATGTCAAAAGTCATGTATTTTGTTTGGTTACTTATGGTTAAGATTAGGGCTGGGTAGGGGGTTAAACTTGACATTGTTGGGATTAGAGTTTTCTCATCAAAATATCCCCAGAGAGCTATGAATACAAATGTGAGAGAGATTGTGTGAGATTGAATGAGACTGAATTTTTTAGGCTTTTCTGGAGGTTTCTGTTTGTCTTCACAGCTTGGGAAGAGAATCTGCTATTTCTATGAGAAGGACGGGCATTCAGTGCTCTCTTTTTGGTGATACACACAGTGTGCCTTATGGGCGTTCTGCCTCCTATGTTTTTCATGGTTAAAATGGGGCACAAAATATCATTTGGTTGAAAAATATATTTTTGCAGATTAGTCATCAGCCTAATTTGTAAAAGTTACAACACATTAATGTCAGTTGTTTATACCAGTGTCATTAGAAAGAACGTGTTTTCTTATTCAGATATTAAGAGAATTTGCATGCATATTTCTTATTTTGTCACGGCTCCAATCAACTGTCATTGGTTAATTAAATTATATTTGATGCAGTGTATTTTACCCGTACATTGGTGGAGGGGGCTTTGCAGTGATGAGCAGTCATTTCCGTAGGGAATCGGAACCTTTAACTGAGGGGGCAGTAAAAATTGTTCCTGACCCCTTCAAAGAAGTTGTTTATTTCAGAATAGTTTCTGTAAAGGAGCAAAGACTATTGTTTGTGCTCAATGACGGATGGTAGGTAGGAGCTGTGAGTGGTCACATGATGGTGGGGGGGCACAGAGAGTGGGCCGACTAGGACCATCCTGAATTGCCCGTGGTACGCTATTTCTGATTCAAAATGACAAGCCTTGATAATGGCATATTTACTATTGCCAAGCAACCAAAGAATAACTAATCAATGTCCAGTTTTGCTTTTGGCTAGCAGGTGATGAATCGGCTCGTCTGATTGGAGCAACGGTGAGACTCCAGACACCTGGAGTTGCAAAGCATCTTCCTCATGCCTCATTAGACCCTACCCTTTTGTTTCGTTGCAATTTTAATGGCCTTTTTAAAGGCATTTTTTGGCATGGATAGCAAGGATAGCTGCTCTAAGTGAAATTATAACCGATAAAGGAGCGAGGGGAGGAGCAAGGCTTTGAAATCTGCTTTTTGCTCTGTCACTTTAAACTGGAGAGAACCAATAGAGTGATCCGTGGGGAAGTGGACTGACAGCCCATCATAACCGGCAAGATTTCTAAGCCTCGTTCCAGCCAGCTCCTAATGCAGTGTGAAGAGATTATAATTCCATGAATATGATTAATTTGGCCTGCTTTGAAATAGCCGGAAAGTGTACTTTATTAACTTATTAGATGCAGCTTTCCAGCTGCTTTTGTGCTTTTGGCCTGAAGTCAGTGAGCCCCACCCCCCCACTTAGCAGGATGGGAGCATGGTTTGGGCTGTGCAAGCCAGCTCAGCACATGAGACCGGGACGGGAGGCTATAATCCACAGTCATCATGCATTATCCCGAGGCTATCCCAGTCTCAGCAGGAATCTTATTACATTACAGGTAGAATTTAAGTGTTTAAAACTTCATAGCAAGAAACTTTTTTATATATACAGTGGAAAGTTGGCTTTGAGCTTCAAACCTCAGTCATTCCTTTGTCGCTCATTTGCTGCAAATCCATCGGCTTTGCACACTTTAATGCGTCCTTAGCATTCACCCCGCTCTCTCTCTGTTCCCATGTCCTGATAAGCCCTATCTTTGCAATTACATCATCCGGGATCAAATAGCTCTCTTTATTCGCCCTCCACAATCCAGCATCACTAAAAAACGAAATGAAAGCAGTCTCCTTGAGTAAATGATTAATGGAGGATGGTGAGGGATCTCGGTGCTTAGGGTTGTCACACCGTGCCGTCCAGGTGACCAGTCTCAGCTTTGGCTTACTTGAGATGGCCTGGGGTCCAGGGTACTGGTGGGCAATATGATGATATTTTGAAGACACAGAGTCTTCTACACTTTCTGCAGTAACCAAATGACTAAAACACTTCTTAATCACACAAAAAATTCTAAATCTCACATTTGTTTAATCCTAATTACCAATTATTTGCTTATATTTATAGTAGACTGAGTTCAGAAGTACACAGTTATTGGCCAAAGTGACTAATGTTCAGTTGTCTGTAAAACCTTTGGAACTCTAAAAAATTTCAAAAAGCACTTCTGCTGTAATGAGTCAGTTTCCATTATATGTACAGTATTTTACATACCTTAATAATTGAGTTTAATGTTGCTGCATGAAGTGTTCTTGTAAGAGTAGTTGATTCACACATACGACATACGTTCCAAAATCCCCCTTTCCCCTCCTTCCCCCTTTTACTTGCTGGGAGAGCCTTTGGATCCTGGGGTAGTTATCGGAGCCTGGGGTAGATATTGGAGATGGAGTGAGAGTGACCGTTGTGGACATCTTGGGGATCCGGACAGCCTTCATTTGCTCTTGCTAGCCTCTGTAGCCTCTGTGAGCTGCCATCCCCTTTATGGGACCAGCCACTTAAAAGGCTCGTAAATGTCAAATCAATACGTTCTATCGATATCTATCTCGTGCTTCGGCCATCGCGTAGGGAAATCCCATTAAAGGCTTTCTTTTTGATTGCTTTGCCATATTTATTACTTTTATCACTTTATCCTCTGGCTTTTATCCTGCCAGTCACACTTTGACCCCACCCGGGTCGGCCTGCTGGGCCTGGTGGGATTTTACCGCAGGACTTGAGTTTCAGGTGGTGCTCTGAGTCGCATCCCAGATATAAAGTACTACAAGGCCGGTTTCTTATTTCCAGGCTGTGAAGTGCATTGCCCCTTAGCTGACACCAACTAAAGCTTATTTTATTTTAGTAATTCTTTTATTTTTCTGCCTCCCTTTTAAGCGACTTGGACCCCTGCTGTTTTTTCTGTGATGCTTTGCGACATTAGTCAGTGTGGTTGCTAATTAATGACAGTTTTATCGTACATAATCCTGATGGTTGGTGCTGTGACATCATACCCCCGGGGGGCCAGGGTTTGGTTCGTCCGTCAGTTCTGCCCTGTTAGTTGGACTGGAGTCTGAAAGTTGCCTGTTGTGTGTGATTGCATGTGGGAGAGTCCCCTGTGGTGGACTGGCAACCCATTCAGAGGGTCCCCTGCCCTGTGCCACCTTTCTACGGGGCATTTGTGGTAGATGTTACATGGCAAGCATCTCTTAAACGCTTCATCTTTTTATCTTTATTTAATGCAGGCCAACTCGTGTGAGCGGCAACTTCCCACTGCTTACTGCGTGTGCGGTTCGTGGGATGTCCTCGCCCTTTCTCCGTTATGTTAGAAAAGTTAATCACGGTGCCTGCATGGAATCCTTTAAGGAGCCCAGGAGCTGATATGTCCAGAACCTTCTCTCTCACACTCCCCCCAATGCAGGAGGTGTTTGCTGGAGCACCTCCATAGCATTCCTCAACGTTGCCACCTGACCCCAGTAGATTAGTCCAATCATTGCTCTCCACATGCTGGTTGATTGCTCCTGTGCCTCGGATGGTCTGATGTTTCTTCTTGCCAAGGAGGCCCAGCGTGGGGGGGCGGCTGAGGGCTTGATGTTTTTCCCCAGCTCCCCCTCCCCCCACTCCCATGTCCTTCCACATTGCAGCCCTCCACATTTGGCATTAAGTACACTTCAAAGAGTCCTTTGTTGATCTGTGTGTGTGTGTGTGTGTGTGTGTGTGTGTATAAATGGTCACGTCCTCCACTCGCAGCATCTTTAGTCACAGAGACCAGGGATGTCCACAGTTTCACAATGGTGACTTTTTACTACAGCCCACCCCACCTCTGCTTGCTGATGGTGCTTCACATCCAATCGACCAAAGTAAAGTTGCTTATGAAGTCATTATTTAAGTAGTATTTATGTTTGTACTAATTAATATCTTTGTTCATGATGGGTATTTGTATGGATCACTTTATGTCTCTAATTTTAGCTATATATTTAGTGTTGATAGCAATATGGTGATGCTTGATTAATCCTTGCTGCTGTGTGCCCAGGGGCTTTCCCCCTGGGACTGGAAAAGGCAGCAAAAATGCAGTTAGGGGGGCGGGGCCCCTGCGCCCCCCCCCCCCCCCCATCCCCAGGTGTGCTGGCCATCCTGATCCCGGAGCTCGACCTGGTCATCTCTCTGGTGGGTTCTATCAGCAGCAGCTTTCTGGCCCTCATATTCCCACCTGTGCTGCAGATCCTCACCTTCCACAACGAGGCCCTTCCCGCCTGGGTGGTGGCCAAGAACTGCCTGATCACCTTCTTCGGCCTGGTGGGTTTCGTGGCAGGGACATACATCTCCATTGCAGAGATCATCATCCGTAGTGGGAGTAGGTCCAACTCCACTGCGCTGCACTATCCGTGAGGGCGTGGCTCTGCGGGGCTCTGCGCACGCCTGCTTCACACGTATGACGTCACAGGCAGCTGGATTTCACTCACTGCTGTGATTCTTGTGCACCTGTCTCCATTTGTGTTTCTTAATTTGCCAAAAAAAGGTCTAGTGATGTTTATTATGAGGAACCGGTGGTTCCTTAAGGTGGATTTTTCTATTTACTGGCACTCAGTCGCACACGGTTTTTTAAAACTCTGTATGACAAAATGATTAAAATGTGGTTGTGCTTGGTTTATAATGTCGAGACCTAGTTTTATTAGAGTATAGAGTAACACTTTACTTAAGGGTGCTTTATGACAGCTTCATGACACCAACATAAGCCCTTCATGATAGCTGACATAACTTGTCATAAACATTTATAAAGGTTTGTTCCAACTTTTGTGGCTGTCATAAATGCTGACATAGGGAGTGTCAAGAGTGGTCTGGTCGTCTGACGTAAATCCCAGCCAGGGGAAAGAGGAACAGCTTTGGTTCAGCCGCACGATAGACCTGCCATGATGTCTCCCAGCAACCACTATATGCTTATAACAGGTACTGAACTGTATATGACCTTCAGAACTCAAGGTCGTCAGTTGCACTTAAGGGCAAAAATCACTATAATGATTTTTTTTCTCCAGTTAAAATATTGAGCTGTATAAGCCCTATTGTCTTCATTGAAAAGCACCTTCTGTTAGGGCATTGAAAAAAGGATCAGCCATGCATTTATGAGAATAAAAGAGAAAATAAAAACGAGCCAGGTTGTGTGAAATAAGGGTAATTCCAGGGTGATTAACACCAGATTATCACTGCAGTCAATTGTACCATGTACACAGTAAGAGGATGCCTTCAGCAGATTCTGTCCTCAGGACCCAGCACCTCATATCTGTGTTATAATCCCCATCTCTCCATCGTCGTCCTCGAGGATGGGTGAGGCCCGGGACACACCAGATGTGTGGCGTGTGCGTGGCAGCTGCGGAAAGCATTGGTTTTCATTTCGGGGCCCATGCTAACAGGTTAGAGCAGCCACTCTGCCTGGGCCTGCCGCACGCCTCACAGCAGCCGCGCCTCAGCCCGAGAGTCAGCGTGGTGCCTGTCTTTCATGCGCAAATATCAAAACAGCAAAGTCTCTGACTGATGCCTTTCACTGTAGTTTCAAGATCTAGGCTGCATGTTGTAGACATGGAAAAAATATAAATATCAGTTATTTGAACCATTTTTCCAATTGCGTGTTATTAGGAGAAAGTGGCGGTTGCATGTGTCTGTTTGGGGGAGTGTGTTTGGCTCAGTGGGTTAAGCCTCTGTGCCGCTGATCAGAAGGTCACTGGTGCAAGCCTACCCTTGAGTGAAGCCCTTATCACCCAGCTCCTTGGGTGCTGCACATGGTGGCTGCCCTTCATGGCCAAGCTTGCTCTCATGGATAACAAGGTTAGGGGAACTAAGCAGAGAGTTTCCCCACAGGGATCAGTGAAGTCTCTATTATTATTATGTGTATTATTCCGTCAGAGCAGAAACCCAGTGCAGGCTACAATTTTATCGATAATTAAGTTGAGAACATTACATGAAGTGCAGTAGCTTTCAGGTGCTCTCTCTCGCTCTCAACAAAAGTAAACAAAAGTTTGAAATAATAATAATAGTAGAAATAATAATAACAGTTGAGTGATCTCTTCTTCACCTTTGCCTAAACTCAATATAAATAAAATTTATAATGAAATGGAGCGTAACATTCTGTTACTGATGGCCATTTTCAAAGGTTAATTCATTGTAGAAAGACAGAGCTCACAAAAGCAGCGATACAGGCCACACCACACCAAGTGAAGCACGCAGCTGGTGTGTCCTGGACCTTTAAAGACAGCAGGGATTCGACGAATTAGGACCTGCTGACATCAGAGTGCAAAACAGCAGATTTATAGTGTTAAATAGACATTTGCTTCATCAGTTACGATATCAGATGGAATGATTTTGAACACTTCAGAGTAGTTTTAGTATTCAGTAGTTTAATACCATTTCTCTAGTATCAAGATTGTAGGGTTAAAACCTGATGGGCTTGGTGTATTATGGGTAAAAAGCTATAACCTAAATGATACAAAGTGGAGGATGTAGTTGTAGTATTTCAGTGTTGCTCTTAATATTAAGTGCTATTGTAATGTAGCCATATACAGTATATGCCAAGATGTACACTTTAATTTGCTGACTTTAAGATCTGTCATTTTTCTTTCTTCTGAGGAATGAAGCAATTTTTATGTTTTTATTTTTCTACCTCTCCTCAGTGGTTTGCAGGGTCTTCAGCTCTGTGTAATTTTGCGTATGTATGACCACTCATCTGAACTTGGAAAACCTTCTTCATCTCACATATGTAATCCATGGGGTTGTCAGTAAAGAAAGTGTAAATGTTCCTCAGTCTCCTACCTTTAGTCCGCCCATGTGCAATCATACACCAGGTATCAGACTTGAAAAGCTCGATTCTATTTAATGTGCTGACCTGCTGGTGATATACGTTGTGCACTAGATTATTTTTCTTTGCTGATTAGCCAGGCGGTTACTTTCGTAAGTTTATAAGTGGAATTGTGTAGTCATTATGTGTTTTTGCTGTTGCCATTCAAAAGTTGAAATGTAAATTTCAGCTGTTTTTTTTTGTTTTAAATGATGTATTTTTCCATGAGACTGATATATCTCACAGCCACTTACCCTGGACAGGGTCTCGGGGATATTTTGATGTTTTTGATGTAAAATCTCTGTGATTATGCAGAAATTTAGATAGCATTACTAGCTATCTGCTGATTCTTAGTGTTTGGATAAGCATGTCTACTCGCCGATGCCTGCCTGCACCATCCACCAACATGCTGACATGGTTCCTGAGCTGTGATCGGTGTTCATTCTCCCTAGGCCATCCCACTTTGCACCTGTTGGCCGCTAATCACTCACTCTGTTCTGGTGGTATCACTCTTTCTCTCCTCTTTTTGTGCATTTGGCAGAACAAAAATACGAAAAAGAAACTGAACTGAGTACTGTAAATGTCTTTCTGGGAAACCATGGGGTCATATTTGACCCTACCTTTTTTTCTGCCTTACATTCAACCCACTCATCAAAGCAAAGTATTTTTTGTTTTGTTTTCCTTTGCAGCCCAGTATACCATATATGAGCCACAAACAAAAGTAAAATCTTTACTTTGATGAGTGTGTTAAATGTAAGGTAGAAATAAAACGTGGGGTCATATATGACCCCCGTGGGTTCCCCAGGGTTAATATGCAAAAGAACAGATGAGGGCCCAGATTTATTCTGACCATTACTATCTGCTTCATTGGATGGTGACAGGATCTTGGAGCTGCGATATCTTGCAATATATTTTGCTTTGACATTTTAAATGAAAACCTGTACATTTTATAGTGTTTTGATTTATGAGATGGAAAGTCTTCACATCTGTTTTTAATTTGGCTGTGTTCTGTGTAAGATTACTTTTATCATTCTGTAACACATTTATTTTATTTACGATCCAAAATAAATTCTTGAGGGAACAAACAGAGGAATTGAACTTAAATTCTACTACTTGTTAGCTTTCATTTATGTTCATTGATATTTCTGGGGTGGCTCACCAGACGGTTACCTGTTCAAATCCCAGATTTAGTAAAGTTCTCATTTGGGCCCTTGAGCGAGGCCCTTAACCCCATTTACTCCAGGGACTGTCTGAGCCTGCTTTCTTAGTAATGTATGTTGCAATGGAAAAGTCATCAGATCCTTCAGCACTGCTTGACTGGTCCCACCATCTCTCAAGGCAAAGAAAGACACACATCTCGGCTCTTCTCTGTTCTGGCACCTAGTTGGTGGAATGAACTCACCCTAGATGTCCGAGCAGCTGAGTTAAATGATGACTAAAGATTCAACTCTTTCAGAAGTACTTGGATTAGCACTTTCGTTATTATACACTATTATAAATCCCCAACAGAGCTTTGGACAGAGTATTCTTAGCCTTAGTATGTAAGTCACTCTGGCTAAGGGCGTCTACCAAGCGCTATAAATGTAACTGTAAAAAAAATACAATATAAATCTCATCGAGCGATACATAGCTCCATTTTTGAATCTGCATATAATATACCCGAGGCGAATGCTGCTTTTCAGCATGGCTTTGTGTGTATGAACGAGGGTGGGCCTGCTTGTTTCTCTGGAACATGCCATAAATGGGCCTCCACTACCCATAGGAAGCAGCATAAATGGAGCTGTTGTTGACTTCATAATTGTACCAGGCTTCACCGTCCGAATGAGGACAGGGTGACTCAGGGTGAGTTCGGAGAAGGCTACGACTCCCAGTTCCAGTTCACCAAGTTTATTGTTTATTCACATGGGTCATGGTATAAAACATATTTGGCCATTCAATACACATATACTTAATTGATTGTTCCCATTATACACATACAACCACATTACAATGTAATCTGAAACCGCTTGCACGCCTCTGAATAAAGTATTATTGTAGTTTAGTGCATGTTTTCCTAGAAGAAAATCTTCCTATGTGCTGCTTGACATTAAGGGTGATGTAGTCTGGTACATGTAAGAAGAAAAGTCATCATCACTGGAGAGGAATTGGTGGAAGTGTGTACCACAGCCCCAGGAGGCAAAATGGGCCGGAGCTGCTCAAAAGGAGAACCTGGGATGATGGAGGCCATAGCCTGGTTCCTGTGTACAACTCAAAGACGTCTTAGCGAAGTGCTGCCGTAAGATCCTTATGGGAAGAGGTGGGTTGCAGGGTAGATTTGCTTTGTGGTTGACACTGTCTTTGCTTGTGTTTGTCAGGGTGAAAGGTTGGCTGAAAAATATAGTCAACTGTAATCCCACAACTCCAAGTCACGAAATATGAGGCGAGAGCCTGAAATTAAAGAAAATCGTTTCTCCTGTTGGCTCAGAGCCATCAGCTTGTCAAGCTATTCTCTCCCATCATATGGGAGAAGGCTTCTGGTTTCACTTTAATTGTCCTCTGTATTAACATTCAGCAAAACCTGATCCGCAGACATTCTCAGGGGTGTCTAGCATGCTCCAGAGTTTAAAAGCAAATTTCATCAGAGCATCTGACAGAGATATTTGTTTCTTGGTGAGTCTTTTCATCAGGTAATAAACTGTGTGTGTTGGTAAAATCTAAAATAGCTGCTTAATATTGAATATGATTGAATATATTTAACTTAAGGCTGGAACGATGGCTCAGTGGTTAGCATTGCACTCTTACACCTGTTGTGGGTTTCAGTCTTGCTACTTTGGAGTTTGCATGTCCTCCCAGTGTACCAGTTTCCTGCCACAGTATGAATGAGTCAATTTGTCTAAATTGCACTTTAAGTGTGGTCTATGCTATATGTCAGTGTTCCCTGCCCTGCACTTCCTGTGATAGGCTGTAGGCTCACTGTATCACTGTTAGGAATAATTGCTTATGGAGAATGCATTTTCTGTTTCATTCTACCAGGTATCATCTAGTATACAGGGACAATCATGTCTGAAGATTTTGTAACGGATGTAAATACTAAAAAGTCAACTTTCAAGTTTTATTGTCACGTGTTCAGAGGAACAAGGTGAAATTCTTGTGCCACTTTCTCACCTTGTTTCTACGATGGATATTTGTACCCTGAAGACTTTGGGAGATTACCAAAAGGATGGTTTTCGCTAGGCAGGGCAAGACAAACGAAGGAGCCCACACAGGTCAGGCCACTCAATGCCTCTGCAACCGGAAACCTGTAGAATCAGAATAAGAGGAGTTCTTCATCACTCTGTACGGGGGGGGGAAACCTAAGAAGGGATTATTTAAAAATACTAAATTAAATGATAAGGTGAAAAAACACAAAAGAGCTCTTTGTCAAATAGTGTTCTCCTCTGTGATTGTTACTTCGCTTTGTGAGGCTCTTGGCACTTCTCAGATGGCCCCTGACAGTACACTGAAAAGGATTGAGTATGCTTCACCGCTCCCCACTTAGCAGGAGTGTCTTATGTTAGGGAGATGCCTGAGAACAATGTGGCAATTGGCCATTCTCCGATATATGGAGGGAGATTATCCACGCGAGCTGGGGTTCAGGCTACATCCACAAAATAACCCTGAGTTAAGGTCATCTGAGATACTGTCTAGTGGGATCATTATAGTCAAAATACCATTTTAATCCTTATTAATTGTCCTTTTGTTTGATGGATATGAAACACATCCATGTAGGTCCAAAGCAGCCTTTTTATTACTCAGGAGAAGTTGTCACTATTTGTTTTTCAATCACCTTCATTGAGCGGCTGCTGACTGACAAGCTCATAAATGCAATATCAATGTTACAGCAGACTGAGTGCCATGGAGCAGAAGCAGTGAAGATCTCGTGACAGATCCTTCAAAGATTTTTCATAATCAGCTGTGACTTGTGTGAGATTTTCGAAAATGAGGAAATGTCACGGGATTCCCAAATTGTCCTTGGTGTGTGAGCCGGCGTCCCACCCAGCCTGGCCTGTCCCAGCCTCTTGTACTTCATGGGTTGGGCTGCAGCTTCCGTGCTATTCAATAAGTCATTATGGAAAACCGATGGATGCCTGTTCTGTTGACATTTTCTTCCAGCCTTCCTTTGCTCCTGCTTTGAAGTCTTTTATTTACGCAACAACACGCTTCCACCGCCCACATCCCGATTAAATTGGTCCTGTAGCCAATCCCTCATCTCTGGAGCTCAGCCATTGTCTGCCTGTTAGCAAGAACAATCTACAGGGTATAAGTGAGAAGTGATGAGGTGACATCCTAATGAAACGGCCTCATTTAAAGGTCAGGCCTGTGACGATTATGCTAACTCAAGTCAGCTGGAATCAGATCTGAAAATCATTTAAAGATACGGCTTTATTTACAATAATGCATTTGTCTTCTGGGGTCAGATGAGCTAGATAAAAGCATTTTGATAGACTATTTCGCTTGGATTCTCCACCACTAAAGGTCATAAGTTCGTTTCAGCATTTATGCTTCACCAGTTGTCCAAAAGATGCAACCTTTGGAAGGAATGCACACGGACCCTATCTCTCTACCCAGACTGTGATCGGACTGCAGTGTCTGTCTAATTTCATATAGTGACATTTTGGTAATACTCGCCTCCCACACACTTTGATTTCACAGGGTCTCCGCCAATGTCACAAAAGGCTAATATAAGGTTTAAAAAAGAGCAGTCGTATGAGACTTTGAGTAATTGCTGATCATTTTGGAATATGTGTAATTCCGTCTGGCACTGAACTGAACGGACGTTAGAAGGAAGATGTGGTGTCGTACAGTGCATGTATTTTGGGGGTTTTGGGGTAATGTTTGGGCAGTTATTTATACAGGGCTATGAGCAAGTAAGCAGTTAATTTTTAACTAGAAGACAATCGGCTGATGTCTGGTTGTTCAGGAAAGCCAAAAACTGAATAGAAATTCGCATTAACCTCTTAAAAGGTTTTTTTGAGCAGAAAACCCTGCCAGTGACCACAGGTTAACATTCAAGCACTACTGAGTGGAAATATGATTTGTGGAATTATATTGGATTAAATAAAAAAATGGGCATGGGGTTAGATCTCAATCTATATGGCAATAAATGCAAAGCATCTAAAAACCAGAAAGTGGCCCTGAATTGGTTTTATCTGGTATAAACACAGGGAGATATACAGAATGTATGGATTTAAAAGCAATGTGACGGCAAAAGTCCTATCACGGGGTTCTCGTTTGGGCATTGAGGTCTGGATGTGTTTAATGGAAAGAAAAACATTGGCATCTCCAGCTTATGTGTTGATTGGAAGCGAGAGACAGGTGAACTGGGTGTGCTCGTCACTGACTTACCCCTGCCCTGTGATGGCAGCATAAGTTTAAGTACACATCTTGAAAGACTTAAATTGACTGTCAAGTCAGCACTCCCACAAACATAAAAGTTGAATCAATGTAGCTGCTTGGGATGGCTTAATGCAGAGGCTATTATAGGCTGCAGCCTTGGCCCCCAGAAAAATAGGGCCCGCCTCACCTCGGCACTAACAGCACCAACAGCACCCCCACCCCCAGTCAGCAATTTTTACCGACAGTACCATCCCCCACCCTCCAATTTTACAGACAGCACACCTCACCCCCTGAGTTCCATCACTGTGATGAATAGCAGATCATTGAAATTGCGTTGTATTTAATTCTCTCTCAATTCTCTTTCAGTTCCAAAACAATTGTTCGAGTGGCCTGCTTCAGGGGCCCCCAAGGTATGTCAGCCCGGGGCCCCCACAAAAGTCAATCTGTCCTTGTACCTGTTCCGTTTTAATTAAACCTGGCTGAAGTCGTCTTGCATTTTACTGTGTCTGTAATGCCTAGCAGAGCATGTGACCTCCCAGAGAATGAGGAGAGCAGCTCCTTGCTTTTTCTCCATTTTAACAACACTACAAGGCCTCAAGGTCTGAATGCTAAGTGTATAACCCCTATCTGACTCAGCCAGGAACAAAAAACCAGATGTAGAAAACAGCACTACAAAACCTATTTTGACACGTGCGCCTGCCGTACTCATTCAAAGAATTGCACTGATGTATTTACCATCTTCACCCTCCAGCCAAAGTGGCCCGTGATTCCCTTGTCCCTTTGAGGGCTCCATTTGAGGATCTCATCAGCCTACCCCTTTCAAAAACAGGATTGAAGGAAAAGCTAAGGCAATTATGTCGCGGTTCATAATTTCTCACATGAAAGCAGGCGGCCTGCTGTGAATCGAGGGCTGGGCGATGTGGAGACAGCCCTGTTTGAATGGCTAGGCTGAACTCCATTGTTGCACTTTAATGAAAACGCAATGTTCATTTCTGTGGCCCGCTTCGCTCCTTTAGGCCCGCCCATTTCCTCTGCTTACCGCCACCCATCCAGCAAGGCCCACCATAACGCACACATGCCCCGCCAGTTCTGATCTGAAATTAAGCCAATTTCTGTCCAGTTCCGGTTCCCCTACCAAAATACCCTTGTATCTCTGTGAATTTTGGAAATTTAAAAGTATATATATTCTTCTTTGGATGACTTGAGGACTGAGAGACTTTTGGTTCTCAACACTGTAATGTATGACAACGAAGCCTGTTTATTTGCTCTTCAAGCAATTAGTTATTGGCAGAGTGAACTGCTGTGTTTCACAGATTGTGAACATGTAGTGTGGGAAAGGAATATGCAAGAGTGTCAACAGTGGGGTGTGTCGACAATGACAATTAATCACTCAAAAAAAAAAAGAAGAAACAGCTGACCATCCAAGCAATTGGATTAGCAAAGGATGCTAACAGAACTAACATGCATTTTTGGTACCACATCTGATGAAGACATGCATGTTAGTGCATGTTAATCTGGCTTCCCAGCTGAAGTACATTAAAGGTGAGATGTCACACTCACTACTGAGGTGCATCTGAAATCGCATACTTACACAGAAGGTACTGAATGTCATCCAAACTCGACCATTAATGCAGTACATAGGGGTTGGACACCTGAAACTAAAACACCTGGTTTTAGACCACAATTTATTGTATGGTGTAAGGTCGCCTTTTGCAGGCAATACAGCATCAATTCATCTCGGGAATGACAGATACGAGTTCTGCACAGTGGCCAGAGGGATAGTGAACCATTCCTCTTGCAGAACAGTGGCCTGGGGCCACATGTATAACGGCGTGCGTCGAATTCACACTAAAACATGGTGTACGGACAAAACCAGAAATGTGGGTAGGCCAAAAACAATCCAGATGTATAAAATTGTGCTTAAGCAAAGTTCTCTTTCCCTTCTTACATCCCAATCAGCACTAAATGTTATGGACGTGCATGAGCCCACTGCCACGCCCCGACTCCTCCCATAATTCTACATATTTTAATAAAATATGCAAATCAATATAAAGATCCCCTTCGATCGGGGTTTTGTTAAAAACAATGGCCGCGGCACGTGGGAAGAAGAGAAATTTTAGCGAATGTGAAGTGGAGGTCTTGCTTAGCGAAATCGAGGCGAGAGAAACATGTTGTTTGGTGGTTTAAGCAGCGGAAATAAAAAATAATTGGTCGGATATCAAAGTCGACGTAAAAAAGCGAGTCGCAGCTCACCATAAGAGCCTCAGCACCACTGGAGGAGGTAATGGAATTACGGGGCTCACACTCTTTGAGCAGCGAGTTGCTGCAATTATTGGGGACACGGTCATAACAGGAATTTTGCCAGCGGGTGAGGGGGATTCCGACATCAGCGCGGGTGACGGGGACTCCGGCATCACTGCGACACTTCCTGTGGACTATAGAGCAGCACTCCGCCGGTCTTGCCCAGCCCGCACCAGCGGCCCTTAAGCTGCCCTGTAGTCCGCTCTACCACCGCCCGAGCCCGAGAATGAATGTCATTATAACGTCGCTCTTGTGCAGTCTGTGGGTTTCTGGGGGTGAGATGCCATGTTTTCAGTGGGTGCCCACTATCCCTAAGGAACTGTCAAATGGTGACATTGTAAAATATAAAAATGTCTTCTTATCGAGAAGCCAGCCATCACGCACCACACCATTTTCAGGTTTGTCCCCAACACTACTATTTCTGAGAATAAACGAATCATGGGTTGAGCCAGGCCAATTCTTTCTATTTCCATGAGCAAACTCATTCTCTGAAGGCGCCTTTATAGCAATGTGCGTGCAGTCGATCGCTCCCATTACATTTGCTAAATCGGACATCGCTGTGAATTATGCTTTAATGTTTACCTGTTCAACCATAGTGTAAGGAAAAATTAATGGCACAACTCAGTGATGACCGAGAAACTGGTCCGCAAGTTCACATTGAAAAGCTAAATATCCGAGGGTGGAGAGAATTCGTAAAAGGAATTGGTGAAGCGCAATTTCTCAGTCTGCCTTGGTAAAGCTGGCCCCAGTTCAGCACACAGCTCTTGGAAATACAAATCGACTTAGAAGCCAGTCATCATCACGGGCCAAGAGATCACTACGATTCCTAAATACGTGCTCTCTTCTAATTCTTCCATGTGCGATGTCTTCTAATAATGCAAGATCAGCCATGGTAGTTGGAATATTTTGGCCTTTCTCTGCACCATTTTATTGTCACAAATTGATTACGATGTACAATTTATGTACAATTAACTTCGGTGTATTTGATACAGACCGCATCATGAATGCGAGTATGAAACAGTGAAATCGCAGTAGAATCCTTTTGGCAGTGGATGCCACAAAATCGAGCAGAAACTTTCGTACGCACTGTCTGGGGTTGCCGTGAAAATGTGCATGGCAGTACTTGACGTGAGTGTGGAAAAGACCTCGAAGTAGCTCAAAAATATTCAGATCTGGTAACTGTGCAGCCCATGGGAGATGCTCAACTTCACTTTCATGTTCACAAACCACTCTGTCACCAGTCTTTCTGTGTGTATTGGTGCATTATTGTCCCGTTATATGGCACCACCTTCATGGTACAATGTTTGAACCACAAAGAGAACATGGTCCTCCAGAGGTCCTTGGCCATGATGCACCCATCTAGAACAAGTAGTGGGCCTAGTGAATGCCATGATACTGCAGCCTTAAGCATCACTGATCCACCCCATGCTGCATGCTAGGTATGCACGTAGTAAACCTCTTTGGAGCTTCACCACACCATAATTTTCCCGTATGTGAAAGACAACGAAGGTGGACTCTTCAGAGAACAATACATGTTGCACATTGTCCACAGCCTAAGATGCACTGCTGGCACTATTGAAATCGACATTTGGCATTGGCATGAGTGATCACAGGTTTATCTATCGCCGCCCAACCATGAACATTGACCCTGGGGAACTCTTTGATGGAAACAGGAGAGTCGAGGTACGCATTTAATTCTGTAGCAAGTAGGGATACAATCTGGATTGTATCCAAACAGCGTCCTGCAGTGTGCCCGCAGACAAAGTGCTCCAGGCAGCGACTGTGTCATCAGCATACTAATGGGACGACATTGTTAATCATGAAGCAGCCTCCTTTCAATCTGAACACAGTCAGCCTGGCCCAGATTTTTTGTCATTAAACTCAAACTATTATGAGAAGCTATTATTTAATTGTACCTGAGCTTATTGCTGCAAAATGAACAAAGTGACAGAATTGTTACAGAGGATGACTCACCTTAAGGAACGTAATGCTGATATAATTACACTGAAAAAAATATAACCATTGTAACTTTGGCTGTAAAAGAATATGTACCAATCGCTCTGTAACAATAACTTTCAGTAATAATTGACATTAACATGGAGAATTCAATATTCTGTCAACTTCAGTTTAAAACATTCAATAAAATAATTTGCTATAGTCTAACAGTGTAGCCTTCCACAGATTATTATATTTATTGAATGGGCCTAACCAGTATTTGGACAGAGGCATATAAAATGTGCTCAGATTGATACACACCAAGTCTGAAATGTCTTCAAGGGCTGCAGTAGGTCACCATCAGCTGGCTTGAAGTGTTGAAGTTTAAAGAGCTTTTTTTGAAAGGATATGCCTAATACGTCCCTCTGACTTGTCTGAATGGGGCTCGGTGATTGGCGTCGGAATACGGAATTTACTGAAGCCTTTTTGCCAATCCAGTCCATCAACTACCACGATAGTACACTGACCCGGGTGGTGGGAAACGCACGGACATCTGTCGATCTGGATTTCCATGGGAGTATTAATCTTACACAGTATCGGCACCTGATTTTTTTTCTTTAGGGTACCAGCACCTCTTAAAATCTCCCAGTAAGAATAATAACAATGTTTCCCCACTTCAAGACCTGGTTTTAATTGATACACGTGAGGCGTGGGAGTAATTAATTTATAATGATCTGTGATGAGGAGATGAGGGTCCCTGACGTGTTTTCGGTCAATTTCATTAAAAAAGCCAGGAATTGGTTAAATGTCAGAAGAAATCAATTAAGAAGAAAAGGACGGCGCTGTAATCAGGGACGCGTGTGTCGTTCAAAAGTGAAATCTGCTAAATTGCCAGCGATCGCCGGACCGGATCGCGGGCAGCTCAGCACCCCCTGATGCGGCTCAGCCCGTGGTTCCTCTTTCACGAGTAAAACCTCATTTTACGCTTAATTTTCCAGCGCTATCCGTCCACAGCAAGGATCAAACTTTTCTTAAATGCATGCTGGTTTTTTTAAATAGCTACACTGTGGCTCAGCGCTGCGGGTGTCAGGTCCCATGCTCTGTAAAAGCCTGTTTTCTCCCGCTGGCTACTATACACGGCGCTAGTTGGACTGATGTTTCTAAACGCATTTGTTGACCACCCTGTGTTTCCTGGGATGGATTCCAGGTTTCTCAGGATAAGAGGCTATGAAAGACATTCCTAAAAGAAAATGTGCCAGAGTAATTATGACACTACATGTGCCACCGGTGTTTGAACATGCGATGAGCTCTGATCAGCAGAAGAAAGTTTATAATAGGATAGGAACTGAATTTAAACATGTCATCGATTCAAAAGTTTATGCTATCTTACTGTAGAGGTAAAGCCTGCACTGTTGCATTTTTTTCCATTCATGGATCCATTTCATCATTTGTGTGCATGACGAAAATGCTCCGGTTGCGGCTGAAGTTGTAACCACCGTGCGCATCCAGCGAAATGAAGCTAACCATCATTTCCAACCAGAAACATGATGGCGTGTGTAATGTTCTGTAAATGGCCCAGCAGCCCCGGTACCATTAGGTTCATGCAATTGCTTATTTCTCGTGTCGCATTAAAGGTCCGGGTTTGGGGATAATTTCAAAATCATGACCCAATTACTACTCGAATGTGCGGGATAAGAGCGTATACTTTTTCAATGCTAGAATTAAGGTGCCATTTTTTTTTTCCTAAAATGAATGTTTCTTCAGTAGAAACTGAATTAGTTTTTATCTTATTAATTCCCTGAACGCTGCCATGGAACACCACGTACAGAAGAAAGGGGACATGACGGGCGCTTAGCTATGACGCACTGTCGTCCCATTCAAACCGCTATAGGAAATGCAAGCTTTTTTGGATCTGAGATAATGAGATTGATATCGTATTATACTGCAAGTATCCCCATAAACATGTTTGTGTGAACATTGTATACCAGTCCATCCTCCTCTGCATCCTGTCAGATTCTACTTGGGATCGGATCTGAAGCCTGTTTCACCATAAACCCGGATGGCTTTAGCCCAGCTGCAAGGTGTGATGAGCACTGAATAAATAAGGTATTGGGGTTTATTCTGAACTGTAGTATGAACTGAAGCATGAACATTTAGCAGTTAAGAAATCCTCACTGACTGTGTCCTAGAGATGAAAATCCATATTTCATCCTTATTTCATGCCTGTTTCGGGCAATTTTAGCTTTCCCTGTTGTGTGAGTTTTCACTAAGATCCCTATTTTCCATTGGGTAATGAATTTGTACAGGTGGTTCAGTGCAGTTTGGTTTTGATTTGTTTTTTTTTTTTTTTTCGTTTCAGTCTCTTAGGGCTTCTTCAGCACTTTGAAATGTTAATTTTCCACATTCCTGGCAATCAGAAAAACCATAAAGTGAATTTATGATTCACTGTGGCAATCCAGCTGCTATGCTCTCTCTGAGGTGGACTGGCATCCGGTTCTCGGTGCCCCCTGTGCTGTGTGCTCCCTGGGGTAGGCCGTAGGGTCACTGTGACGCTGTACTAAACACTACGAGGGATGTACTGTATGTAAAAACCTCTGTCATAAAGCTTACTCTGATCCTCAAAGGCAGGTCTTGGCCATAATCAGGACAGATACTTCTGCAAAGTTAAAGCTTTATCTGTCACGTACTGTGATACAAAATGGAGGAGACCCAAATTCAAGAAGCGCAGAGGAACGGGAAGAGATGGAAGTCCGGGTTCGGAGACCAGAGAGGTCGAATGCTGGGGGAGTCAGTCTTACTGACAGGGGCAGTGAGCGAAAGAGGGAAGCAGGATCAGGAGCGGAGAAGCGGGAACACTCCAAAGAAGGATCAGCACATAGGAACAGCAGTGCCTCAGACTGAAGCCCTGCCCCACTAAGGCTTACAGTAGGAGCAAGTTGGAGTCACATGCAAACCACTGTAAAACATACACAGCCATACTCTCCAATGTGCAGTGAAATGCAGTGAAATGCAGGATGCCGTGGCCCCAAGACTAACAGGGGATATAAGTACTAGAGACATTAATATAAACAGGACACAAGTAAGAAGAAGAAAAACAATACACGATAAACGATAAACACGAAACAATAATCCTAAATATCCATAGTATGCAATTGTAAGTAAAGTTAGACAGTATTCCAGCAGGTTTATGCTACATGCAATCATTGTATCCTGGCTATGGTCCCTGCGAATTACCACAACAAATCTGTTTGCACTCATAAGTGATAATGACTGATACTTATTATCTACCATAAGCACGGCTTACCAAGAAACTCTAGGGGCAGTCAAGTCACCTCTTCAAACAGGGGTGAAATAGCACCTTACAAAGTGCTAGAAAAATGTAACTGCTCTGTCAGTCTAATTATCAAAGGAAGTATGAGACAGTTGCATTAGTATTATTATAAATATATGGACAGTTATACTATGCAGCCAAATGCACAGCATCAGCCAATGCAGGCAAAGATCTGAAGTGAGTTCATGATTCACTCAAACACTTTTACATGTACCTGACAGCAACCCTTCTGGCTTTCAGCACTTCAGAATGTTAATTGTAGACATTTCACATGCTCAAAATAAACTCTGACTCTTCAGAATTCAATCATAATCGCTTGTCATTCGTGGCAATCATGCGAAAGCTGATAGTAGCTACATTTAGCATATTGTAAGTATTCATCTTGGGAAAAACAAAGCTGTTATTGCCAGTTTGTATCGCCATGATCATGATCTTGGTGCTAATACAGTTTGAAATGAGCCTGGAGGTGCTTTTGGCAGGGTGGCGAAGTGTTCAGCTTGGAGCTCGGAGAGGTTGACTGTGGTACTTTGAAGAAAAATCAAGTTTCTACATAAAGAATAAATAATTATCTTAAGGAGGCCTATCATTAACTCACCCAATGCCCTTGGACCCAGTTCATATCCTCAAGGTTTGCAGGTGTGACTGTTTTAACTACGCCCTGGGGGGTTAGAAAGGCAATTCCTTCATGTCAAAGCAAACTTTAGTATTGGCGTCACGGAGAGTCGCTGGTGACTGCTGGGATAGAGCGCACTGACTGCTGGGATTGCTGGGAGAAAGTGGTGTTGAGCTGCAGCGA
>JAODKM010000002.1:10755177-10771478 GCA_026780845.1 Petrocephalus sullivani
GGTAGTTTAGGCCAATGCTCACTTAAGCTTCCTTACTTGACCGCTTAAACAGAGCAGTCCCTGAACCAGGACTCAGAAGCCCTGAGTTTTAAAACAGCCCATAAATCATGCAGGTCGCGCATCACCTGCATGACAACATAGTATGTAACTGCAACTGCAAATAGGCTGTTTTTATTTTGCACAATGGCCTGCTTTTAGGATTCACTGATCCATGTAATTCCTTTTGCACAGACTGCAGGTAACAGTTTGCTGTTCATTTTACAGATCATGGGTTTTACACTTTTTTCATCATGAAAACAGAGCAAAGGTAGGGACACCAACCTCCAAACACCCCACTGATGTGTTATTTTATGAATAACTAAGGTCCATGGGGACACTTAATTTCGTTTTCGGTTGGTTGCTGTTTGTTTGCTATGCTTCCAGGGGTAGAAAAGGTCTCCTCTGCCAAATACACACTAGCATGCTTCGAATTACAAGGGAGCTAAGGGAAACTCACCTTCCCTGATAAGGATTCAAGCTCCATTTATAGCCTCCATGGAGCTCTAAAAAATTGTCCACTTTTGTTTTCATAGGTTACATTTTATTTTCCATACATAAATATGCCAGTGTTATGTGTTTATTCGCCTATTACATTCCATTTTCCAAACGCCATTACAAGAACTTAGGCCATAGGTATAAATTAGCGGGAAAACATTTCAAACTGGATTTGAGGAAGCACTTCTTTACACAGCGTGTAGTTAGGGTACGGAATAGTCGTCCTGTTATTGTAGTGCAAGTTAAATCCTTGGGTTCCTTTAAATCAGAACTAGATAAGATTTTAACAACTCTGAGCTATTAGTTAAGTTCTCCCCAAACGAGCTTGATGGCGTCCTCTCGTTTGTATATTTCTTATGTTCTTATGCCTGTCTCCACTAAATAACACAATTATGTGTCTATTTTTACTGTGGCCATCAAGTTATGGTGGCGCTGCAGTCGAATTACTAGATTTATGGATCCACCTAAAAATAAGTTAGCGAAATAACGCTCAGTCTTTTCTGATATGCTGTTTTTGAAGGGGTGTGTGTGAGACGCAGAAAGATGTTACCTGTGCCCCTCTGCTTTGTAATTTAGATTTTTGCTTGCTCTGATTAGGCTATTAAACTTCTTGTGAGCTGTTGTTGTTGTGCCTATATGAAATGTTACTGATGGTATTAATTGCCTGCAGTAGTAGGCCTAATAGCAGAATGATTTTCAAAGTCACCCTGTTATTGAGCGCGCCGCCGCGCACTTATATGTTTGCGCGTGCATGTGATTTGGGAAGTCAGGGTGCGCGCCGGAGAACAGGGCTCCCCCGACAGCCACTGCGTAATTCGATCCCAGTACACTAGCATTTAGTCATGTGGTACCTGTAACGGTATTATTTTATCATTTGATTGTATGTTAGTTACTATATGTGTCTTTATTACCTTATTGGACTCGGTTATGCCGTGAAACTTCCGAGAGCCCTGTTATTTTAATCGTTCGTTTGTTTCACGGAATGGCCTACCTACCGTGACAAAAAAGCGAGTTATTTCAGCTCCCTGCTGCTCAGGGTATGTTTGTTAGCAAAACCGTTTCTTTACGCTGTCCAGTAAATAAGGAGAATAAGGGATCAGCAGATTGGGGATAAAGCAGCGCACTCCCGGTACGTCGTCGGCACGCAAACAGTAAGTTAACGCTACGGTCCAGTATGAGATTGCATCACAAATGAAGATGGCTTCATAATTTCATATTCTACCAAGTATACTGTTATGTAACTAGAACCAAACCAGACAGTATAAATACATTGTACCCTGCTGTTCTTGTCCCAATGGGAGAGCCTGCCTGTGTTTGTGGATACCTTGAATAAACAAAGGATAAACTGGTTTCTGGGTCTCTGGAACCGGTAAAGCGGGGTTCGGCCCATTTGAGGGCACCCACAGGAGCGGCACCAGTGAAACCGTACGAGTCGCTGTCAGCTGCGTCTCCACGACACCTGCTGGCGGATCGCTGGCATGACAGCTTGCTGCCTGAATTTGCCCTGCCGTGGATAAATCTCCCTGATTGTGCCACAAACGGTAAGTAACAAATCAACTGCAGTATGGGATACAAAGTTTCAAGAGGGAAGTATGGCAGGATATGAGCTCTTTCTAATTGTGAAGGTCTTTTATTGTGTGTTGTTTTTAATGGCAGTATTTTGCAAATCCTCTTCTATAAATTAAAGATCATGCATATGGGGATACCCTCTGTAGTCTTTGACATTTTCATTTTAAGCAGCAAAATCCATATGCTAACATAAACTGCCATTCAACACATGAATAACCCTCAATTTCCCTTGAAGCGATAGGGCGTTCATTTGGTGCCCATGTAGGTGCTGAGAAGGGGGGACTCTCCCTCTAAATAAAATCATACGTAATATAATGCATGGTTTACAAAAACACACACGATACATTTATCTTATCATATAATTGAAAGTTTTTTTTCTGACAGTTTTCACCTAGAGAACCCCTGCCCTCCGTAAATTAATATTAAAACTTTGTGGCCCCGCCCGGCAGACGCTTTCTTATAAACCTGCCAGCGGAAGGCACGGCTTTATATGTAAACCTAACTCGTTAATTAAACACATCGGATCATAACCAGCAGGTAGTCTATAAAAGATCGTGTGAAATGGCAGAATTTAATCGTCTCTTGTCGATCTGTTTCCATAAAGTTTATCTTATTTGTGCAAACTGCAGCGAGCTTGGTTAGTTAAAGGCACAGCCCAAATAACAACTCTGGTAACGCAGCGGTAAATAGCATTTGGTCATAAGAATGAGTAATAAGCCGGTCAAAAAACGGACCTGGCATTTATTTGGAAAACGCCACAAAGTAATTAGTTACCAGAAACTCGGAATTATTCATTTTCATAAACAGTGCTGGCAGAAAGTCTCATTTATTGCTATTTGTGAAGAAATTCAATAAATCCCGTATTTGTGCTTCTGTGGGTCTCTAGGAGAAGCTAGGTCTCCAAGTCGCTGTTTTATGTGTTGTGTTTGTGCTAGTGTTTTTTACCGGAAAGTTAGGGCGTATTTGTGAGTGAAGACAGGGTGCAGGAGAGTGACAGGGGCATCTTAGTGGACCCTGAGGTGGGCTCATTTTTCCACAGTGCATGACCTGACATTCATGGCTAAATCTCGCGATTTGTGCATAATTTGAATAATTCCCGCAAACACCACCACACAACAAAACATGAATATCAGAGAAAATGGAAAGATGAATATCACTTTATATAATGTCACTGTAACGGCAATAGTTTACAAAAAAAAACTAACAGCACAACTACACAACCCCCTCCACCCCCCCACCCCCCATGACGCAATGTGACGTCACACCTCTGACCCTGATACACGGGTCCCACAATTGTTAATATGAAACCTATACCCTGCTCTTATTAATTAATACCATAGAAATGTTTCTTTGGAGTAGCGATCATCAGCTTCCAGAAGAACTGTGTTTGCATTTGAAATACACGGACACACAAAGACACACATCTTTACATATAGTCAGTTTTAGTAAGCAATATTCGGAGAGCAGCTCCAAAGCACACTATGGTGTCAATTAATCAGTTTGGATTGATAATGCATAATCTTATTTACATTCGGTCATTCCCTGCAGGACTGGGTCTACCTTTTCAACAGCATTAGGCAATACTTTACTTGGGAGGCCCTCCTACCAAGGGAATTGATGATGATCTCAATTCCACTGCAGTGCAGGTAATTCAGGGGCCCCAGGTGACAGTCTGTCCTGCCTATAGTCATGTTTCTGCCCTCAAACATTTTAATTCGATGTATATGTTATTATTTAATTATTTTTTATTTTATGTAATTGAAAATTTATGAATGAATGTATATTTAATTTTTTTCCATGACTTTGTCTGGGCCCCCTTGTGCCGATCAGGCCCTGGGTGGCTGCCTAGTTTGCCTATGCCTGAATCCAGCCCTGGTTTCCTATCAGGCCCAGCTTCACGGGGGGGAGGGGGGGGGCGTCTGGGAAAACAGGGACTGACCCTCCAGCCCTTAGCAGCGTAGTCTGAAGATGGTTAGCACGATCTGCTTGTACTCCTTCCGGAAGTTGCTGTTGAGTACACCGTAGACGACCGCATTTAGGCAGCTGTTGAAGTAGGCCATGAAGTAGCTGGAGGTGAAGAGCCATCCCGGGATGGCGAGGCCAAGCCGGGGGTGAAGGGCCACCGCCAGGCCAATAAGGTTTAGGGGCGCCCAGCAGACGGCAAAGAGCACGAACACCACGAACATGGTGAGGAAGTTGCGGAAGTCGTGTGGCTTGATCTTGAGCCTGTTGTCGGGCTTGACGCGCTTGCGGACTTGGATGACCAAGACCCAGATGCGCAGGTAGCAGTAGCTGACAATGCTGATGGGAAGAATAAAGTGGACCACCACCACAGTGATGGTATACAGAGAACTGACCGACTGCGCAAACGTGCAGGAGTACACCCGCGGGTCATAGCGCAGCGACTCCACGAACCAGTTGGGTGCGACGGCCAGCGTGGTGAGCGCCCAGACCAGAACGACGTAGCACGCGGTGTTCTTGTTGGAGAACAGCTTGTCGTACTTCAGGCTGTGGCAGATGTAGCAGTAGCGGTTGATGGCGATGCCAGTGATGTTGAAGATGGAGCTGATGACGCTGAGGCCCATCAGGAAGCCGCTGATCTGGCAGTGGATGTAGCCAGCGATCCAGCCGCCGTGGAATATAGCAGAGAGGACCAGGGGGTAGGGGTAGACGGCCACCACCAAATCCGCCACAGCCAGACTCACCACAAATGCATTTCCTGCGCAAAGAAAACCTGAGGATTAGACTTTTATTAGAAGCTAAAGCTTAAGGTCTGCTGAGTGTTCCGCATGAGTAATGGAAGCGAATCAGAAGGTAAAACCAATAAAATATATGAGCTATGAAACTTCTGCAGTTAATTAAAAAACGCTTCTCGATTTCCTACGCCGCAGACGGCAAACGCGGCAGACTCTGGGCATCGATCAGCGGTGGTGCCGCCTGGCAGGATGTGGGAAGACCACCGGAGCCCTCGCTGGCCACTGTGCAGCTTTAAAATAGCTCAGGGACCGGGAGCGATGCTGTGTGGGGGCTGATTACACTCCGCAGTTATCTGCAGTGGGGGAGGCAGAACACATGCAGTCCGGAGAGAACACCTCCCCAGACAAGTGCGTCACTGTGTTTACAATATTGTGGGGGAGAGGGACAGGTCCATTAATGGACGGAGCCAAATCCGTCCTCCCGCGCCATCCTGTATGACCTCATGGGCCAGTTACCCGGACAAGGATTAATCCTAGTCTTGGACTAAACTGGAATTTCGTATGGGGATTCTCCATGTTTAGACAAGGACTGGGCTTAATCCATGGCCCATTTGTATACCAGTATATAGGCTAGCCATACACTCAGTACTGACTGCATACATTCACTTATATACAATCAAAATCGTCACCTAAACATTTTTCCCTTCAGCCGGTAGCTTAGAAGAAAACCAAACTCTCCCGACAAGTTTATTCATATTTTTGAAAGCAAAATCCTGGAAAATACTGTGTGGGACAAGCACCACTTATCTGAATCCTGGGTGGGATGCGTCCCACTCGCCACCCCATGAGTAACACCTACGGTCCCAGGTACACGGCATCATGTGGATCTCAGCCTGTTCCGGCCCTGTTGTGCCAGTTTGTGACACCAAAAATTTGCATCAGATAGCAGACCGTTGAGTCTAAATCCCAAACGACCTCCTGGCCTCACTTGCTTTGTGTCATAACGTGACATGTAATTAGCCCTTGAGATGTGCCTGTGCATTTGACCATTGAGTATTTTGACCCTCCTTGACCTTGAACGACAGCTAAAAGATGGAAGGTAAGATAATGGGAGGCTGCTAAGCTGCTGATTATTTCACTTCTTCTGAGAACGGCCATTACCATTTCTTCTTTGTAAGCAGTAAGAGGGCAAGGCTTTCTAGCTCAGGTAAGAGGACTTTAGCAGTCCTTGTCTGAGTCTGGACTGTCAGCTGAGAGTCGCCTGTAGTACCTGCCCTCACTGTAACTGACGGAGGATTTACCTGAGTGGGATAGGCAAGCTTACGGACTAATACTGCCAGCTGGGAGCACGGATTATAAAAAGATGATTTGGAGAGACACGGTTTCCCTGGATATTGCATTATTCCCGGACTATAGCGGGGCCAGTAGGAGGTGCCCCATAATCTTTTTTCCGGAGGGTGGCTCTGAGTAGCACCTGACACCTCCACATGGCTGCCTCAGCGAACACAGCCACACAGCCACATTCACGTGCACCAGTAGGCGGTAGTAAACGGTAGAGGACATAGAGAGACTGAGACAGCATCCTCCCATCACAGCACTGCCCCAAAGATTCTGTCTGTGAAAACTGATGCATGCTGACTTCCTGCCTACCTGGGAAATAGCAGCCATTCCTTTGGGAATGATTGTACTAGCAAGGCAGCCAGTGTGACAGTGATTAGACCCACAGCATCTTATCTGCAATGCTGCTTGTTCAAATGACTCTACTGCCGTACCTATAAGATACATGAAATATCAATCTTTACAGGATAAAAGTGGGTTAGAGTAGAAGTTCCTTTGGATCAAAATATCAGAATAACTAAAACTGCATTCTCTATCCTCCCTTTGAGATTGGATGGTTAGTTTATCTCGGAGTCTGAATTTTATCCAGCCGAGAAAGAACAGATCAAAGAAACACACAGCAATGTCAGAGACGGGTCATTCAACATATGAAACATCAAAAAATCAATAGAAGGTCCACGAGAACCATATTTGATTCTGCAAAATCAAATTGAGTAAATATACCAATCAACAGACAATGAGTTCTTGAGAATACAAACCCATTTGTCCACCTTTAATAAAACTGTCATATTCTCTCTTCTGTGACATCTCAATCCAACAGAGTGAATTACTCAAGTGTTTAAACTTCTGGCAATCAGCTAAATGTTGCTGACAAGGCGACCTTCCTTTGGTCCTACCTCTGCCTCTCACCAGATGGGCTCCTATATCCCCTCCCCCTTTTATGTCACTTCCTGCCACCTTTTCAGACCCCAGTCACGTTTTATACCTCACTTCCTGTGATATATTGTCACGCTTTTATTGTCATTGTTACTAGTGTTGGGGAAGTTACTCACAAAAGTAAGGACACCAGAACAAAAAGTAATCTGTTACAGACAAGTTTAGGTGCAGAAAGTACAAATCCAGACCACAGTTTTGTTTCAACCAACCAGTTGGGTATGAAGAATAACAGTCCTGACCTCAACTTGTCTGTAATACTGGGCACGCAGGTGGTATAGTGGTTTAAAGATCACTGGTTCGAGTCCCTGACCCACAAGTACCGCTGCACTTTTGGAACAGAGGAACATTGTTGAATCTCCATATTTAAGGCTGTTGTGTCGGGAACTTCTCAGATGAGATGGTGCAGGTGCCGGGGAATGAGACGATGTCATGAATATGTAAATGAGAGCGGGAGAAGAGGTTGGCAGGGGAGACGATTAACATGGACAGGGAGCTCTTCCTCATACTGATTGACAAAATGTATATGCCTTTTCCCGAGTAAACCCTCAAGGCACTTCAATGTTAACATCTATCTGAGTATCCATGCATTTCCCTCTAATGATAAGGCGCCGCCGACCTGACGAAATCTGACCTGCTTGGAAAACGAGACGTTTTGCCCACAGGAATAATGGACAATGCAGATGCAGGTCATATCGGGGGAATTATTGCTTTTGTCACATTAGGAATTAATACCAAACAAATCTAGAAGCAGAATGGAAATTGTATGTAGAAAAATTGAATACTGATACATTTTTAGATATGCTAATAGAATAGATATGGTTAATTGAGAACTTTTTCACATTATTTGAGACTGACTTACGCTTCACCAACAAAAACACCCACGTACTGTAGCTTACATAAAACCTCTCGGTCTGTCAGTCAGACTGTTCACAATCTGTGACCCGCTGAGTGAGTTTTTCTAGACATGCTGTTAGTTTTGTGGACCAGAGGTCCTCGTCCGGTGGGAACCATTTTTATTGGGTCACAAACTGCGTGGTTAAAAAATGTAGTTTGAAATGTCTTTGTACGGTTGGCCTTTTGTGGTGGCAGATGATGCACAGTGTCATCCCGGAAATCTGTTTCTTTTTGGTTGTTTTACTGCCAGCACCCCCCTCTCCATTTTTGGTGAAGTAAACGAACAAGCAGACAAATGCAAACAAGGTATTTGGGCTTGTGACTCTATGACGGAGGAATAATGTGAATCCTGGAGCTAAACCAGTTGAGAACCACTCTGAGCAATATGGAAGCGCTGGTCGGGCAGAGAGATACTGTAAGTGGGCCCAACACCCCCCCCCCCCCACCCAGCGTGAAGCCAAACTACTACTACATCTAAAGTGGTGTAGACTTTAAAAAAAGTAAGTCTTAAAAATAATTGAAAATTTGAATGACACATATTCGATCATCCAGCTGAAGGCGTATAATTAATTGTTGAGTTTGCCAGGGTCATCGCTTAGCAGTCGCCAAGTGCTTTCAAGTCGTTTGATGATTGTTGCGGGTTCTGCACCTTTCAGGGGACTCCAAGGATGAGAGTCCAGAAAAATGTCCACAAGTGGGTCTTTCAGTGTGAACTTCAGGAAGGGGCAATGCTGTCTTACAAAGGTATAAAGCAAACAAGTGCACGTGGGTATTGGCAGTGGTGCGAGAAGAGAAAGCGACTTACAAAGCGCATACAGACCTTAAATACAAATCGGGACAAGAGCACTTCCTGGAGGGTTATTTTAATACAACCATGTTTAATGGTACAGGATGTTGTGATGAACAAAATCAATTTTAATTTCCGACTTTAAATTTAAGACAAAAATAAATGGAAAGCAGACAGAATGAAAGCCACAGATATGTCTTGGGGGTGGGGGGGGGGGAGCTACAGTGGATATACAAAGTGCAAAAAAAAATGAGACCATGATAAATTATTTCATTTTTTTTCCCCCACCTTTAATGTGACCTATAACCTGTACATTTCAATTGAAAAACAATCAAATCTGTTACGTGAGAAAAAAGAAAAATATACAATAAGCTGGTTTGTATACGTGTGCACACCCTTAAACTAATACTTTGTTAAAGCACCTTCTGATTTAATTACGGCATTCAGTCTACACACCTGCCATCAATTAAAGAGGATAAACCTCAAATAAAGTTCAGCTGTCCTGGTAGGATTTTCCTGACATTTACTCAGTTGCATCCTACAGCCAAAGTGGTGGTCCTTAGAGAGCTCACAAAGCACCAGAGGGATCTCATTGTTGAAAGGTACTAGTCAGGAGAAGGGTGCAAAACATTTCCACAGCATTAGATACCACGGAACAGTGAGGACAGTCACCAAGAAGTGGAGGAAGTCTGGTACAACAGTGACATCACCAAGAACTGGGGTGCCTTTCCCAAAAGCTCCCATTAGCAGCTTACATAGCTGGACTCATTCAGTTGCATGGTTCTAACTATGTAAGTTGCTAATGTAGTTAGCAGCTATGCTTTTGGGAAACACACTCCTGGATGTCACTCCAAAACTGAAGGAGCTGCAGGGGCTCCTGGCAGGTACTGGCGGTGTACGACACGTGACAGCAGTCTCCCGTATTCTCCACTTGTCTGGACTATGGCTCACATTACAGGGCACATTAAAGGTGGAAAAAGTTTTGAAATGATTTCTGAAATGGTTTCGTTTTTTTTTCTTACATCACAAAAAAAAAACCTGCCATTTTAACAGGGGTGTGTGCATTTTTTATACCATTCTACTTCAAGGCATGTTAAGTATCGTCGCTGCTAAAATAATGAGGAAAGAGGATAGATGAGAATGTCCTTAAGGGCCGGACACGTTTAGTTACGCAGCGTCTTTGGATGGAACGGGAAAAATGTCACAGAAAGTTAACCATGTAACTTGCCCGAGCAGTACCTCTGATTAGTTTGTGCATCTGTGCTAAATTGATTAGCGCACCTTTATGAATCTTCGAAAGCAATTTTAATTTTGCGGGAAAATGAGCATTCATTCGGATTAATCAAAACAGCCAGAGCAGCCCTTTCCCAGGACATGCCGGTGGAAAAACTTGAACACTTGTGACAGTTTTGCCTAAGTTGATGGATGGATGGATGGATGGAGTGGCTGACAGACTGATAGATCTTAGATCAGCATTTCGGAGATCAGACGTTGTTGTTCTGATTCAGGTTCTCAGGAGCTCCTGTGTCTTCTTAAGTTCTTTAAGTGCCTCTCGCCCATGTGGGGGTGAAAGACATAGTGACTAATTAGTCTGTATCTCTCAAGTTCAGGAGCTATTATCCTAAAGGTGGCTACATGTGTGCCAGGTAATGAAAAGCAGGAGGGTCTTTGTGAAGGAACAGCGCGTGTGTGACAGATGTGGAAGATGCCGGAAGAGGGACGGCCAGTTTTGCAGATGCACATTTACACACGCGATATACGTACATTAAACTGCATATGATGCAAAAAGCTCTACTTCTCCACATTATATTAACTAAGACTTCACTGTACATAGCTTAGTTTCAAAATTAAATGCCCTACAAAAATATAGGCTAAATATAGGCCTATGTTGACAGTCATTTTTATGGGACTGAAAGACTCGTAGATATGCATGAAAAGTGTAAAGGGCTAATGCATCTCCTGTCTGACAGATGAATCCGTAATTCAGCCTCAAAGCAGGAAAAAGAACACAAAGCATGGCGGTTCCATCTCCCTTATCTGATCCGGAGAAAAGGTCAAGGGAAACTTGCATAACTTTGCAGGATTCTTCATAAATAATTAGCAATCGATCGGTCAGCTCGGTAAAATTTAATTTGCCAGATCTCGCCTATATAACAGCTGTAAAACAGCTCGTAACGTGTTTGTAAAGGAGAGTGCTGCTGGGATTGTAGCCGCTTTGACTGATAACTTATAAAGGAAGTTCATTAAAATCCAATGTAGCCAGACCTCATTCTATCCACGCATCTGAGGATCTAAGAAAGCAACTTAACTAACAAAAACAGTTATATTCTCTTGATTGACAGTATATTTCTCAATATAAGTTCTGGGACATTTACGGAAAATAGGTGCAGACGAACTTTACCTGCTTTCCTGAGTTTTTTGTTTCTTAAGACGGAGAGAATCACCAACAAGTTGCCCAAAATATCTACTACAATAGTGGTGATGAGGACGGTGGCCAACACAGAGACCGTCCAGGGGAATCGGAAGTCCTCCGTGCTCTCATCCGCGGCTGAAGCGTTTATCAGCGGGGGGAGGCTGCCTTCGGACATCCTCAGTTAGCCTTCCGATGCGGGAGACGGGCGGAGGATGCGCTGTCGCTGAGCCGACCTCTGCGTCTAGCACTTGTCGAATCCGTAAAACCATTTGACTCTTTTGTTACACACGGACACCTAGTTCACAGGCTAACATCGTGCGTTTAAGGGTGACATTTGCATTATATACAAGCGCTCGAAACGGTAATGAGCGGAGGCTATCAACAGGTCCCGTTGTCTTCCATTCGGCTGCCTTAGTCATTGTTCCGCGGTTTATATTTAGCCTACATTTCCAGTTCATAGTTACCAGAGACTGGTAAATGCTGTATCCTCCGTGAATCTACTTTTAAGAAGGCTTCTCAAGCTTTCATTTTTAAACTTTTCATGTTCTCCAAATCGACTACAGAGAAAACTCCGATCTAAACGGAACCCCTCTCCCATCAGTGCGTACTGACGCGCAGTCCAACTCTCCGACGGATATACTCTGCGTCTTTAAAATAAAAAGCATCTCATTAATTAAACTCCAGCATTAGTCGCGTATTTCTTTTTTCTTCGTCGTTTAGGACACCCGGTGTAGTATATCATCGTGAGACTCCAAGCAGCGCACTTTCCATTCACAAGCACCTTTATGCATCTTTCCGTGTCATTCCTCGCTCGCCGCTCCTTCTTTTCACCTGTTACTGTCGCGATCAGTGCCCGGGACTCGCTATGGCAGAGTTGGAGGATTATGGAGCTGCATGTTAACCGATGTCCCCGATGTCTAATTTATATGTTCAATCACACTTCAGTGCTGTATGCGCTCTCCGGCCAGTCCAGATGCGCCGTTATCCGGTGAATCGCCGCTCCGTCGTTTCAGGTGCGCTTCTCCCCGGTGAATCGCCGCTCCGCCGTTTCAGGCGCGCTTCTCCCCGGTACATCGCCAGTCTTTCCTGCCCTGTTCATAAGTGATATGCCGCCCTTATCCTCGCCGCGCTGTCCGCTCTCCGCATTTTACCATCATTTTTTTAACCGCTTCAATGCCGTGCCGCCACTATTTGGCCGAATGGCAGCACTTCAAAATTATAGTGATTCATTTGTTGCGGTATTAATTATTGCGTTTATTTCGTGTGATGCCTAAATACCGAGACTGTGATTACCTAACCAGCACAGCAAAATTCGACCTATGTTTCAACTTATTTTCCCGGGAGCACATTTAAAGTTCAGCATTGTTTCACACTGATAGTTTGTTTGAGGCCTAGTGACTGTAAGCGTAACTCTTAGGAGCGATACTGTGTTTTCTGACAGATTCAACTCATTTTAAAAAAGCAAGGGCAATGTATCTTAATGCCTTAGTGAGAATATGTATTTAAACTTCAACTTTTAACTTAACAGGTCACTGCTGGCTAGACATGAAAATTAGTGCCTGGTGGGATAATTATAATTCTACGAAACATTTTCTATTTCTGAGAAATAAAAGAACACCAAGGACTAAGGTGTGCTTAAGGAATGGAACCTTCCATAGCTAGGAAAATTTCTTCATGTGATTTCCGCTATATAATCATTTGTTGTTCAGATATGTCTGTTTGTTTGATGGATCGTTAGAATTTTATTTATTTATTTATTTGTCTGTGTATTAGTCATTTGGTCTTCTGGCTTTTCTCTCCTGTAAATATAATTTTTTATTTTACCCCTGAGGATACATTACAGGGTGTGTGCCAGATCCTGGTGGATGAAATCACTGTGTACTCTCACACTAACTGGTTTATCCCATTTCCGGATGGTTACTTCACTGGATAAAACTTGGAAATGGGTAACTGGAATAGCCTTGAGCATACTGTATGTCCATCCTCCCCCCCCATGGACCAGATACAGTAACTGCATGTGGAGGGATGGCATGCAGATAACATGCTCACTGTTGGCATGGAAATCAGGTGGGGGGGGTTGGGGGTCGCCTTTCATCTGCGGCATTGCGGAACCCACCAATGCATCACCCCAAGCTGGATCCCCAACACCAGCACCCTTTTTCCTGCGGTTCTAGATGTGTGCCTGTTCCACATTTTCTTAGCCTCTTCACCTCCTCCCTTCTTCAGCTGGACCTAAGCTTCCCCTCTTCATCCTTATGTTTGGCAATTCTTCAGAGCTTTGTTTCTTCTGAACACAATGTCTCAGCAAGAGGATTATATCAAGCTACTTGGTGTCCAGGGTTGTGGTCGGATCTGCGAAGGGGAGGGAGAACAGCATCCATACTTCATGAAGAGATTCTTTATATCTGCATGTCTTCCCTTATCTTGCACCTAACACGCCATGTGAAGTTTCTAAGCATGTAGCAGAGAGCCGAATGACTGGGCTGCTGTGTGGCTCAGTGGGATTCCAGTGGAAGGTCAGACGTTCAGTTCCCAGGGTCCAAAGAGTGAATTCTTTGTTGGCCCCTTGAGCAAGGCCCCTAAACACCAATTACTCAAGCGATCATCTGACCTTGCTTTCTCAAAAATACTGCTTTGGATAAAGTCAACAGAGATCATTATTAGTAGATTTGGGCCTTGCGTTTGAAAGTGCATGACAAATGATTGTGTGAGCTCACAGACAGCATCTGAATTGGTGCCACGTGATTTATGCCATTTTTCCCCCTCATCCTACCTCTTTTCACTTGCATGCTTTTTAAATCCTCTAGGTGGGCACAGGTTCGAGGTCCTCCCAGCCTTCTGTTCCCCCTTTGGCTCCTCTGCAAGGCAGAGAACATATCCATCTTGTTCAGAAGCAATCTTATATTCCCCATAATCTTTCTGTCTTTCAGCTCTGCTCCCTGACCCTTCTGCCTCTGTGACTAACCACCAATGTTGTTGGGATAACACCTGGTTTGGGGGCCACTTTGGGCGATGACTGAACAAAAAACAAAAAACAAAGCAAGATCAAAAATAATGTTGAGTTTTTGATAGCTCTGAGTGATGTGTGACATTTGCCTGGATTGTATCCCAGTGCCTAGAAGTGTGAAATCAGAGATCCACAGCTGTGAAAAACACGGCAAATGCACACGTGCAGACAGACCCATCCTGGACAGCGAAGCCACGTTCCTTGCCTGCCAGTATTCACAGTTGTCTGTTGGAGCTTGAGGCCCTGTCTACTTTTAGCCAAACGATCACTGCTGTTTGACTTCAGTGGGGAGGAGCCCCATGTCCGGCGAGCTCCTGACAAATGGAGATGTCTTCTTCCGTGAAGCGGAATCAGCAAGATATATTAAATGCTGCCTAGTCTCAAAATAGTCCCTTTGACGGTTGACCAAGCAATGACTGTTACATGGTGGCTGTGGACAGACAGCAAAGGATTTGATTTCAGATGTCTCTTTGTTGGACATTTTTAATTTAAGGTAGAGAATCCCTCAGCTCTATGGTTTTCTGAATAGGGTTACTGTTCTCGCTTTTCCACTGGTACAGAACCGCCCCCACTCTGGTTCCATGAACCAGTTCAGCTCAAAATCCAACTAAGAACCAACCGTCATTCCCACCATTTTTTACCTGAGCAGTCGGCACCGTTGTGTCATCATAGGCGGCTGTAGCTCAGTAGGTGGAGTTTAAAGAACACCAGCAAGATGGCAGACCAGTGTTTACCTGCAAGCACTCGTAATTTTACTAAAACTACTTCTGTGCTGCCAATGGAATCACACAGGAGCTCTGTATATGGCATGCAGGGGCAGACAGAGATGGGGACTCCAATGGGAGTTAGACAGGCCCACAGGGTCAGTGTCTGCCCTGGGGGAGGATATACTCTCCCTGCAATCATACACCACAGCTTTCTGTGCTGATACAAGCAGCATTTTATTTTCCTCCATTACTGGTTAATGGCTGTCGGAGGTTCCTATATACCCAATCAGGTTACAGTGAGACTCTCTGTATCATAGCATACAAGACCAATGGTTTGAAAAAGATGCACAGCTGTAAAATTCGCCCGACCTGGCCGGCTGTGTTTATTGTGCTTTCCCTCACTCCAAGTGCACACTCCACAGAGACTGGGCTTGACCGCAAAGACACAGCGAACAAAGGGCAAACTTATGTGCACTCATTTTTATTCTGACCTCCCGGGAGATAAGAGAGGAGCATTATGACGCGATGAGTAATCGAGCCTTGTGACGAGTCAGCAGCTGGGTTTTTTGTGCACAGTGAATGGGTGCTCGGGGACCCCCCCAGGCAGCGGGGGAGGGGGGGGGGGCTGTTCCTCGTCTAGCCCCCGCCCCAGACACTCCACATTTTTGTACCCCCCTCCACCCCCAAGCTCAGTTTCATTTCATTGGTCCATAAAACTTTCTTCTAGTCTTCAGTAGTCCACTGGTAGGCTCATTTCGTAGTCATGTAGTAGTCTCATTTAGCCATTTTAGCGACTGCCTTCTTACTGCCACTCGGCCTGTCAAACCTGTAGCTCAGAGTCTTCACAGTTAAAAGTGAGGCTGGCTTACTGCGACCAATGTACGTTAAGCTGTGTTTGAAGCTGTTACCCTGTGAGGCTCCTGTCATGCAAGCTGGTGACTCCCAGAAACTTGTCTTCTGATTGTGCTGTGACTTTGGGTCTCCCAGGTCTCCTCCTGTCAGTTTTCTCCAGTTTCCAGTTGCCTTTGGATGGAGTAGAACACTGTGTTCAGTGACACTGATTTTCTCTGAACGCCCTACTTTTTCTAACGCTGCGTTCACACTGCGAGCGGCGAGCGCGTCAAAGCGACCGGAAGTCATTCATTCTCTATGGGAGGGCGCGTCGGCAGGCGTCAGGGAGCGGCGCGGCGAGAGCATCAAACAGAAGTTGAATCCCAGGCTGCGTCCCAATTGGCATGGGTATGGGTATCGTTTAGATTTTAACGGTACTACTACTCTTTCCGGTGCTGCTCATCGGTCCGGTACTTTAACGGTATTGTTATCGGTACATTGTAAAGAATAATTCAAATTAACAACATAATTAACAGATTTATTTAACAAATCACTATTATTATTCAACAAATTTGCATTATTATTTAAC
>JAODKM010000002.1:10778847-10792008 GCA_026780845.1 Petrocephalus sullivani
CAGCTAAAGGCAGAGGAGCGTTCCTATTGGACGGGAGACTGAGAGTGTTACTGCTAAACAGCTAAAGGCAGAGGAGCATTCCTATTGGACGGGAGACTGAGAGTGTTACTGCTAAGCAGCTAAAGGCAGAGGAGCGCTCCTATTGGATGGGCAGATCGCTGGGAGCCCCACCTGCCTCCGGCATCCTGCTGGGGGCAGTCACACAGCAGGCCCTCACAGCTCCTCCACTCACAGTGGGGCCCGGCGAAAGAGGGCAGACAGCTACACTGGGCCTCTGCAACAACAAGGGTGGATGGTACAGCGGTGACGTGCCAGAAAGGTCCGTTCCAACGAGGCTGAAAAGCCCAAATTCGGGCTCATAGACTTGAGAGCTACCGCAAACTTTAAGAACAAAACACCATAATTTGAATTAATACAAATTCATTAACTTGGTCGGGGGCTAGATTGGCTCACCTCCAAGGGCGCTCTCTTCGCAGGAGCCTCCGTTCTGGCAGGGGGCGCTAGTGCACCCCCCGGGACTCGAGCAGCACTGGTACCTCCCGAAGAGCTTCCTGGCACCGGGTGCAGCATCAGCGGGCCCCTCGGTGTGCCTCAGCACCTCCCCGTTCAGCTGCAGGTCGCCCAGGCAGCCCCCGAAGCCAAGCAGCGGGGCCCCTCGAGGGCCGTGGGTGGCAGCGAAGAGCAAGGACCCTCGGGGGCCGGACAAGCGGCATGGTTGGGGGGTCACGCCAATGGCAGTGTGGATCCGGTCGAGGGTGAGCTTGAGTGAGGTGCCGTTGGCTTCCAGGAGGACATGATGCCAGCGGTCGTCTGACACGGGGTCGCCTGGCACGTGCAGCGTGCCGTGGGGGCCCCCCCCACAGCCGTAGCGGAAGTGCAAAACCCCGCGCACCATCTGCAGGAGAAGTGCCACTGCTTTCACTTTCACGTGTATTACTGACTTATAGGCACCCATTTGTCCGGCCGCTTATCCGGGTTTATTACAGGGAATTGTGTTATATACATCCATCCATCTACCATCCATCCATCTTCAAAACACGTTTCCTGACTGCAGGGTATTGTGTTATATGTATTATTCGTCCACCATCCATCCATCCATCTGCTATCCACTTCTCATAGTTGATTGTGGGGTATTGTTTTATATAATTAAGGAAGAAAGATGGATACAAATAGCCAGATAGACTCTTTGTTCCAAGTCACTGCAAGTATTAAGTAACACAATCAGAAAGTGCAGGAACTTTGGTGCAGCACTGGCACGCAAGTGAGATTTCAGCATGACGCCGTTAATCTGTTACTCCAGTAAACATGTAACCTGTCACGGAGGATTGTACACAAAATACAAGATGTCGCACAATAAATTACCCCAGAATGTCTAAGCAAGATAGCCAAAGCCCCAAAGCTAAAGACACATATGTGTCAGGTGACAGAGGGTGGCCTCAGAATGCAATGGTTTTTGCCACAGAAGTTTAGTCTGAGGAGATGGGTGACCTTGGATCTTCTTGACCTTGGATCACCTTATAGGCACAATGTTCTGATTTCAACTGGCAAACACTATTTCTTGGATTATAATATCCGCGTAATGCACATAGTATGCACATAACACAAAAACAACCTGATACTAAAGACACCAGTGCCATGAAAGGTTGTTATGGGGAATAAAGTGAAAGGCGATTAATTGCCATTGCTGACACACCACAGCAACAAAATGCGTCCTCTGCACGTGACACAGCAGGGGGCAGCTAATTCAGCGCCCAGGAAGCAGTGCTTGGGGGTGGTACCTTGCTCAGGGTAGCTCAGTGGTACTTGCCGGTCAGGGATTCAAACCAACAACCTTTCAGTTACATAGTCCCTCCTCTAACCATTATGCCACCACTGCAGGGGGCAAAAATTGTCAATGTCGTATTGAAATCTGATCAGGAATTTAGGAGTGCATGACATAAATCACATTAATATTACAATATTAATAATTTGTTTGACTGCTAAAAGCAAGCAAGTTGCCGTGGTTCTGTCTGAGTGAAAACAATGAAATTGTAGAGAAATTGTGTGAAAATGTAGAGGAAAGTGATTTTTAATCTAAAAGCTCCTCACTCCATGAATGAATAAGATGCCTCTGGGAGACTGTGAAACAGAAAGAGTCATAAAGTAATGTACCTGACCTAGAATTCAGGTTTTACGGTCCTGGAAGAGTTACTGTTTAGATCTGAAATGACAGTCATCGGTGGACTGAAACCTGTATGTTCAGCTAGAAGGAGACGGAAGGCCCGTCGGCGGACGTGTGCTTTCATTCTCCTCCCTCAGCCCTCGTACGGCCGATCCTACGAGACAGCAGGCTCGCATGACTGGTGAATCGCCTTGCCTGAGGAGCATGTCAGCTTGGTAATGGCGCACCAAAGGAAGGGACGCAAAATGCCTTTTTCTACCCGATAGCATCTAAGTAGTAATTTCTGAAGAGAAACACTAGGTGGGGCAGTGGTTAATATTAAGTACTTGAAATCAACAGCTTTCAGGTCCTTTAATTACTTGGTTCCTTAACTTACATTTTTTTATCAATTCATATAGCTGAATTCCTACCGATGCAATACTAATTAATCTCCTGACGCTACCAGATTGACGTGTTGCTGGCTAACGGAGTGGGATTACCATCAGCATTTTAGCAGCAGCCCCATATGTAAGGAATAATTCATAGGGGGTGGGATTTGATGTGATATGATATGATGATATGTTCTGAATCAGGGAGGCACCCTGGAACTCGGGGCCTTCCCTTAGGCATTACAGACATGTGCCATTGTATGGAGCAGCAGGCCGTACCTCCAGGGAGCCCCAGTCCGTGGCGTTGGCGGTCACAATGACGGCCTGTGCTTGTGTCGTCTTCATGCTTAAGGACAGCCGGAAGTCCTGCGTCTCCTGCCCCTGGTAGAAGTACTTCAGATAACCCCTCCCGTCGAAGCGTAGGGCCGATCCTAGGAGACAGCAGGCTTGCATGACTAATCTCTAGAGATGTGTCAATCTGCGACTGTGGCCTTCTTTTCATGGGACAAATTCCAGATCCTGCATGATACCACATTAGCAGTAATTCAACAAGCTCAATGATCCATGGGTTTGAATCTCAGGAATCTGGAATCTCCCTAACGCAACTATTGCACTGACCCATCTGCAACCAGTGAATGTGCAATGGACTGGCACTCAGCAACCACAAAGCGTGGCGGTCCGGCTGCACTTTATCGATTAGAAGCGGAAGTGGAAAGTATTTTTTTGTAGGTAAATTTTACACTTACTAACGGAATATCATTAGGAAAAAAGGAGGACTTTACGAATTTCCCCAGCTTCCTAGTAGTCAATAAAAATTGAGAAAGTTTACAGATGTATCAGGACCAGACCAAAGACCAGATTTATCTGAGCCTTTCAACACAAGCTTTAGGTGAGCCAGTCAATATAAAGACTGGATAAGCGCTGAGTAGCTGTTTGAGTACATATATTCCAGACAGTTTGAAGATACCTAGCTAGGAGATAATGTACAGCATAAGGGAGACTCTAATCAGAGGATCAGATAAGCCCACAGGCCACGCCAAGGCTGACCAAGAGGCGGCAACGGGTACCATTGCAGAAGCAGACGCTCTCCCAGGCGTGCCGTGGGGTGATGAATCTGGCCCGGGCTGTGCCATAGGGCCCTTCGGCATCTCCCAGGAGACGGACGGTATTCCGGCAGCCGGCCTGTCGGCATTCCGGGCCCACGCACGCCCCATGCCGTATCCTCAGGACGTCGAGGCCCATGGCATCACCCACATCGTAGGCCACGCTCTCCAGCCGGCTGGCGGAGAAGGGCTCCACGGCAGAGCGCGCCCCCTGTTGGCCCCACACCAGCAGGACCTCCAGGGCCACGGAGCCCGGCTCGGCCTGCAGGCTGGCCACGTGCAGCTCCTGTCGGGACAGGCCCAGGCCCACGCTGAGGCCGCGCTGGAGGCTCCGCCAGTGATCGCGTGCGAACTCCTCCGGTGTGAGGCCGGCCAGGCGCAGGGTGAAGCCCCGGTCCAGGGCTGGCTGCGTGGCGGCCCACACGTGGACCCGCACCCCGGCCCAGGTGCTGAGGCGTCCGTCGGAGACGCTGACGTTCAGCAAGTAGAGGCCTGGCTCCAACAAACCCTCTGCCGCCACGTCCCCCTCCGCCTCATCCACGGAGAAGCGGCCACCCGGGGGGGTCGCCGACACCAGCCGGTACGACAGCACGTCCTGCGGGTCCTGGTCGGTGGCGTGGAGCTTGCCCAGGACCCTACGGGAGGCGTGCCCCTCCACGGTGGTCAGGAAGACCTCCAGCGGCAGAGCAGAAGGAGGGTGTGTGCTCTGCTCGGTGATATTGATCTTCACCACGCATATGGAAGACAGAGGTGGGTGACCGTTATCCGTCACCTGATGGGGGGGGGGGCAAAGACAAACATCAGTTTTCATTTATTTATTCTTTATTTGTTTTAGCCAAGCTATTTATTACCTGGACTTAAAGGAGCTGCTGACATTTCTGCAGGATATTTCTGAATAAATACACCATGTCCCTGTGGTTGTCATCAGCAGCTATGATTTGGGCCCATACTGCTCTTGCTGGAGCAAATAGTATAACAGCTTGTTTTTATCAAAAATCCATCGATTTTCGTAACCCCTTTTCCTATTCAGGGTCACAGGGGGATCCAGAGCCTAAGGGCGCACTCACGGGCAATATTGCAACTCCAATCCCCCCCCCCATGTTTTTAGACTGTGGTGACCATGGTGGAGACTTGAACCCAGATCCCAGAAGATCCCAGACACATAAGGTAACAGTGCTAACCACTGCACCACCAAGCCATCCCCAAACCTTATTAAAAACATGACAAACAAGCATGGACTCCGTGTTCATTCCTTTCACCGAATCGCCTCGAAAGCACACCCTGATTATACGTGCCCTCACTTCCTCTTCCACTCTAGCATTCTGGGAATTGTAGTGCAACAGAAAACATCACCGCATGCTCATCCTTGCCTGAATCTTCAGAAGATACTGGTCTTTGGTCCGCTTCTTCAGCTGGCCAGTGGTTGACAGCAGACCACCCTGGTCCACGTGGAAGTGCCCGTCCTCATTCCCAGACACCACATGGTAGGCGAAGGGCGGGCCGTTCTTGGGCGTGTCTCGGTCCGTCACAGTGAGCTGGAGAATACCACTGCCCGCGGGCTCGCCCTCCTGTCAGTCACAACAAGCAACTTCCAATGTTACGGGAAGGACAGCCCACAAACATTTAAACCAAAAGTCCAAACGATGCACCTGTAGACAGAATTGCGGTAGGTGCCAACAGGGGTGATGTTTAAGGTGGGGGACTTAAGAGGGGCCATTTTTCTTAGTGTCTTTACATAAACTGATCTGCATTGGAGCTACATTCTTAGCAAACTAGGGATTTGCTGCTTGAGCAATTCTTGCTTTTGAGTGTGACAGAGCAGCTCACTCAAAAAGCCTGCCGCGTGTGGCTCGGAGGCCACGGAACCGACCCCGCTGGAACCAGTAATTAAGAGCACACCCGCCGGCACGCTTTAAGGTTAACTGCCACTGACCTACAGCATCACAGCAGATTCGGAAGATAACAGGCCCCTAGAGTGGAAACGAGCCGGCTGCGAGACACTAAAAGGCGATAATTAGCAGGCGTGACTCATGCGGGTTCAGCCACATTGAGAATTTGCATCTATTCCTGGAGGAAGGGGCTAGTCTCTCTGCAATGCTTCCTTAAGGGGGAAGCCATACCTGGAGAAAGAGGCTGTGACTGATCTGGGAGAAGGCAGGTGCATTGTCGTTGATGTCCGACACGGTGATGGTCACCTGCACGGCGGTGGATAGGGCCGGGTCTCCTCCATCAGTGGCTTGGATGGTTAAAGAATAATGAGGCACCTGCAAAGGGGAACAGTCAGATGCTCCGGACGCACTTTTATAGCAGGAGTGCATGGATCTCTTGTGAACTTCTAACATAGAGTATAAAGTACATGACAATTAAGGACTGTGTGATGGGCAGTTTAATGGGAGGGGTGTTGAACGTGGTCATGTTGGCAGGAGCCAATCATTTTGAAGCATCTGCTCACCTCCTCTCGGTCTAGTTTCCGGTTCACCCTGATTTCGCCGCTCTGGCGATCAATTCTGAACTGCTTCTGGGGATCACCATTCACAATGCTGTAGTGGACAAGGCTGTTTGAAGGTCCATCCAGGTCTTCCGCCATAACCTGAAATTACAAATGTGCTCCGTCGTGCTCCCTTTGCAGTGGGAATGTGGGATATGATGAAGCCAATCCTTCATGACAGGCTTTCCCTGTTCAGATAAGACCAACTGCCAGCATACCTGCAGCACCAAGTCCTCGAGGGCAATGTCCTCCGGGATGTCAGCACTGTAGTCTGCTCGGCTAAAGATGGGAGGATTGTCGTTGACGTCGGTGACATTGATGATCACCATGGTAACATCACTCAGGGAGGACTTGCCTCTCGATCCCTCCACTGAGAGGTAATACTCGCTCCGCTGCTCATAATCCAGGGGGGCGGTGACAGACAGGACACCTAGGACACGGAGAGATGATGCAGCTGTGTTGAAATGCCACTCCATGAGGACATTCTTACACACCCAAATCCAATTCTTTGTTTGTAAATGTCACAAATAAGCAACTGAGCCAATGATTGCTCAACACTGTAGCACTCTTGTAAGTTTTAGTAAAATTTAACCACTGTAAACAACTGTACCTCCCACCAGCAATGCATCTGTTAAATGCCATTATGAAAGCAACGAGTCAGGCTTGTCTACCAGCAATGAAAAGGGGTGAGACCTGTCCACAGAAAACTGACAACAAGTGTCAAAATGCACCGATCTCCGCCTCTATAGACAATCACAATCTTGTCTGCTAAAATCAACTACAGTCCCATTTTGGATGTGTTTTTGCGGCATCCAAGCTGAACCCCAAAAGGCGCTTTCAGGGCAAAAGACAGTCCGAAGCTGAACTTTGTTGAACTTTGCCCGCGGTGCGCACACAAGCTCCCCGAGTGGCACGCTTGTCGCGCCGCGCACGCCATAGAAAACAATGGGTTTCTGAAAGCGCCTTGCCATAATTTGCCACTCCGTTCGCGCGCAGTGACTCCTGCCTGCAGTGACGTCATGCGCGCACCCTCTGCGGTGGAAGGAGCTTCAGAACATCATATAAGAGGGTGCTGACGGCAAATGCGACTTGCACGCTTGCAAAGCAAACAAATATGTCTGTAATCTGGAAGTATTTACGCTTGAAACAACAACCAGTAGCACAGCGATTTGCAGTCTTTGTAAAAAACAAACATTTGAGAGTTGGAAGTAGCGTTTAGTGGAAAATCCACCGAAACAACGTGTACGCAGTTGTGCGAGACAACGCGAGTAATATGAAAAAGGCAATGTATGATTTGGGAGCCGCTGGCTTGGTCTGTTTTGTGCACTTGCTACGGCTTGTGACACGAGAGGGGTAGTGGTGTAAGTGATGCTGTTGCCAGTGGAAGAGAAATTCTGGGGCATTTTAAGCATTTGCCACTTGCGGATACTCGATCTCTTGGAAGATATTCATATTGAACGACAAATGCCTTAGAAACGCTGAAAACAAGCTGCACAGATGTGGTGGAACCAAGGGCGTAACTTTGGTTTGAACACTGGGGGGTTGAAGTCTTATTATCTAATTAGCAAAGTTTTTCCGCATACTTTTCTTTGTCCATTTGTATTTTAGCTGGTATCGGATCAGTACTCATACAGACCGATGCCCTCTGTTCAGGTATCGGGATCGTATTGGCAGTGGAGAAGTAGGATCGGCGCACCTCTAATAAAAGGGCCGCTCATTTACTTGGAGGTCTGTCACAGAACACATGCTTAAGGAATCAGGGTAGCAAATCCAGGGTGACCGGATCACTGTAATCCCGAAAAGCAGGCAGTTTGGCACACTTTCCTGACATTGCTTATCTTCTTTACTGCCCATCTTGTTGCAAACCGAGATACTCCCGTGTTTGGGCAACTTCCCAGTCACCTTCACACGCTCGATTAAAATACAGCGAGAAGGCACTCGGCAAACACGTCAGACCCCACACAGCCCCGGCAAATACGGGGGATCGGGGTTTCTTAATTGTTATTGGCCGACTACCCTGGACCAGCGACTTTGACTCCTTCATTTTTTTTCCGTGTCCCAGAATAAACACTACAAGCTGATACAAAGATCAGAAGGACATGATATGATCTCTCTTACCTGTGCCCTGTAAGCTTCTTTAAAGAGGTCGTTAAAATGAATAATGCAGGGTGTAGGCAAAGCAGGTTTACATAACTTAGTCGACATTCAACCTGAAGCGAAATCCTAAACGGTATTCTCTGCTTTATGACGGTACAAGGCAAAACTATGACCTCTACTGGAGGTACGGGGTATAGAAACATCCCACCAAAATGACGCCACAACCACTTGTGTCGTACAGGGTCACCCAAGTAGTACATTGAGAAATCATTATTTTTTTATGAGCCTTGGGGTTAAAAGTGAGTGAATACAGTCAGTGGAACATGTTTAACCAGCACAAAATTTCTTGAACAATATTTCCCAGAAGGCTCAATACAACTGATCTTTCAGTCCTTCCATTTCTGTCCTGCTTCATTCCACAGTTTCGTTTTTCAACATGTCTGTCTACAGTGTAATGAGACCCACGGTTGTAATAATACTGCCAGAACACAAGATGAGTCTCAGTATGAAGGACCTCATTTTAATCCAGACAGAAATTAGGGTTTGCCGCTCATGGGTGCAAATTACGGAACACCGGGAAATGTGTCCCGCTGAATGGGTGAAGGCCTCAACCCCCCAATGTGCAAACCACAGTTACGCCCTTGGGTTCGCTTGTAACAGTTTTTCAGGAAACTCTAGTATGACTGTGTCAGCACCTAGCCTGCCTAAATTCTTACTGACTGACTAAATAATGCTACTCCATGTGGTGACTGTATGAAACCTTTGTGAGCGGTTTATCAGCTAATAAAGGAACAGCATTATTACACAATGAAACTTGCACTAATCTGTAAACCATGAGAAAAGGTTCTCAGTTGGAGTGAGTCACTGGCGGACATGTCGTTACAGGCAGCTGAAGTCCTCCCCTTTCCCGATAGCTGCTGTGTTTTGGTCTAATGCAAATGCGCTCCATACTCTTTCGGCTCTGGGGTACTGCGCCGGCTCTGTAATTGTTTGAAAATAACTTCAGGGGTGAAGAATTTACGATAACCTTCCAGGTTTATAAACAACATCAGATGCCCTCATTATACACCTTAAATTTTTTTTTTTCCTCTGAGATGTTCTTACACCCATCTTCCATAATGTTAGTGCAGGGTCGTAGTGAGCCTGGCGCCTGTCCCAGGAAAATGAGGCACCCTGACAGCTCACACCCCACGGGCATTTTGGTGATGCTAATTCATCTAACTGTATGCTCCTGGAATGTGAAAGGACACCAGAGAATCCAAATGACAGCTATTTAAAGGTGAAGGTGATTAACTGTCACTGTTGACACACCACAGCAGACAGTGTGCCCAACAACGAAATGTGTCCTTTGCATTTAACCCATGTGTGATATTGTGTCACAGCAGTGGGCAGCTAATTCAGTGCCTACGGAGCAGTGCTTGGGGGCGGTACCTTACTGGTCAGGGATTCAAACCTACCACCTTTCAATCACAAGTACAGTACGATTTAAATATATGGAGATTATGCACATTCCACACAAACAGCTCCCTGCAAGCCTTATATTTATTTATTATCCAGCCACATGCCATATTATCAATACCAAAATAATGCAGTATGCAAATCCTTACCTGTTTTTGGATTAATCTGGAACATTCCGTGTTCGTTGCCAGAAATAATGTCGTATAGGATTGGCACGTTGTCCCCAGAGAAGGCAGACACACTCAGCACCTCGGTGCCCACTGCAGTGGATTCTGGGATCTGGGCCGCGTATTGGCTGCTCTGGAAGACCGGCTGGTAGTTGTCAAGGTCCACAACGTTCACGGTCACCGTAGCGATGGAATGCAGTCGCCGGGGAAGCCCCCGGTCTGTGGCCTGAACCTTCAACTCAAAGGTGGTCTTGGTTATGTCGGCCAGGGAGCTTTCGAGCCTGAGGATCCCAGAATACTCGTCCAGGGAGAAGTAGGAGCTATCCAAGCCCAGCAGTTTGTAAACGACTTCTCCGTTTATACCTGTGGAAGGAACAAATACGTGCATGCTTTCATTTTATTGCTTTTGAGAAATTTTATTTCTGAAGTTTCTTACTTTTAAAAGTATTATTTCACAGTGCCCCAGTGGAGTTTGTAAGTTATCCCCGTTCTCATGTGGGTGTCCTCCTCCAAAAGCATGCAGTGATGCAGACTGGCATCTCTACCTTTCCCGTGGTGTGTGAGTATGCGCCCTGTGACAAGCTGGCATCCTGTCCAAGGTGCCCCCCCCCCCCCCCCTTGTGCCCTGTGTTTCCTGGGATAAGTTCCAGGCCCACCGAGATCCAGAACTGGATATGGCAGAATCAGATCAGATCCCATTTGCTGGTACTGCTCACAGAAACAGGAATTTAAGGATTTTGAGGAATGCTGGACTGCGACAGAGACAGAAACCGTCTGCAGTACCCTGAACAAAAGCAGTAGAATAAAAATCAGCCACAAATGTCAGCATACCGGCCATAAATGTCACTGCAATTATTGTGAAAGTCACATTCGTTTCTGTGGGGTTGGGATTTCTTAAATCTCTGAAATCTTAGATGTCAGTCTCTTCCCTTTTCACCTCCCCAGCTGTCTTTTTCACCACGGTGTACTTTTAATCACCTCGATGTCAGAAATGTGACTCTAAGACTCTCCACATCCGGTAATCAAAGCCACATGTGATTTGGAGTAACCATTCACCCGCACTGGCTGTGATTCAGACATTATTCTAAGAGGATCAGAATTCGGTTTATTTGGCCAAATTTGTTCACACATACAGGGAATTTTCTCCGGTAGTCAATGGTTCTCACAGATACAGTAGACAGATAAATGGTCGCCACAAGACAGTTGTCAGCCTATGGCAGCATACACTGTGCACAGGATATGCCGCCAGTGTAGGGCAGTGACATACAGCTCTCTCAGCCGTGAGCTAGGGTCAACTGGGACAGACGAGACTGAGCGTGAGAATCATGGGAACAAACTTGCGAACCCGCAGAAAACCCACAGAAATGTATCAAGCAGTGATCAGAGCTGCAGGTGATAAGCTTTAACCACAAAGCCACTATGTACCTTCATCGAACGTATCCTGAATCCACGGCTGCTTCTCGGAATGCCAACAGGGCAGCCATGATTCTGGGATACGATCTCAGCATGAATATGGACACCATCTAACTGAGGGTGAGACCCAAAGCCTTAGATCCCCCAGTAGGTGGGATTCAGCACAGGCTGCTAATTGCTGCCTGGTTCAACCTAACAAACCAGTATACCAAGCAACAGGAGAGTGGCTTGAAGCAGGGGGTGGCTGGCAGAGCACAGTACCCCCACACATTTCATGCCTCACATCTTGCGCTGCCCGCGACTGTGCTCAGTTCCTCAGCTGGGCTGAAAATCAAGGCAGTGGGGAAGCTTTGGGGCGAGTGTGGGCACGTCTCTGGGAGGAACGCCCCCCTAAGTAGATCAAATGTAGTGTGCCTCCAGGTTGCAGTCTGTTTTGTGCCAACTGACTGTGATAGGGCAGGGACAACATGCTAGTGAGAGCTAGCCAAGCCACCGGGAACTGGGTTCCAGAAGCCTCAGTTATATAGGGCTGTGTGTTGTTCCCACTCCCACCACCAGTAGGCGCCGACGCACACGAGCAGGACACGCACCAGCATCTGGGTCCCTCGCGTAGATGACCGCGATGGGGGTCCGCACAGTGGTGTTGTCAAAGACAGTTACGGAGTAGTGGCTGCTGGGGAACTTTGGCGCGTTGTCGTTCTGGTCCTGGATCATCAGAAGGATGTCTGCTTGGCAGGATCGCCCACCGCCGTCGGTGACTTTGGCAACCAGGTCAAATTCCAAGTTAAGCTCCCGGTCAAGTGAAGCCAGGGTGTACAGGTCTCCTGTGAAGTGTGTGCGCACACACCCACACACACAGAGAAAAGAACACAGCACAGCGTGCACATGTCAGAGATAATTATACCCGTAATAAATTCTCTCCCGTTTTCGGAACAGAATTTCCTGTTGTAATTCTGCCAGTTTCAAGTTTAAACAAGACAGGTCAACACTCCGTGAAGCGTGCTGCTTAACAAAATTATTAAATATCTGTGGTTTCGGAGAAATGAAGGGGCTGCCTTAAAGCGAAGGGTGCGTGTAAATAATAAAGACTGCATGGAAATGGACATGTATGCATTTACTGTTTAAAGGTAAAATGTGAGGCAATTTCTTGCTGTAACAGTGCAAATGTGTGCAGTAGTGCCCCGCGTCTGTGGTTCCACGACCTACCACAGAACCGCAGATAACAGTGAACCATCCACTGACCCCATATTTAATATGATTTTGGTGCACATACGTGTGGTAATTAATAAATTAAACACAGTAAGACATTACCAGCATTACCAGCAGCCTTTTAACCTTTATATGGCTAAAGTGTACTTCTTTTCCAGTAGAGAGATTAAAATGCACAGTAACTTCGTGTCAAAACAGCGGATATGCGCATAACATAAGTATGCATTTGCACTGTTATAACAAGAAATTGCTGCGTGTATCGCTTGCATACCAGTTATGTGCCTCCCTGCCTTTAACCTAAAAGTGAACAGATGCAGAACTTCCAACAGCAATACGGTTTAAAGTGGAAGCCAAATGCCACAGTTTAAATGCCATGATCTGCTGTCCCTGTTTATCATATGAATGCCACATCTTAAATGCCATGATCTGCTGTCCCTGTTTATCATATGAATGCCACAGCTTAAATGCCATGATCTGCTGTCCCTGTTTATCACATGAATGCCACAGCTTAAATGCCATGATCTGCTGTCTCTGTTTATCATATGAATGCCACAGCTTAAATGCCATGATCTGCTGTCCTTGTTAATCATATGAATGCCACAGCTTAAATGCCGTGATCTGCTGTCCCTGTTTATCATATGAATGCCACAGCTTAAATGCCATGATCCGCTGTCCCTGTTTATCATATGAATGCCAC
>JAODKM010000002.1:10801000-10812515 GCA_026780845.1 Petrocephalus sullivani
TCAATAATGATTTGCAGTTGGCTGGTGTTTGGTGTAACCATTTGTATTGGTGTCTGCAGCCTTTCCAAAGAATGTTACCCCCCGACGATAAGCTCTATGGAATCGGGCATTTTAGGTTTCCCATAAAATTGAGAAAAACCGGTACATGTGTCAACTCTACTCTCAACATTAATAAAAGGCACAAAATCGCAGAGAATGCTCCCCATGGAGTGGATGTGTCGCATTGGGCGGGGGGGGGATTATTTAAGGGGAAACTTTTGGCAGCACAGACCCCTAACAGACGAGGTGGCCACTGGGGAAGGACACACGCTTCCTCCCCCAGATGGTGCGTGTGAAGTAATCCGCCCCGCCAAGCCCCCGTGCCTCTGCGCTCCCGCGCGCCCACAAGCCCGTCCCTTTCATCCCTGCTGCCGGGACGGTGCGAAGCCGGGACTCTCGCCTCTCCGGTGTCCCGCCGGCTTCTTCTGCCGCTCACCGCATGCCCGCGGTTGCAGCAAAAGGTTGCAGTATTTTTATTCCACTGCCAACTGCGTCCAAAGCCCACGCTTATTAATATTTATTCGAGCCGCAGCAGAAAATCAAAAGAGGGTTATTAGCTCAGAAAGCCATTTCCTCGCAGGAACAGGAACGGCGGTTGTGCAGAGGAAGGCAAGGTTGTGGCTGCTTCCCTGGACTGAGCTCCCTATCAGAGAAAGTCTCTGGCAGCACGTGGCAGCCCAGCATCTGACTAACACTGTGTAGCAGTGCTGTTTCTCATGGTATGGCATCTACCTGTGGCAGATGAACAGGGTTGCATCCAGGAAATCTTTCTCTAGATTATATTACCTTTTAGACTAGAAACAGCCCTGCCGAAAAACAGTTTCTTACATTAGTGCAGCGGCTAAGAATAAAATAATTTCTCATCATCGTCATGGACCTGCATTTATGCAGAATTACATTCAGCTCTATACACCCGAACCTAAATCTCTCTCCGATCTTTACTGCGCATAGAGACAGGTAAACCATGCGCTGATACGGCACACCATCTCAGGGATGAGAGCCTGGGGGCAGCCATGCTTTCTGGTAGTTGGAGCACCAATCCTGCCAGCAACCCCCAAATTTTCCCTGAAGTTGGAGACCCGATTTGCAGGGCTGGATGTAGATACACATCATACCACAGGTTAAGGGCCCTGCTCAAGGGCCCAACGGAGTAGAATCATTCCTGGCATTCATACCAGCAACCTTCCAATTGCCTCAGAGCCACCATGAGCATTTATTTAGCTAAATGGGTTTTTTTTTATTCACTAGAAGACAATGCTGTAGGAACAATTGCTGTAAACTTTAAGATATAAAAATATTAATAAAATGTATAAATGAAATATATAAATACATATTTCTACGCACCTTCCAAATATAAACAGGATTGGCTAATGAGTGTAGCCTAGGAGCTGAAGCTGAGACATGGGAGCTGAACCGTGGACAGGCCCCAGCATCCACGCCGGTGACCTCCCACCCTGCAGGACCCATGAGAGCTGCCGTGTGCTCCACCGGCAGGAGGCTTCTGGGTACTGGGCGCCGTACCGGCCCGGGGCCACGCCCACAGGCCAAAAGCACCATATCTTACTACTGCTAAAGAGGGCCCTCAATCAATAATTTTTTAATTATTAATAATATTATTATTATTATTATTATTATTATATATTTATATTTATATTATTATATGAAACTACATCTATTTTTATTTTTTTTATTTCAGTTCACAAAATGAATAATTTTCAGTTTAATGAATTATAAAATAGGACTTTTCCTTATATGCATATCTTTTATTCTTAAAGTAGAAAGCCTTGTTAAGCCAACAGAAGGCTTTGAACCATGATGATGTAATGGAGAGAAGTGTTCTCACCTACGATGTCAAACCAGAGGAGACTGGAGGAAATCTCGGTGCTGATAATCCCCACCATATGAGTGACGGGGTCCGTCTCCATGACGGCGAAGGTGAAGTGCGGCTCATCGAAGGCCAGGGCGTCGGGGCTGGGCCCCGGCTTCGGAAGCCATTCGATATCCAGGCGTGCGCTCGATGACCTCACCGGGCTGCCGTGGTCCGTGGCTTTGATCTGAAGCAGATGGTGGCGCAGCATTAACCACCAACGGATTCACCTTCTCCGGTTAAGGTCCCTACCTGCCATTCCTCGCCGTCTGCCCTCGACAAGCAGCGGCCAAACGTATAAACAGAAGAATGACAGCGGGAGTCGCTGTACCGCTGTTCGTTTGCAGGCGGAAATAGGAAAGTGATACTTTAGTCGTCCCTGTGCAGAACTTTGCCTTTTTGCCTATCCTGTCTTGCTCTCTGCGCGACAGCAAGCTTAGGGGTCACAGATCGGGGTCAGCAGTGCTCCTGGAGTCCTGGAGCTGGGGGGAGAGGGCCTTGTTCAGGGGCCCACCAGTATTCCCGCCCCGGTATTCAAACCAGTGACTTTCCAAGTCCAAACCCACCTAGCCGCCCACCCTCCAACCCCCCGCCCGTCTTGGGTTTTTTTTGCTTCCTTAAACCGCTCTGGCTGGTTGTGTGCTTGCCGAAATGCATGACTACGTTCGCAATTAGCTGTTCAGTGAGTCCCCAGCTTCTCGGGGGCATGGTGCACAGAAGAGGCAGCACCTTTGATCTCTAATGACAGGGCAGCACTTACGAAACGAGCAGCTTGAGTGGGAGGAAAAGAACAAACGTCGATTAAGAGCCTTAAGATCAGTGTACAAATGCTGCAGATGAGCAGAGATAGTCATGCCTGCTAATAGGGTGACGGTCAGCATGATGTCATACCAAGAGGATGCTGTAGTTTCCTGGTGAAAAGTCCCCCCTGGAGGAGACCACGCCTGTGTTGGGATCGATGGCAAACTGTCCCAAGTCGTCCAGCAGGCTGTAAGCCACCCTGGCATTAGAGCCCTCGTCATCGTCGCGGGCAACCATCCTGTAGACGGCCTGTGGCTCAGCCGTGCCCCGCCGCTCCGGCACCTTCACCTGGAAGAGCTTGTGGCTGAACTGGGGGATGTTGTCATTCACATCCAGCACCTGGATTACCACGGAGGCACTGGAGGCCAGCGGGGGGGAGCTGTTGTCGGACACAGTCACCTAGAAGGGGAGGGGGGGTGGAAGGTTGATTTTTGTTCCAGCTGGGGGGTGGGCTTGGACACTCTGTGGGACGGTGCTGTAATCAATCACAGCCTCTCTTTCTATGAAACTGACACCAAGGCTAAGGGTTCGAATTCCGCCTCCAATCTGTGTGCGTGTTGTTTACATATTGTCATGGCTCCGCCCACCTTCCCCGTTACCATGGCTCCTGGCCAGGGTGAATGCCTCTGCCCTGACACCGCCCACCTTCCCTGTTACCATGGCTTCAGACCTGAGTGCTTACCTGTCACAGCTGGCAGTGATCAGGGGCTAATTACAGCCTATTTAAGCTCCTGCAATTCCTACACTTCATACTTGGTCCTGGGCTGTTCCCTGTGCTGTTTGCTTTGTGTTTTTGCTGTGCCCAGCTTTGGTTATCTTAATACATGTATAATATAATCATCGAAAATGTGCTAATGTGATGTTCCATTCACCACAGCAAACAACCTGCAGGGTGCTATTCAGTGCAAATCCCAGAGCAGCTACTGTTTTCAGCCTGGGCCTAAATAAAGGCGGCCTTCTGCTTCACAGAAAGAAAAGTACGTGATTGTAGTGAAGTGGCTCGTGTGTGGGTCTGTGATCCAGTCTTCAGGGAACCACAGCTCACCTCAATGATGTGCTCAGCTTTCTGTTCCCGGTCCAGGGAGGCCAGAGTCCGGATAGCACCTAAACAAACAAGCACAGGAGGGGGCAGAAGGTCAGGGGAGGGGCTTCCTCTTCTAACAGACCCACCTATGGGATTCAGCACTCTCGCTAAACCCACTTGGTCTTCGCAGCTTTACGGTTCATGTAAGCTTCTTACAGTCCTAGCGGTTAACAGCGAGTTCCACAGGAAAATGTGGCACTTCAGTGCTTTCAATTGTCTCAAGAACTCTGAGAGAAGTAAAAACGTGTGAGGTCATTAGTGAGCTATGAATCCAAGAGAAGATAACATGGGAGACACCTGTGTGCTGCATCAGGGCCCCGGACACTGCTCCTACGCTCCTACGCTATCCTACAGGCAATCTTCATAATTTAGGTCACAACACAGGTGTTACAGTCTTGATACAAGGACTGTCTGTATTCAGACATCTGTTTGCTAAGCAGGTTTGGGTATTACTCAGTTATCTGTACAGCTCTCCCTGCTTGGCTGAGCGGCACCCGTGCTGAGTGCGTGAACCAGCCTACTGATGGCATGATGAGGGACAGGCTTCCCAACCAATCAACAACGCCGAGCTGAAAATGACACCTTCCCACTTCTTCCCTGAATTAATTGCAAGTATTGATGGGGCATATGGACATTTCTAACGTTCCTTAGAACATGTTGGTGCCTTCAGAACTGGCCGGCAAGGTGCCGTTTCCACCCCACACTTAACCCCCCCACCCTTTTACACAAATTGCCATTGTTTCGCACAGATGGCCCCCGTCCAGCCACACCTACGGCTTCAGTTGAATCATCCACCATCTTCAGCCCAGAATGCCTCTGGCGTAATGCACGTTCTTGCCCCTACACAAACCCTTCTTCTCTTGCCAGCCTGGGACCCTTTATTAACATGCAAACTCAATCGATCTTTTTGACTACAGTTTTACCAGGTACCTGTCCAGCCAGATCTGTACTTGCCTCGTACTGGGACCTGCAACCCACTGCCTGTGTGACTCATGATACACTTGCTCAGACATGAAGGAAAAATGGCTCAGAGCTAATTAATTTCAGCAGATCCTGCATGACACATCCCCAAGACCATTGTTACCTCGTGTCAGGGAGCACCTGCAGTATTTCTCTCTAACTAAATGTATTGCCAGTCAAACCTCACAAAACAACATCTGAATACTCCCCCTCAATCAAAAACAGCGCATCCATTCCAAGAAAACAACTGCGGACAGCAACTCTAGCTACCATGTCTGGAATTCGAACCCTGAGAGGAAAGTGTCAGTTACAATGACAGTTATAATCACATTTTTGTCCCATGTGAGAACGCACGAAGGCACATGTCAGTTAAAACAGAGAAATTTATCAGCAAAACTTCATTCGCGGAAACTACTGACGTCAGCAATAGTCAGTAAAAAGACTGGAAAATATTTGTTAGTCACTTATATAACGTCAAATATTTTTTATTCGTATTTCATGGTTTTAAACACGAGATTAAAGGGAAATCTTCGGCTCGTATCTTTTGTTCGATGGCTTTGTAGCTTTAGCAGAATCATTTTTCTCTCCCTAATCCTTAAGTATTGGCCTGGGGTGGGACTGCAGGAGTAACTCAGGGATTATCTGTCGGGGATAAACAAGTTCTAGCCTGTAACAGCAGTTAAGGGTGCGTAATTATTCAGCCCTTCAAAGCTCAGCCAGGCCATGTCCACTCGGGGCAGGGGTGGGTAACACTATAAGGGTGCAGTTTTTTTCTGCCACCCTTTGTTCTGAAGATGCTACACATGCAGCAATTAGCAGAATACTAAAAATATAACCTAGCATTACATATGACCTCCTGGCAAAGCTACGGGACAATAAAGTGTAACTACTTAACGAGCTGCCCGGTGATCATCCTACTTAGTTAGCTGAAGGATAGGCTGCAGTGAGATTGCAACAGTCAAGGAACGAAATGATTCACAAATCCAGGAACAAACAGCAGGGTTTGGGACTGTTGTAGACAAAGGGTGGAATACTGTCTGGGATCACTGTGGATCTGCTAACAGCAGCGGGGTAGCAGATCGAGCATCATGTCTCTGGGGAGAGCGTTCGGTATTTACCTGTCTTGGGGTCAATGGCAAAATATGTGCGCTGGGATTCCAGGATCTGGAAAGTGAGCTTGCCCTCGGACGTGCTGTCCATGTCCGTAGCAGCCACCTGCAGCACAAACTCCTGCTCGGGGGCGTTCTCGAGGACCGAGCCAAAGTAGACAGGCTGAGAAAACTCAGGTGGGTTGTCGTTGACATCCAGCACCTCCACGTACACCTCCGTCCAGGACGTCAGGGGCACGGTGCCCATATCGGTAGCAGAGACCGTTAGCCAGTAGTGACCAACAACCTCTCGGTCCAAGGTGTCAGCTGTGCGGATGAGTCCTGTGACAGCAGTCAGAGGTAATTGTGGCGTTATGGCAAGTGAGAGACAAAGACTAAAAGAAAAATGTAGCTTTAAGTCTAGTTTGAAGGAAAACATGTTCAACCAGTTCATCATCCTTCTGAAAACTAATTAATATGGGGCCAATATACACGTAAGCCAATTCGTAGAGAATAAACAATTACCCTTGCACAATCTGCAGGCCAGACAGGCTAAGAGAATATACCAAATCATGTGCTGTAGATACATTTCAGCTTTGGGGACATGAATATTTATAGAACTTGCATGGTGTGAAATTTCAGCTAAGTTCACTAAAAGTCAAAACAGCAGGAAACTCAGAAGTTATTGTTTTTCTTTGAAATAAGAAAGTTAATAGCAAACTGCGCAAAAAGGCTGACAGCTAATTAAAACAAACAGCCCCATTTAATGCCGCGAGGTAGCCTTTCTCTGCATGGTGTTCTTTTACATTGCTATGTTCTACACCGAAAGAAGATTGGAATGCATCTCTCTAGGCTATAACCTCTAACCTTTATATCCATATCAATGATTCTCAGTCTGAGTACCACCCAAGCACAGCTCAGGTTACCTGTCTCCTCGTCAATGGTGAATACGCCCAGGCCCGTCCCCTCGTGGATGTGGAACTTCACCACCCCGTCGTGACCTTGGTCCTCATCGCTTGCCGTCAAGGTCAGCACTGATGTGCCCATGGCAGCATTCTCCATCACTGTTGCCATGTAGACAAACTCAGAGAAGACTGGAGGATTTAGGTTCTCGTTCACGTCCAGAACCTCCACCTCCACATAGCAGGAGGACGAGAGGGCTCGCGGCTTGCCGTGGTCCACTGCTCGAACCGTGAGGTTGTAGAACTGCTTATTTTCAAAATCGAGCTCTTTCTCAAGAGTCAGGGCACCCGTCAGAATATCCAGGAAGAACATGCCATTCTCACTGTTTTTAAGGTTATAACTGATTTCTCCTCCAAACCCAAGGTCAAAATCATACGTTTCAATCCACATTAAAGTCATCCCCAAGGGGACATCTTCAGGTACTTTAATTCTATACATTTTTGGCACAAACTTTGGAGGGTTATCGTTAATGTCCTCTAAAACCACTACCAAATCTGTAAGTGAGAAGAGCTGAGGGCCCTCTTTCGGCTGATCTCGTGCTTCAATCCTTAAATCGTGTCTCCTATACATTTCCCTATCTAAGGGCGCAGTTACTCTAACTACTCCTGTTACCTCATCAATCTGGAATGTCTCTGTGAATGACAAGAGGGAATATCTGACGCTGCCATTGTCATCCAAATCATAATCCATTGCACGGACCTGAAAAATGCTCTTATCCACTTCTGTGATCTCCGGTATGCTTACAACATACCTGGTCTGCTCAAATCTAGGAGGATTGTCATTAGCATCTAAGATGTTCACTGCTAGGAATTTCCAAACAGACTTCTGTGGAGTCCCCAAGTCGTAGATGGTAATATTCAAAATGTAAAATGTTTTAGTCTCTCTGTCTAATGGGCAAATAAGTTTTAGTTCTCCAGACTCCATGTCAATGTTGAAGCACCCATCCTCATTCCCACTTGAGATGGCGTACACGAGTTTGCTGTTGAAGCCAGTGTCGTCATCTGTGGCCTTAAAGTGAACAATGGTAGAGTTGAGCGGGAAGTCTTCACGGATGTCTATGGAACTTGGGAGGCCCGTGTTAAACTTTGGTGAGTGTTTGTTGATGATATGAACATCAGAGAAAGAGTCCTCTTCCTGGACAAGCGTGTCAGGCTTGATAGACTTGATAAGTTTCTCTGCCAACTGTTTAAAAACCCCCGTTTCCTCACAGTTCATGCTACCTTCCTTACCGGGAGGGGCGACCGAGATTGTTACTGTAGCTGGAGAGGAAGAGTGCATGCCATCAGTGGCAGTTATGCTGAGGCTAAACGTAGGCATCCCACTAGCGAACAAGACTGGGTGTATTTTCTTGGCAAGCTTGATGGTTCCAGAAACTGGGCCGATTTCAAATAAACCATGCTCATTGCCTCCCTCAATCCTATATCTAACCTGCTCCAGTTCATCCAGGTCCACAGCAGACATGACACCAACATTCCCCCCAACCCCAAGGTCATGTGGAATGGTCACATTGCATCCAACCTTCTCGAATAAAGGGATGTTATCGTTGATGTTGCTCATCAGCAGCTTCACATTTGACTCGCTCACGCGGCTGAAGGGGTAGCCACTGTCATAGGCCCAGATCCGGAGGTGGTACAAGCGCTGCATCAGCTCATAGTCCAAATGCTCTGATGTCGAGATCACCCCAGTGAATGGGTCAACCACGAAAGGCACAGGGACAGTGTTAGCAATTGCGTAAGTCACAAAGCCATTTTTGCCAGTATCACTGTCTGAGGCAGACACTCTTAAAATGCTACTTCCTATGGGCACATCCTCTGGAAGTGTCCCCTGGTAAGAGGACTGCGTAAATGATGGGGTGTTGTCATTTTCGTCAACAATATCAACAACGATCCGTGTTTCTGTCCCTCTGTAGTTTGTCTCTACAGTAAATTCATAGTGAGACTTTGTTTCAAAGTCCATGCCTTCAGTGGTCACTACTATGCCACTTTTGGAATTGATGTGGAATTTCACACTGTCTGGGTTACTTTTGATATGATATGTGACATTTGGGTAGCTTGGTATGGCCTGCACCCTTACCACGTGGCTTTTTGGTGGAGCAAACTCACTTAGAGTAATACGGTATACTTCCTTCTCAAACCTCAGGGAGCTAAGTTGTTTCGGAGGAATGTGTAAATCTTTTATCTGGGAAAGTAGAGGGGGAATGCTCCTGTCCTTTGCTTGAAGGGACAGATTTACACCAAAGGGATAATGCAACCAGTTAATCCTTTTCGTAGAGATTATCTGGAATTCATGCCCTTCCAAATTAGAGGGAACAATTTCAAAGTTCTTCTGCAGATCTCCAGCAATGATGTTTAAAGTGTCCATCCTTCTAAGCCCATCTTCCACCATGACATTTACCGATATCCTGTCATCACTTGGCGTTGTTATGTTGATGGACTTGATGAGGGGAGGCTTTGGGGGGACCTTGTCAACACTGACAACAACCCTTGCAACATTCCCAAACTTTCGTGTTCCAGAAATTTTCTTGGCCCTGTCCTCAGCTAAGACAGTGAGGTCATATTTGTATGCTTGACTGTAGTCGAGTTTCTTAGCGACAGAAATGACCCCTGTGAATGGATCCATCGTAAAGGGGTGTGACCTTTCTGTAAAAGAGTAGTAGAACTGCGCATTGCTTCCGAGGTCAGCATCCGTGGCACTAACTTTGGCCACACTTGTTCTCACTGGTGTGTCTTCCTTGATATCGATATAGTATGAGGCCGGATAGAAGAGGGGCTTGAGGTCATTAGCATCAAGCACTCGAATTAACACCTTTGTCCTGGCCTGGTAATCGTAAATGCTCTCAGTGGCTTCAACTGTTAGTGTGTAGATATCTCTCACTTCGCGGTTTAGTGACGCGACTTGGCCAGCCCGAGTCCTTATGCGGAGGAAACAGAAATCCCCAACTGTCACCTCTTCTATCCTGAAAAGGTTTTCCTCATCCCCGGCAACCAATTTGTATTTGATGTCCCAGAACTGGTCCGAGACCACAATGCCCATTTTCACCGGGCTCTGTACGTAGGTCCTCGGCGCGGAGTTTTCGGGAACGGTGGCATTGTAAAGGTGATGGGTGAAGCTCATTGGAGAGTATCCCTTCCCCAAACTCCTTTGACAGCTTCCCACATGCAGTAGAAATACAACAATACTAAGTAGCATCCCAGCTTTCATTGTCCCCATATTTATTGGCTCCTCGTAGATCTTCAAACCTGGAGAGAAAGGATAGGACAGCAGAATAAGTAATCAAAAGTTAAGCTACTCAAAACTTTCACACCAGCTTATGACAAAACTGCACATCAAAATGATAGGGCAACCACACATCCTTTTCTAAAGGAGTGTTTATATTATGTATGTTGTTACTCATGACCAGAGCATAAAACCTTTAAATCTTTCCTTAGATGGTGCCCTCTTCTTCTCCCAACCGCCGGTGTTTGCTCACCGCATTGCGCGAATCAGGCACAATAAGCATAAGATTGCCCCATCTTTCAGTAGAATTAACTTGTACATTTTTGTCTCCTGCCCCAGCATGTCAGGACAAAGGCAATTAACATGGTGTTCGGGGGCGAGCGCGGCCTTGGAGCTGTGTTATGCGGGTGGCACGAATTTGCGTGAATTGTTGCCTTTTGCACACAACCGCGGGTTACTGTTTATACATTTGTGGGCAACGTTGCTGTGGCTTAAAGAATGGATTATTCTGGTATGTAATAGGTACTGCTGACAAAGCAGGCTCTGTGTTTTAGATGAAAAATCCCCTGTTATTTGCTGTTAACCGTTTCTTTTATTTTGGTAACAAGCAGAGAGAGGAGAAAGCAGAACGAGGAGAAAGTTGTTTATGGTTATTGAACAAAACTGAAATGATGACAGGGGATACTGTAATGCTTTGATATGTATGATTATATGATTTTTTAATCACTTGAGCGTGTCTGCGTGTGCATGCATGTGCACTGGTTTGTGTGCACATGCAGATATGCGAGTGAGCGTGTCTGCGTGTTTGTAAGCTGAGGCTCAGAGGCTCTAAATGCTAGTTCTTTACAAGAAAGATAGCACAGTGTATTGTTTACACTCCCCATTTCGGAAGACCTGCCAGCTCGCGGAGCCTGTCGCCGCACTAGCCACTGAGATTGCACAAACAGCAATCTCACAAAAGCTGGGCCCCTGACAGGCTGACACGGATGGAGCACGAATGACAGTACTGACATGCTGGGTGTCATCAGTCAAATGTTTTTTTTGGGGGGGGAGGGGGCATTACCGGGGAAAACAGAGTTTAAGGGAAGCTTGTTTGCCATGGATGGACAACATCCTGTGATAACCGCTGATGACGCTTCCCAAAGCGGCTCCTGTGACGCAGGCCAAACTGTGACGCAGGCCAAACTGTGCCGGAAGGTCTTCGCACTGGACACATAGATACCTGCATTATATGTATATTATATACCTGCATGTACTACCTGAACAGTTTACAGCAGGGCTCTCAAAGTATTGACCATGAGATCATTCTGTTGGGCCTGCGCTGTGTTTGTTTGTCATTATTATATATAGTCCAGCCTGGCGATGGATTAGTTGGTTTCCACAGAGCATAGACACCTAACCAGCTGCTGGCTTGGTGGCATATCGTGCGTTCCTTTTACCTCTGGAAGTCGGGAGACGAGTCAAATGACGCGCCTCGAGGCCGGAAGTGACGACATG
>JAODKM010000002.1:10826851-10844934 GCA_026780845.1 Petrocephalus sullivani
CCCCCATGGCTCTGTGTTCTTTCAGGCACAGAAGACACCCAGCTCTGGCAGGTGCGGCGACCCGCCTGGCTGCCCCGTTCCCTAAATGTCGCCTATCAGTCTCCAGAGCAAGACACCACAAGCGGAGACATTCCTTAGGCCGAGCCCACTGCCGCTCTATCCTTAGCATATCCATGGTTTTTGTTATATTTGCCTGCCCCCCCTCCACCCCCACAAAGAAGGCCTGCCTGTACAGGTCACACGGCCTGTACCTGGGGATTGGGCATGCGCGGCAGCCCTGGAAGGGAAAGTGGGGGGGCAGAGAGAGGCTGAGACTGGCTGCTGCTGTGGCTTAAAGTCATGATGTGCTTGCGGGTTCGAGGCCCGGGGACGCTCAGTGCCGGCCTGGTGCTCATTGTCGCGGCGATTAAACTTTCAGGGTGATATAAATAATTAGGATGCCACCTGCAACGGCGGCTAAGCAATAATTTACGCTCAACAAATGGCCTTTCGCCCCTGCGGGCGGGCCGGATCACCATCTGCAGGCACGCACTCCTCTCGGATGCCAAAAGCGGAATTCCTGTTTGATGCTTTCAGTTTCTGTAGAGACCACGAGCATAAAAACCTGGAGGAGTATTCAGGACAGCAAGCCTCATATTGCTTTTCATTGCCTCTGTACCTGTACTCAGCATATGGCAATAAAGTGTGACGCTAATCTGATGTAATCTCATCTAACAAATATGTAGAATATAAATATTGACCAGATACTTCTACTTATGATAAAAGTAGCCCATCTAGCCCTTATTTGTACGAAAATGCCATACAAATACACTTTAAATGGATTCTACAGCAGAACTCTACCAATGTCACTGTTTTTGAGTACAAAGCAGTAATGTAGAAACAGCACCTCAGCGATGAGGCACAGCAGCATCTCCACCTCCTGAGGCAGATGAGGAGTGCAAGACCTCCATGCCCCATCCTCAGCCACGTTAGTAATTTACACAGCTGGACCCATGCAACTGAATGAGACCAACTACATGTATGTAAGTTGTTAACGGGAGCTTTTTGGAAAGGCACCCACGGTAGGGCATTGCCAATGCCAAGAGCGCGGGTCCCCGCACTGGATAGTACATACAGAGAGAAAACCCATCGGAGCATCAGAGCTATTTCCCAGAAGCACAGCTCCTAACAAAGCCTGCAGCATTGCATTGTGGGAGACCCCGCACGTCCGTCCAATGGACTCGGCTTGCAGGTGCTACAGGACGCTCCAAGCAGGTTCTGCCAGGCTTTCATCCCCAAAGCTGTCAGGACACTAAACACCCTGCTTCCCAGCTTACCCCCCTCCCACTACTGGGAAAAAAACCTGCCCAGTATCAGCAATAGCTGAGTCATACCCGGGACCTGTGCTGGCCGTCCGCTGGGGCCTCTTGGTGTATGTCTGCTTGGGTTTTTTGTACGGCTCTAGCTTTGTGGAGTCACATTTCCCCTTTGGGGGACAATGAAGTATGTGAGTAAGTAAGCATATATGTACAACTGTGTTCAGAATAATAGCAGTGTGTTTAAAAAAATAGTGAATAAAGCTCAAAATCCTTATAATAGCTTTTATTTCCATAAATGCAAATGAACTGGGAACACTGCACATTCTATTCCAAATCAAAACATGAAGAAAAATGTTTCAAATTTGCATTATTCTTTACAGAAAGTGAGCTGAGCAGACTGTCTACCCTCTCCAAGCAGCTTCTCCTCACAGCACTCTGCTCTTCTGAAGTCTGGAATGACCCGTCTTACTGAGATTTCCTGAGAGAAATGCACTGTAACCAGCATTTGCTGCCTTCCTTCCTTCCTTAAATAAGAGCTGTAATTGACACCTGCTTTTACACAGAATGAATGACCTCACTACTATGCACTGCTATTATTTTGAACACGCCCCTTGCGATTAATGATGCGATTACACAGAATTAGCAGCATGCATGTCATGACTGTTGGGTCTGTTGGTTTTCTACTAGTTTTTGCTACACCTACTAGCGAATTATTTGCCATGAAGAAATATAATTAATACCAAAAACAGTGACTGATCAGTTTTGGGATGTCGGACTGCTATTATTTGGAACACAACTGTATATGTATGCATGTATGTATGTATAACTATGTATATATGTATGTATGTATCTACCTACCTGTCTGTCTATCTTGCCAATCATACAATGAAGTGCAAAAACATAATTACATATATCAGTTGTCTAGTATATTCTATTGATCAAATTTACAAAAAAGCAATTTCCCAAACCGCTTTCAGCACTTTGAAAAACGGAGCAGGCAGTTTATAATGGCACATTGCTCACTCTCCTGGACTGGAGCGGTTAACGGGGAGACGCTGGACCATTCACCTTTCCTGGGACGAGTCCAAATCCCTGTTCATCGGTGTGCATCAAGCCACACAACAGTGACACTGATCTACAGAAGCTACGGTAAGAACATAATTGCCTTAAATTGAGAGGAAAGCCTTCAAAAAAGAATTAGCATCCATTATTTTGCTCTGGGGGCTCAGGTGAATCTGTGGGGGCCATTGGTGGTGCACATGCAGCTGAAGACTTATGTTTCAGGGGTAGGTGTGCTAGACAGTACTGCCATTCAAAGACGAGCGGCTCAGAGACGCCAGGTGCCTACTCAAAAAAAAAGCCACTTAGAATGGGCTGGAATACTCCAGAAAAGGGGCTGACAGACCCCAGAAAACTCCCATGACACATTTTGTTGTAATTCCCAAATCCGTCACCTTGGGCCACGTGCACTTGGCACCTGGATTTCTGACCCGCCTCTTAACACCCACGTTTCTGCAGGACTTACCTGTAAGAATGACAAACACTAAAGGCAGACGTAAGGTCAGGCTAAACACTAAAGGCAGACACAAGCAGACGATCTTCACTCGTCAGCCTAACCTTGGGCCCATTATACTCGTCTTTTTGGGTCAGTGGAGTCTCACACAGAGCAGGGTGGTACTTCAGCACTGGGGAAGTTGGCCAGAATAGGTTTACTAAGGATCCCATTTTTTCCTGATCCTAGTTCCAGGCAAGACTGCTGTAGCATATTTTGCTCCCATGTTGACTTCAGAATAAATACAGAATATTCATAACACAAGGAGTTCTAAGTAATGTCCAGGTGAGCTTCCAGGTCTTACATGTTTCTCTCTACACTTGAGTTGGGGCTACGAAAGCCAAACTGGTGACACAGAATCTGTCTAGATGTCCTGGATGATTCAAATCTTTGGCTTAGCGTTGGGTCCATTATGCTTGTCCTCAGCTGTTGGGATCCTGGGCCTTCTAACCCTAATCCCTAACAATGTTTAGCGGTGAGGTTGTGTATTCTGTGTAACTTATTTAGCAGAAGGTGTAGAGAAGCAGAAGTGTAATCGACGTGCTGCTGCCCAGCCTCCCGATGGTTTCACACTGTGAAAACAAGCAAATGTACATTTCTGCACCCACACCCAGAGTCTTTAATACATGCAGCTGGACAGCTGACAGTGGTGGCCAAAGTATCCACCAAAGTATCAGTATGCCCGAGTAAGATTCATAACCCACATCTACACCAAGAACTTCACTCGAAGAGACTACAAGCAGGACAGGCCAAAACTTGAACCAGCAACCTTCAGGTGACAAGCTCATGCCCCTAACCAGCAGGCTACCTACATTAGACACATTCCTGCTGTGAAACATTAGCCTGTACACTACATTTCAGGAAATGCTGGCTCCACAATTTTTTTCCCACTGGATTGCACTTACCTTTGTTACTTTATACAAGGTATTATTCAGCTCTATTGTATTACTATACTATAATGGTGCTCTGTGATGGGCTGCCATCACATCCAGGGTGTCCCCTGTTTAGTGCCCTGTGCATTCTGGGATTGGCCCCAGGCTCACCGCGACCCTGTGCTAAGTAATCAGCCACAGAAGCAGATAGGATGGATGAATGGGAAGTATTTTTAGAAACCTTATATTTTGAGCATGTTTACCACGATAAAACTGCAAGCCGGCAGCCCCTGTACATCAGAAGCATGAGTTCGGATGAAAAGGGAACCAGGGGTAGAAAGTGATCTAATCTAGCATTTCACTTTCCTTGTCTGGTGGTAACTTCGGCACCATCTCTAGGGCATGTTTGAAATTCCAGCCAGCAAAGATTTGTCAGTGTGATCCGGGGTGGCCTCCATCCTGCAGACTAGTTCCCACACCTGGCCGACCCATGAGGGCATGATGGGGCCTTGGCACTTTGGCACCCCCTCTCCAGGTTTGCACCGCTACCTCGTGTTAGAGGTGACAGCTAGCAAGGCTAATGCACTAGCAAGGCTAACGCACTGCATGCTGGTTCTCTGACTGCACACACAGTCAGAGGCTAGCTGAATCAAATCTGCTCACTTAGCCCTCCCTCCCCAGTGAAGGGGGCGGGGGGGTCTCTCCTCATTCAGGAGACATTAATGGTCCGGAAAGCACACACAACAACAGCAGGGCGGATTTCATAATTACAGATTCGGCCGTTAATGCAGAAGGGATTTTTTTCCTTTGCTGGGGATGAAAACCAGCGCACCTGAAACAGCATTAGTCACGGTGAACAAACACCAGCCCCAAGACAGGGCCGTAGTTACGCGACCCTCTGCGGGCCACGCTCCAGAAAATCTCACAAAACAAAGATGCCATATCAGACCATCAGATGTCGCCGGCAAGTGCTTAGCTGGGGGGTGGGGGGCTATTTTCGTCCATAGAAAGACCTCAGAGGTTCTCACGCATCTGAGTCGCCCGCCACGTTACCTTCTTTGCACCTTCCCCAAAGGAGGATTCTGAAGGGTCCCACTGTTGATCAAAAACAACATATCCTGCCCTGCAAAAAAAATTATTAAACGTGTCTAAGAATCTGAAAACCCTGCCCAGCACTATCCCATCTCTCAGAACTATTATTCTAACAATACAGAAAGTTTGTAGCGGTCCTGAAGGTTGGGTTGCCATTCCTAACACCGGTATGCGATTCGTCACCCCAATATCAGGATTAGTATTCATACTTCAAACTGCTTAATTAAAAGAAGTGGGTTGCAAGCATTTGGCAGTCAGGACCGCCCTTAAGGGGAGGGAGAAAAGAGACATGGGTCAGACACTAGGGGGAGCCCATTAATGTGTGGGGGTGGATAATATGGTAGCTTTAGTTTGGGGGGGGGGATTAAATTATATTTTCAAGGACCCTGCTGATGTCTTTGTGTGGCCCTAGGTACAGTTGCAAGGTATTTATTACAGGAAGTCCTGTGTAGCCTTCAGGAGGAGGTCGTGACCCCCCCACCCCCCAGACCTTCATTCCCACGGATCGCACAAACCTGCCCCGGCGCGATGTCACTCAGCCCAGCCACTGCAGGTACCTAACGGACCCCGGAGAGTGTTTCGGCAGCCAGGCTTTGATCGGTATCTGTATTCGAGGTTTGAGCATTCCTCTAGTTCTGGATGTGGGCTCGTGAAGATACACAACAGTAAACAGCAGGTTCACAGTGGGTCCGGCAGAGTAATCCAGATCAGCCGTACGATACGACTGGCGTACACAGCGGGCCTGCAGTACACAGCAGTTAGCGTACAAACAGCGGCCCGATGCGCACAGCTGTCCGGCCGTCTGTGACCATTTAGCGGGACGCAGCTGCCCAGCGGGTTGGCGTGTCAGCGGCCATGACAGTCATGGTGAGCCGTGCTGGTGAGAAGCCCGTAACTCCTTAACAGGTCAGGTAAGAAACAGAACCGGGACAGCCAAGCATTCCTGCGAAAAACGGCTCCCAGAGGCGTGGGGAATGAGGGTGGTGGCTAGCCCCAGTATGACCACCCCCTTCCCAGAGATAAAAACAGACCAATCTTTCCCAAAGATATACGAATCAGATGTCACATCAGTCACATTCTTCCAATTCTGTCATTCAGAAAGGCCAAAACAAAGCCTAACTCCCACCCTCCAGTGTGAAAGAACACTTAGGGAGGACAGAGCCACCAGAGAAAGACTGAAGAAGAGGCAGCTTATGTGGAAATGAAACGAAGCTACATATACATATATATATACACAGTATATATACAGGCAAGAGCAGAGCTTGGGGTCTGAGTGCAGGGCCAGGCCACTCATTGCCCCCCCCTGGTGGTGGTTAAGGACCTCGCTCAAAGGCCACAAGCACAGAGGCCTAATGCACTGAGCCACATACTGTCCTCCATCACCCCTAGCCCAGTTTGGGGTTCCAGGGCACAGGAAGTAATAGGGTCAAAATGGAAAAATTCGTTAAGAGCCACTTTGACAAATCAAGAAGTGAAGGGGTGAAATTAAATCACAGAGGGGCGGATGCTGCGATCTGAGCAGGCTAGCAGAATGTCACACTGCCAGCAAAACACAGAACAGGTGGACTGAATCATCAAAATATCCCCGGTCACCTGATCCCACTTGAGACACGCCTAGCCTCCCCCCCAGCCCCCCTCGCCATACTGCCCCTATTACGAGGTCCTCTGAAAGACTCAGTCGCCAAACGAAAGTCTGGCTTCCTGCCCCGCGCTGTTCGAACCAGCTGGTGCGACCAAATCACAGCTTTTGAAGAGCGTGTGAGATCCGGCGTGTTCCACGTACCATCCATGGCCAGAAGACTCACCACCGCCCAAGACCCCAAACTGGATGGCTGCTCGCCTGATCTCAAATGCAAAGACAGAGTCTCGGGAACTACGCTCAGGTTACCGGATTAATTTTGAAACTTTGGCTCTGAGGAGATGGGATCTGCCGGACGACACAGGACACGGCTTCACAGAGCAGCAGTTTTCCGGGGCTGTTCTCCAGCCCTCCCCTGATTATGGGGACGGGAGAGATCCGAGCCCGCTAACGTGTCACACGTCCAAACACATCCGTACAGGGCTTGTATTCACTTGTTGCCTCGTCTTACCCGACTACTCACCTCAAAAGCATGCTTCCCTTTTCCATGAAAAACCGTCATTTGCACCTATGCTCAGTCCTCCAGCCTTCCAACACCTTCAGGTTCTTTGGTTACTTTAGTCAACTGATAATAATGTATACTACAGTACTTACTATGCATTTTCATATGTGTACACTATACATACTCACAGAAGTATCTGTGTGTCCCCACAATGTGATAAAAATAGGGTTGCCACACGTCCTTAAAATACGGAATCGTCCCATTTTTTGACAATAACATTTTGCATCCCGTATTGTCCCGCATTTCCGAGTTGTGATGAACGCAGCATCATCCCGTCCACAGCTTGTATGAAAACACAGCTGGATTGATTAGATTCATTTGCCTTATTTATAGTTAATAGGTTATGCTGAGTTAACAATGTATATCCTGAAGATTAATTAAATTTTAGTGTTATGCACCTTAAGTTTAGATATAAAGCAGCTGATTTTGTATGTCAACGCTAATTTCATTACCAATTTGAGTTTATAAATAAGGCTTTTATTCAGTTTATTTTTATGTCCATTGATAATAAAGTACTTCAGATATTAAGTATGAATTGTATTACTTTCTTGAGACCATGGTTTACGTTTTGATTCTCCACCACTGGGGCACCACTAGGCACATAGGCCAACATAGGCCCCCCTATGGTGGGCGTCCTTTATTTTTCTGCATGAAATGTGGCAACCCTAGATAAAAACCTGCTATTTTGACCTTGTGGCGACCGAAAAAAATGAGATAACTCTGCAATCAAAAGCTAAAATGCTGAAAGTCTTGTATTTTGTTTGGTTACTTATGGTTAAGGTTAGGGCTGGTTATAGGGGCTACGGTCGTTGGAATTAGGGTTCTTCCCATATAAATGAAAAAAGACATGAATACAAATATATGTGTGTGTGTGCATGTGTGTACAATGGTAATGTATGCCTGGACTTGCTTACCTATGCATTTGCCTGTATATGTCCTAGCGTGCTTGCCGTAGATTCAACAGGCCTGAGAAAAGCTAAGGCGGAGTGCTTCCCGTACCTGGTGGCTTTGATTGGGAAGAAACGCTCGGACCTCCACCCCCAGCTAGGGTCGCCACACGTCCCTTAAAATACGGAATCGTCTCGTATTTGAAAATAAAATTGTGCGCCCCGTTATTAATCAATGCAGTTTTGATTTCTGATCTGGTTTTGAAGTTTTGATTTATCGCCAGTGGTGCGTCACTTAATTGGCACATAGTGGTTGTGGCAAGTCCCTTTATTTTTCTGCATGGAATGTGGCAACCCTACCTCCAGCGCTGAAAATGCAAAATAAAAAAAGAGAAACTGCAGTATTATCAAGATCAAAGTCAAAGAGATTTTTCCCCCATTATTTATCGTGTTATTGTTCTCGGGAGCGAGGGGAAAATAGGATCGCCGAAGCGTATCGTTTTAGGCGTCCGTGCAACGCGCAATTAAGGAAAAACCGGTTAGAGATAAAAAAAAAAAAACGGGCCAAAGAGTTAATAGCCTACTTCAAGGTAAACCACTTCAGAAAAACTCCAACACGAAACACAGAAACAAGAAACACTAGTAATGTGATACTTAAGTTATAATACAGATGCATATAGAATAAACGGAGGGCTTGACGCGTGATATATCTGTGGCTTGATTTTTACCCACATTTTGAGGCAGAGCTGCCGCCAAACGCCTGCCCTGGTTGGGAGCAAATGCCCGGAATCTATATGCGCATCGCACGGACCCCGTGTGCGCGCTCCCGAGCTCCGTGCACGAGCGAGCTCACGGTCATGAACGCGCGTGAACGCACGCCTACAGCTTAAATGAATCAAAGGAAGGGATGCAATCAGGGGCGCAGACACCGTTACAAAACTGGCGGCATGCTGATCGAGGGCACGCCCTCCAGCGGCGTCGTGCTCGCTGGGGCAGAATTAACTAAACGGGGCAACAACAAATATAATCTGGAAAGTGTGCAGTCATTAAGTCAGCTTGAATGCCTCATGTACAGCCTGTTGAAATACCTTTATATACTGATATTTTCATTTAATTAAGCGCAACATAAGGTGCACCTTATGAGGAGGAGAACAGCCTTTTCTTTTTTTGCAACCCAAAAACTGTACATTATTTGTCCACATGCGCGTATACTGTCAGGATCACCGAATATTATCTTGCGGTTTTGCGTAAAACCGGACACAGTTGACTGAATGGTGCGGCAAACTAAAAGTGAAAGAGTGCCATCTCCTGGTAAAAACGTACATGTGCGAGCGTTACCAGCACTCTGCTAAGGTGTCCCAGCCGAGATAATACACCGGAATGTAGGGGGCCAAATGAGAAACGAACACGAGAGTAAAACTCCAGCACTTACATATCAACATGTATCTAATTAATATATTTCTATGTAAGAGCACAAAACTCAATTTTAGAGTAAATGACCAGCACTGGCATAAGATAGAGAAAGCGCTGTATAGCTAAACGTATAGATTACAGGCATAAACATACTCTGCAAACCAATGTTTAGCATGCCATGTGATGGGATATACTGAAACTAAATATTGAGGCCTGTGTCTCTCGAAAGCTAAGCACTGCCAGTGCAAAATTACAGGCTTAAAAGAGCAAATCTCCCTGCCTCTTGCCGGTGATGTGTACAAAACTCCTGGGCAGGTGTGGCTGCCTTTAATAACAGCTTCTGCGGGCATAGTGGGGTAATGACGGTATGGGCTGAAGGGCAAATATATGATTAGCAAAGACGAACAGCAGCATCGCCCAGGTGCACAGTGTGTGTGAAGCCAAAGAGCAGTGGGGCAGCTCCATGCAGGGGGGGGGGGGGGACACCCATCACAGGCACCTTGGGGCTTGGGGCACCCCCAACATTTCAAAGCTGGAATTGGGAAATGGGAAATAAACTGAGGCTTTAACCTGGGGAACAAATGGCCAGTTTAATTACAAATAGCCTGCGGAAAGCTTCTTGATTTAAGATAGCATGGCAGCAGCCATTGATTGGACTGGGTAATGTGCATTTCCAAGTGCAGAGCTGCAGAGAACCTTATAAGGCCATGTGGAAACTCTGGCCTCGACAAAGAGGAAAGTGCGGAGAGAGCTGGAGACCATGTGACCGCAGAGTGTTTTCTGCAGTCATGGGGTATAGGCACCGCCCATTACAAAGCACGGGTTATGCCGTTTGATTGTTAGTGGTTCTGACTGATCACCTTCCCACATGGCAGCATTCTTGTTTCTATTCCTGCTAGGAGCATTGCCTTTCAGGACAACAACATGTTTGTCCTCAAGGTATGTGTGGATACTGGTGTTTCAACAAGCACTACACTGAGAGCCGCGCCACGCTGGGGTTCTGCCAGTCGCTGGATGCCCTGCAGGATATTTGGGAACAAATCACAAGACAGCATTTTTCTTCAAGCAAGAATCCACACCCTGGCAGTCTTTGTAAAGGCCATAAAGCCTGTTTTGGAGCTCCTGACTCTTCAGAAGAGCTCCTACAATAGGCGAAATGGGTGATAAAAAAGGAAAAAACTAAACATGAGCAACATCAGTCACTCTTCTGATGGCAGAGAGCAGCAGGATTAGCATGAGATCACCTGCTAAGCCAGCTTACAAACCTGGGTTATGTTAGCATGAGATCGCCTGCTAAGCCAGTTTACAAACCTGGGTTATGTTAGCATGAGATCGCCTGCTAAACCAGCTTACAAACCTGGGTTATGTTAGCATGACATCGCCTGCTAAGACAGCTTACAAACCTGGGTTATGTTAGCATGAGATCACCTGCTAAACCAGCTTACAAACTTTGGTTATGTTAACATGAGATCGCCTACTAAGCCAGTTTACAAACCTGGGTTATGTTAGCATGAGATCGCCTGCTAAGCCAGTTTACAAACCTTGGTTATGTTAACATGAGATCGCCTGCTAAGCCAGCTTACAAACCTGGAATATGTTAGCATGAGATCGCCTGCTAAGCCATCTTACAAACCTGGGTCATGTTAGCATGAGATCGCCTGCTAAGCCATCTTACAAACCTGGGTTATGTTAACATGAGATTACCTGCTAAGCCAGCTCATAAACCTGGGTTATGTTAGCATGAGATCACCTGCTAAGCCAGCTTACAAACCTGGGATATGTTAGGATGAGATCGCCTGCTAAGCCAGTTTATAAACTTGGGCTATGTTCTCTTGTGGATAAATGATGTGCAGCAATTGGGCAATTCTTTGGTAAAATACTGAATTATGTCCAAATTTCAAAAGCTTTTATATGATATAAAAAAATTGCAGAAAATAAATACCTATCTATTTATGTTCTGGTAAGGGCAGGGGTGTTGAAGGAGCTTGGAGACCCTGACAGATTCAAGGGGCCTGCACTTTATAGGGGCCCCAGAATTTACCGTCAGGAGTCTGGGTTGGTAAAATATAGTGAGGGTCTATATCTATGCCCTTTGGTCAGGGGTGTCACCATATGTAACTGTGGCTCTGTGGGTGCCCATGATCAGATGGTCATTGGTTCCAAACCCATGGCTGAGAGACTGATACGGCCACTGGGTCTCTGAGCAAGGTCCTTAACTCCAACTGCGGCATGAATTCTCTGATCCTCACTTGTACACCATGTTGGGCAAAAGCATCTTCTAAATAAATAATGTGTAATAAAATATAGTTTAAATTTGCACCAAAATCTAAATTAACTGCTTAAGGAGGAGATATATATTTACAAAAAAATGAGAAAATGAGGATTGCTGTTTCAATAAAGGTAGCAAAGGCTTTATTTTCACCACAATATGTTGTGAAGACAGACATGGATAAAATGATACGCAGGAACATGGTGAGGCAGATATTTTATTTTTTTTAGACATGCAGCTAGGCTAATTAGGCTAAGGCTAGGCTAACCCTAAACTGCCCACAGTATATGCGTGTGGTCTGCTATTGATCCCATCCAGGGTGTACCCTGGCCTTGTGCCCCGTGTTGCTTGGGACAGGCTGCAGACCCCCTTTACACATTCCAAAGGCTCCACCGAGATACGATTACTCAGGATTTCATCTCACAATCTTCTCGCTCAGTTCCCTAAACCCACTGATCTACACCCCACACCAAAGCTTCCATATTGCACATACAAACATGTACTGTACATATACATGCATCCTGTGCTTATCAGTGTCTAAAATAAAACTTGCCCACTTGTTATTACTTAATAATAACCATTACATATTACATAAGACAGCAATGGCAGTGCAAAGTCTGTAAGGCTTATGGCAATCAGCAGCTCTGTATGTCACATGATAGTTCCTTTGGTATCCTAACTTGCACCGACCTCTTACTGCTTTTTATTGCAAGAGGTCATGTGGTTGTCAAGTGTGTAAATTGCCCTGTTTGTCAGAGACAAAGATTATCAGCTTCAAAACAACTAGCAACTACGTGATATGTGTTATATATACTTACTTCCTTATAATATGTTAATAATAAAAAAAATAAATTCAAAGTACTCATTAACTCAGGAGGCTGCAATTTTAGCATAAAGTAGAGTAGTATAAACAGCAATCAAAAACCTAAACATCGCGCGAATGAACCACGTGTTCTTTTTAAAAAAACATTTTAGAGAGCCGGCGATCTGGATTGGTCCGGTTTAGTCAAAGTGGTTCATTCATTGGCTGAGTTTCTGGCCAATCATCAGAAAATGGGCGTCGCTGAGACGGCTCCGCCCAGTCTTACAGGACCCTCACGTGGTGTCTTCTCATAAACACGGAAGGTTAGAACGCTTGGTTAGCCGAAGCCTCTTTGCTTTCCCCTGAGAAGCTGCACCGCTGCAGGTCCTAGCCGACAGAATGCGGAGCCGTGCGTCTCTCTTCGCGTCAGTCTGCGCCATTGCGGTCTGCGCCGCGCTGGGAGCGAGGGACGTGGTAGTGACACGCCGATACGCCACGGTGGGTGGGCTGCCGGGGTCGGGTGGCTGGGTGTATTGATGCTTTAGAACCCAAGATCTCTGTAGATATTCCGTAATGCGTCCGGGACTCTCCGCAGGTCTTGGGCTTTTCGTGGGCAAACTGCGGCGCCCCCGATGCCCCCGCGATGATGAAGAGCCTTGACTTATCCCCGGACCCCATCACCATCCCCGGGGACTTGACCGCTAGCGCTGCGGGCTACACCAAGGTGGAGCTCGGCAGTCCTCTCCAGGTGAGGCGCCGGGAGGAGCATGCTTTTCTGCGTATTAGTAGCGTGGCCGCTGTGAGCCGTAGTTTCGATTAGTCGTCAAACTAGTCTCTTAATAAATGTGTGCAGGTCTTTGCAGTATTGGCAGGATTCCCTTCCGCGTTGCACCTTGTTCTGTATGTTATATATGTTAAAAGCCGTACTGCGTGCAGGATTATAGGCAGATATAATATCAGTCTGTGTACTATTCCAAAAGTTGCTAGTTGCTGCTCTGAGAAGTGTCCCGCTTGGCACCTCGGTAAATCTCGTGCCTTAGTGAGGCCCAGTAGTTCTCACTGGGGGATAAGTCAGGCGATGATGGGGGGGCAGGTCATAATTCAGTCACCTTTCAAGCCTTTCTTGACCAATCTACGAAATACTTTGTTGCATGGGAAGGGGCATTGTCCTGCATGAATATCATAATCTTTTTGAAAGCTGCTGCCTTCTTGGGCTGGGCCAGTGTTTGAAGAAGGTACCTTTTAGAAACTTGCTGTAGATTAATTTTTACAATATCCGGAAGGCTGAAAGGTCCAACATGTTCATCACTGATAACTGCAGGCCACATCATCTCTCCTGCACCATCGTGTTGGTGCTTGAAGAAGGTGTCCATCCATCTGCTCCATTAAGAGTCACTCATCTCGTCTGTCCACAAAACCTCTGTGACATCAGTCTTGAGACGTGTCCGTGCCCACTCTTAATGCTTTCACTTGTGCGCCTTACTGAGCAGAGGTCATGTTTCAGCCTTTGTGACCTTAGCAATGTCACGTACCACACTACACCTAGTACTTAGAGATTCCATTCAGATTGCAGTTTTGAGAAATGGTGGCACTTGAGCCTAAGGGTTTCTGGAAGTCTCCCCATTAATTTGACACAAATCATTGGCAGATAATTTGTCTTCTCTCTACATGCTTCTTACATCCTCTTTGTCTGTTGCCCGCATAACGATTGTATGGTAATCACATTGTAAAGGCTTAGCAGTTTTGATTTGTTTTGCATCTCTCTGACTTGCACATTACTATTTTTTCCTTTTTAATGGTAATAATAATTAGCATAATAATTCTGCACAGGAAAGTGTCTGTCTTCCTGTTTTTCTCCAAACAGAAAATACTCAGACCAAATATTGAACATGTTCTGCTTTTAAGCAGCCAATTCTTAATCAGAGATTCATCTTGATTGAAAATATTGTTGGAGAAAAATTGGAGAGAAGATACAAATAAAATGCACACTTGCCTAATTCTGCACGCAGTGTATTTAAGGTGTGCTTACCTTATGAATTAACTCTGGGGCCCTCTGTGGGTGGGGTGCAAACCTTTATTCCAGCATAGCTCTTAGTTGAACTTTTCGGACCTTCTTGACACATTGTTGTCAGGCAAAGATGTTATCTGTCGTTATTTCGTAAGTGTGTTCCTTGTAAGGATGTATTTCCTGCTGTGAATGGCGTGGGACTTGTTCCTTCTTGGCACTTTATCTTGCGTGGGAATTAATCTTCTGAGGAACTGAAATGCATGTTATGACTGTGCTTCACTTTGTGATCCGGGAAGGACCATAATTATCTGGTAATGGGGAAAGACCCAATGATTCGCTTTTTTCTATAAACGAGTAACGGAAACACCTGATATTTTACTTCACTGAATGTGGGTAGTGAAGGTCTTCAGGTGCCTATAAGCGTAAAACCGTGCGCCCTAATTTGTGCGTCTTAATGAGCTGTTGCGGTTATGCTTGATTTATCTGGCAAACCTGTCGACTTTGCAATGGATGCTTTCTTGCTCGGAGCAGTAACTCTTTTGGCTAGACGTATTGTAAAATTCACGTGGGCCTGACTGCAGTGATCAAGGCCGAGCTGATGGGACCTCCATCCCTCAGGTGAACCTGACCGTGGAGAAGGAGGTGGCCGGCTTCTGGGTGAAGGTGCCCTGCGTGGATGACCTGGGCAGCTGTGACTACGCTGACGTGTGCGTGCTGCTGGACGAGCTCATCCCCCCGGGACAGGACTGCCCCGAGCCCCTGCACACCTACGCGCTGCCCTGTCACTGTCCTTTTAAAGCTGTGAGTCTCTGCCTCTGTGGGGGTGCTGAGCACATGAATTTTCAGATGAATACACATAAATTTTCACAAGAATACACATGACTCTAGAATCTTTGAATAATTAATACCAAATTAATTAATTAATTGAGCTGAACTTGGAAAAATAAAAATACATGGATTGGCTGAGGTGCCCCTGAGGAGAGGTTTGGGAACCAAAGCAGTGATCATCTAGCCATCCAGGAAGATATAAGTAACTACTCTTAGTTTGCATATGTCCTAATTGTGTGTGTGTGTGTGTCCAGCAAATGTATACTTACTACCCAGATAGTTAGCTGTAGTGGCAGTGTGAGGCAGCCGCACTACACGCCTCACCATACACACATGGCACTCCGCTGCAGCAGCTCCTCACGCTCACACACCCACAGGCATCTCGGCACATCCGAAAGGCGCCCCTCTCTAATGCTCCGCCCCCTGTTCCACGCCGTTCCACTTCCCTGGGGGGTTAGGCCTGCCGCCCCCATCGTACACTCTCAGGCTGGCTGCATGACAGTCACATGACTTCCTCATGACTTTGGTTTGACCCGTCCGCGGCTCGTGACTCTCCGTAGCGTATGTGCTAAGTGCGGCCAAACGTGACGGCTCCGGCCCGCACTGGCAGGGGAACTGTGAGCTTCATCTCGCTCCTTTTCTTGTCTGTCCCTCCCTGCCCCTCCAAAGGCATTCTGCGTGTCCCTGCAGAGAACACGTTGCAGCCGGTCGTACGGCTTTGACATTTCGTTATGCTTCTGGAATGCGCGTGGTTGGGTAAAGCGCACCGTGCGTTATGCTCTATCATGATATTTTGCAGGCAAGATGCTAAACAGTCAAATGTGAGCTCTGTCGATTAAACAATTTCTGTCAGAAAATGTAGCACAAGCTTCATCTGATGAATGTAGCACAAGCTTCATCTTAAAGCATAACCATGTTTTTGAAAGGAACATTTGTGTTACTATTACAACTTTATTTAAGCAGAACGATTAAGTTAATGTTTTCTTAGCGTTTTGGAATTATTGCAAATTTATTGTTATGAAGGTCAATATTGCAACATATTTAAATATTGATTCATAGGTCAGAGCCTTGCTCTGTGTTTGAGTCGTATGTCTGCAGTGGGTGCCTCAGTGCCTGCTTATGCAGCCGTTAGCAGTGACGTCAACCTTGGCTTGTTCTTGTTCACAGGGGCAATACACTCTGCCCAAATCGGACTTCAGCCTGCCCAACGTGGACCTTCCTTTCTGGCTGACCAACGGGAACTATCAGGTGGAGGCCAAGATCGGCGCACAGGGGAAAGAGTTTGGCTGCCTCAAAGTGGTCTTCTCCCTCCACTCAGCCTAGGCATTGCAGAAGTATGGGGGTGCAGGCCAACGTGTGCGTGCGTGTGTGCGTGTGGGTGGTGCTGCTGCCAACCTGTGTGAAAGGTGATCAGTACGTTTTTTTTTTTGTTTTTAATTTAAAGTGCCTGTGACTTGGACAGCTCTAGTGGGATTAGACTGCTACACGGTGCACTTTTATGGTACCGGTGTCTGGTGCACAAATTCTGAGCAATTCCCCGACACTGCTGTAGGTTCCACACCCCAGAAGTGCAGAAGTAATCACAAGCAAAGTTTCTCCTCATCCTTTGCCAGAAGATTCCATAGCAGCGTGTCTTGGGAAGAGGGGTCTGACCTACACACCTGTGTTTCGTAGGTTTTTAAACTTACAAATGCCAAGATTTTCAGGTGACTCGGTTATGAACCTTCCAAACCCCGTATGTTAGACTTGGCAGAAGTATTATAGGAGTAATGCTTACGCATCAGTGAGTAGTAGGTCCAACTTCCTGGATCTTTCTGCATTGATGATTCACATCAATGTGATTATCTGCTGTCAGGTCATAGGCATTTTATTTTTAAATAAGGTACATGGCCGGCTGACTTTGGTGCATTAGCAATAAAGTAATCACTGTACTGCCTTGCACTGCATCTGCTTAATACTGTATGTCATTTTTAAAATCTCTAAGAAGGGTACATGTAGCCTCACTGACATCACAGTGCATGGTGTAAGTGTGATTATGGAGGACTTGTATGTCAGCGTGGGACTGCATTACATGAATTATACTGTAAAACTTGATTTCTTTGGTCGTACTGTGGGTGACCTGATGAATCCTGAAATGCAAAGCCTGGAATTACTAACACAGGGATGGAAGAAAATAAAGATTTTTAAGCCTTTTTATATTTTTGATTTTTTTTTTTTAATTGCTGATTAATAAATAATTCTTGATACTGCTGGAAAACTTGTATTTCTCTCATGTTTGCACAAAGGTTCACAACCCATTTAGTTAACACCTGTTCTATCATGTATAACAGGGTTCCCCAACCCGGACCAGGGGGGGCCGGCGGCAGTCCCCGTTTTCGCTCCCTTCCAGCTCCAAGGCTGGCAAGCATCATTTGTGTCCCATCCTAGGTCCTAACAGGGAGCTGGGGGAGAGCAAAATACTATCCAACCCCCATGGTTAGAGAACCCTGATGTAGAAGTTCTGCTTTGTAGGCTTAATGTCCATTTTGTAGACATGTGCTTTTATTTTTTTTTCCCCTTAATTTGGGTCAGAAGGCAGTAAATCCTGCTAAAATCTCAAAAAACCCCAATTCCTTTTGTGAGGAATCGTTTCGGAATGCTATTGCTTGACATTTGATCTTGTAGTGTGGCGAACCTTGCGTCATGCTTAAGTCACATTAATGACCAGATTTACCATGGTGCTGCCACTTTTGGTCACTCTGCTGGATCAAGTCTTTATACAATAAATATTTTGTAAACTGTCCTCAGAACATATGTCATTCCTATTCATTTTTATTTTTATGCGGTCGGAGTTGCTGTGTGTGCGTGTGTGTGTGTGTGTGTGGACATGTTTATATTACGTTGTGGGGACCCAATGTCCCCACAGTGTGATAAAAACCAGT
>JAODKM010000002.1:10845871-10861988 GCA_026780845.1 Petrocephalus sullivani
TAGGAATGAATGGAGTGTCCCCATAAAGATAGGAATACATGGTGTGTGTGTGTGTGTGTGTGTGTGTGTGTGTGTGTGTGTGTGTGTTTATGAGTTGTCATATTAGGATAAATGCTCCTGTTTGGATCCTTTTTCTGTATGTATGACTGTTTCACACCAAAGCACCTGTCCCGACTGGTTTATCTACCCATTTGTCACTGACAGGACTGTGTAGGACGCAATAAAAGCAGACATACAGACCTACGAAACAGCTGTCGGAATAACAACACAAGCACCACAATGGGGATTTCGTAAGATCTCGGCTCAAATAGAGCAGATACAATCAGCCTTAGAATGAAAGCGTGTCCAGGGTGGCAGCAGCATGATGTCGACACTGGCCTGGGGAGCGCTGGCACTTTCTGTTCGCTCATTTGTAGGGTGGTTTTCTTTGCATTAGAGAGGACACCGGGGGGCTGGAGGCAAAGAGACGTGTCAAAGCAACCCAAATATGCACCCAGAAAGTGTTCCGACTATAGAAAGCAAACATCAACAGGAAACAAAGCGAAATCCCAGACATGTCAGGCATGGGGACAAGTCCCGGAAAAAGGAGACCTCCAGTCACCATACTCACCTGGTTAGACGACCCACCCACCAGAAGGCGTCCGTGTGAAACAATCACTCCGCCCCGTGTTTGAAAGTAACAACGGGCCATTTTTTTTCCTCCCTTCATCCATGACATCATTCCTTCCATTAATGTTTCCCCTCAGAGTTCTCACCCCCCTGACCGCAACTCTGATTCCAGATGGCTGGGATGTAGCCAGGTCTTACCTCATTGGCGGAGAGAGAAATGTCAACACGTAGCATTCCTCTGCTGTGCCTTTACGAGCTCCCCCTGTCAAAAATCAATTTTTAACAAAGCATTCGGGCGTCTACACGATAACCGACCCTAACGGTACATGACACCTCTGCGGGGATTTCCCAGCCATGTGCCCCTCCTTATTAGCTACTCTTTCACACACTCATGTAAAACATAACAGCATCGTTATGTTTCTTTCACTGGCATAGACAATCAATCATTTTAAAATACCTGGATTTGTTTTAATTCTTCCATGCTTTTGCTTTTCAAGAAGTCCACCCCGTGCTCCATCGAGGCCCTACCAAACAGACCTGTCGCTCTGTTGACAGTGACGTGTTTAACAAGCAGCGTGCTGCTCCAGCACCCTGAAACCGTCTCCCAGGGGTGCCGACACTGTCTGCCCCTGTCTGACGGGTCACACATGGGCCCTGACAGTGGAAGGAGTGTTAGCTTGAGCTTGGGGTGACTGGGGGAGGGTGCAGAGGTGGGGACTCCTACCGCCTTTATTTTACCCCGAGCAGCTGCCCCGGAGCCCAACTGTCTGCCCACACCCCTCTGCTTTGGCCCGATTCTGGGACGCTGAGCCAGAAATCTCAGATTGGTGTAATTAGCAGGAGAGGAGGCTTCTGGGAAGGCGGCTGGTTTGCAGGTGCCTGTCTGAATAAACCCATGTTTGACACAAGGGGGGGAAAAAGCAACCTGCCACGCTATCGTTTTCTCTCCCACATATCGGGGTATACTGTTTGGAACCTGCTCGCCCAGAGAACTAATTAGCTTCTGTCTATTTTGAGAAAAAGTTTAAGCTCATTAAAAGTTTTGTGCAAATCTGTGGGCTCGCGGCACATGATCTACAGAAGCACAAAAACCACCCTGAGCCCCGATCTCGCCGCCCGAAATGGCCCAGTGCGGCACGGGCGCTAACTCACATCAGCCAGAGCGTTCTAGAAAGAGCAGGAGTGTGTCAGGAAACGCGAGCGGGTGTTGTATCTCACACTTTCCCGTCCTCGCCTTTCCACCAGCTGCACAGCCAGGACCAACCTCCTCCTTTAACAACCAAAGATATTTATTTTGGCCCCTCGTCATTATGAAACACTTTATTTTGCTTATAAAGGGCTGGAGGAAGGCGGGGATTAAACCATCCCATTTTTGTTATGGCAAATCTATTGACAGGGGAGCCTGAGTGCACAATGCCTTTCACTGCATGCTAACGCTGCTCTCCAAAGGTTTCCTGTTGCCCCCAGACAAACCGCAGAAGTAAGCAAAGTATTGTGGGTAAGAGAGACCCTGTGGCTGTCCTTCAACAGGAAGCTGTGCAGCTCGCGAGCACCTTAGAGACCAGCTGGTTCGTCTGTCTCATGTCGGATTAGGGGGGGTCCTATTAATAGCTTGGCTTTCTCACAAAAATGAAATGAGTATCAAGTTCCCCCTGGGACTCCCGTTCGAACAGTTTGATATATTCGGCCTGTATGTATACGCAGTTTTCAGGAGAGGGGCGTTTCTTTCCCCGTAAGGGAGTCCAAAGGGCAGCCATGCCTGAACTGAGGCCCATTCCCTTAATGACAGAAGTGGAATCTGATTGCTTGTAAACTTGTAAAAGTAGCTTGTACCATGTGAGAGATTATGATGCAGAAGTACATCTGAGCCCCCCCCCCCAGAACTGTTTATTGAGGGATGCTGGTGTGACAATTCCTCTGGCACGTAGAGGCCTACGATGGGGGTGTGTTACTTAACAAGCCCCCAACCTCTCATCTTAAGAGTGCTACCCCACCTGGTGCCCGGCACTCTGGGGACATGATTCCAGCAGGCACGGAGGGTCACCCCCGCGCGGGGTCCTCGCTGTGGTGAGTGGAGCGGAGCTGCTAACCCGTCGCAGCCGGGCTTGGCCTCAATGCCAGGAAGAGCTGCCGTCCTTATAAGTCTTGTGAGGGTTTTAGAAAGAGCACCCCGGCTGGATATAAATGCAGCACTACAGATATGCTAAGCATGCTACCCGGCGAGCTGCTGAGATAAGACCCTCTACAGGCCTGCCCCGCCCCAAAACATCACCATTTTCTTTTTTTCCCCCCCCCCCCCCTCTCTCTCTCTCTCTCTCTAGCCACTGGTCCAAGCCTCATTCTTAAAACCTAGGTGATAGTTCTAGCTCACTGAGAGCCCTTTCAGAAGCAGCTCTGTGAACCCAAACACGGCCGGTTCTGCGCTCTGTCACAGTTACACAGAAGAAATACCACATAGCTTTGGGGATAGTCACCTGGTCATTTATCCGCTCTTACAGGAGTCATAAATGTAAACAAACCTGGAAGACATCTTTTTGGGAAATTAAAAAGAGTTGACCTTATCACTAGAACTAAAGTTAGATCAGTTGCTTATTCCCTGCTGGGGATTATACCTATTATTTCTGAAATGAGCAGAATAGCCATTTGTTAGGCTTCTGTTCTGTATAATCATTATTCCTAGTGAGGTATGTCTGAAACCAGCATGTAATTGTTTCTTGAAATTTGATCTAAATACTACACTTGTATTACTAAGGTATGTCTTACATTGAGACATATTTAAAATGAAAATGTTTGACATATATTCAAAGCTAATTTCCATAGTTAATTTCTGTAGCTTTACACAATAGTTTTAATATGAGTTTTCCACTGTGAAGTATCATGCATCCAGGACGGCTGCATAATTGCAGAGAGAAATCCCAATAAAACTAACCACTTACTGAGGTGGTGGTTGGTTAAGAGGGCTAGACATGCGTTTAACCAGAGAAACCACCAACTTACTAAGAGCTAGAGACCTTGACGTGCATATATGTATGTATACATCATTTTATGCGGATATCATATGACGTAGTTATAGAAAACCTGCGATCTGTGTTTGTGGATTAACTTTGAGACTTATTTAAAATATGACTTCTTATGAATATAAATTCTTAGTGATGGGAATAAGAATGGAATAAGCAATGACATGTTTCCAGAGGAGGAGTTTAGGTTAGCACACTGGAACTTACTTACTGTTAAAGTATTCATATTAAAACAATCTTACTTATATTCCTACTTCTGCTACTGTCCAACAGCACGTATTATATATCAGACACATCAAACTGCTGCAGAGAGCCGCGGACCCCCTTACAAAAATGACTAAGTGATGCACGCGGAGGCGGGGCCAATCGGAGACGCGCGTGGCGGCGCGCGGCCGCGTTCGGTCGGCCGCGAGCCGCTCCGTGACGCAATACGGCACGCATGTCATCGCGGAGGCTCCCAATCAGCGCGGCGCGGCGCGGCGGCCGGAGCGCTCGAGTCCGCCGGACGCCTGGCAGAGTGTGACTTGGGAGTGGGATCGCGGGAGCCGGCAGGCATGGGCTGCGTGAACAGCACGGCGGGCGCGCGGGTCGCCAGGAAAAAGGTATTCGCACCCCCCCCGTGTGATTTAACTTTACTGTGTTTCGGGGTGACGGAGCTGCGATCGCTTGTTCTGCAGATGTAAGAAACGGATATAGGGCACTGTACGAGTTTCGTTACTGTGTGATGTGTGTAATGCCCATCCAGCGTGTGTGACAATCTGCTTGTTTCACATGTAATTGCGTATAACTGCATTTGACTACGGCGCACTTTGCTTGTTGTTGTGATTATTTGCGCAGGGTTCCTAATTCCCTGCTCGCGCGCTCACTGCGCGATTGGGCATTAATGTGCAACAGATGTGCGAGCGCACGCGCGGCTCCCCGCCGCTGCCCTAAGCCGTGATTATTGCCCGTCCTGCAGGTTTCCATTGTTTTAAGTAGCCCGTGTTCCTGCGCTATTTCACCTGCCATTGATAAAATTTTTGTAACGTTTGTTTCACCTAAACTTAAGTTCTTGGGGCTCGCATTTCCGCCTTGGATAATGTCGTTTAACGGTCCACGACCTCTTCCGCACTTTCATGCTGTATTAGTAGAATAACTACAAGGTTTTCACTAAAAAAAATAAACTTCTTGCTTAAAAATAAACTTCTTGCTTAACTTTTTTTTTAATCCCCGACCCTGTACGGCTTCCCTTTGCGGGACTTTGGGGACGCTGGCAGGGGGATATCGGCGTCGTTTATACGGTTTATGGACCATTTCTACCTCAGTAACCACAACTCTTCGTTTTTGACTAAACAAGTTTGGTATAAAGAAGCAAAGGTGACGGCGTCAGTGTTCATGTCAAAGGCTGATTTCGTTGTGCGCTGCGTTCAGGTTTTAAATTGACCGGATTTTCTCAGTGCTTATGATTATCATCCTTTGAATTAAAATAATTGTCCAATATATTAGGAATATCAGAATTTAATAGTAAATTTTTACCTTCATCAGTGTGACTCCAGTCAATAGCCTTAACCTGATATTGGCCTCTTGTTTTATAGGCCTATATATACTGTGGGGGAACGATTTATTGAATGTTTTTGAATTCCTCTGCCAAGCTGCTCCAGCCTTCACTCTGGCAGGCATGTGGAGTGATGGGCCAGTGCTCTTGGTGAGGGGGGTGGTTATAAACATGGCATAGCAAGTGAAGATCACAGCCCGTCCGTGTGCGGGACGGGCACCAGACGCCCTCCAAAGCACAAATGAAGCAGCTCGTAAAATGCTTGGGGGACGTGCCTGGTGGAGGCAGAGGTGGGGAATGGAATTTCAGGGCCTCCTGGATCGTGAAATTACATATTTGGGAAGAAGGGCTTTCTGGACGACAGGAGGAGGAGTGGAATTAAAAAAAAAAAAAAATGCCGCGGCCCGGAATGTGAGAGTCGAGCCTCTTTAATGCCTTTTAAAGACGGCTGTGCTTTATGGTGGTGCTCCTTGGGTGAGGTCTTACAGGTGGGAGTGCTTCAACTTCAAGGTTAAAAACCTGGAGTTTGTTCTCTTATGTAAATACAGCAAAAGAGGTGCTAAACATAGCCTTTTCGTACAGAGGGTTTCTGGTTGTTTTGGCGTTCAGTGTTTTAAGTGTGTGGAGAGGGAATCCTCCTTAAAAAAAAAAAAAAAGTTAAAGCAGAGTTGTTTTGTTTATATAGGCGTCTCCAGCTAGTGTACGGCCTGATACGGTGTAGGCTGGTTTTCAGTGACTGTTGGGGGGGGGGTGTACCCTGGGGATGCCTACACTAGATAACTACCATCCCCACTATATGGAAAGTCATCAGGCATAGATGATAAATTTTTGGTGAATAAGTAAAATAAAGTTGAGAAGGGTTTACATTTGTTTAAGGAAGAGTTTAGGTATTAATGTTGCACTTATTTTTGCCCTCGCTGTCCAATGGGCTACTACATATCACCATTTTTCCGGAATCTCCAGACCCTAGTTAAACTGTATGGGGGCGGGGCAAATTGGGGATGTAAATGAGGGCTTGTGGCAGAGTTCAGTCCGCGGTAACCGCTTGTGTTGGAAGCCACTGGTCTCCTTCCTGATGTTATTCAGTAAACATGTTATCCTGAAGGCTCCAGCAAACTCTATGCTCCCCCGCAGTGATAGACTGCCGTCGTCTTGCCGTACTAACCGCGGAGTTCGTTCGCAGGAGCCGACAGACATGCCGGGGGTGTGATGAATCCGTATGAATTGTTCTGTGAGTGTAACAGGATGTGCAGTCCCCAACAAAGTGTCAGATTCCTATAAAAGCGGTTTCATAACCTACATGCACCCAGGCCGCCTCCTTTCGGAATCTTTAAACCTGGACTCTTTTGTTCCCTGGATCCTCTGGGGAACATTGTTTAAAATTTTGCTTATTAACAAGGTGCCGGATGATTTGGAAACTTTGCATCCCGGGAGAGCAAACTGCAGCGCAGGGTCACGCTCGGCAGGCACGTAGGTGGTGCAGTCGCATTACCCGCGGCCTCAATAGCTACCCGATCTGCTTATCCGTCTTGGCCAGTGCTGTAGCAAACCGTCTGAAGGCGCCGCCTCTAAGATGGACATCCCAGGCCTCCGGGAAGCAGTCTCCCCCACCGAGAGCGCCTTTTGTTTACGCCCCACGCCCTGAAGCTTACGTTACTCGGTTCTGCTCTTTGTCTTGCAGAAGGCGGCGACACAGAGAAGTGGGAAGCCCTTGGCGGAGCCGGACGCCCGGGAGCGCGGGAGCGGTGAGCGGGCTCTGCCGCAGCCAGCCCGGGTGACGGATTCGGAGCACGTGCCCAGCTAGATTTGAGCCGGAACTCTTCAGTTCTGTTTAATAGTGTCATCTGAGGCGATTTTTCAGTGGCTTATTTAGCATGTGTGATATCAAAGGGCACTTTAAGCATTGCCGTTTCCTGTTCAGCACACGCAACACGCCGGTGTGTGACGGCAGGGGTTCCGGGCTTCTCTGCAGCTCTGTGTAACGGCACTTGCTGACATTTAAAGGGATTTTTAGTTTTGCTTCTCAAAGGATTAAAACTTGTACCTTTTTTTTTTTTTTTTTTGTGACGCAGGTACAAGCTTGCTCTGGCTTGAATGCTGCCTGCCCCCCCCCTCCGTAATTAAGCATGTTACTATTTGACCTGTTTTGCAAAAATAAGTCTGCAGTTTTATTTACACCCCCCCCCCCCCAATACAAAGAAGAGTATTTTTTTTTGCTGTCTTCTTCATTCATGCTCACTACTGTATGTGCTGGAATTTCCCTCTGGGATCAATAAATGTCAGTCTAATTATTATGATTGTTATATAACAAATGTGGAATGTCAGAATAAACTGTAACAGAAGGCATCACCCTCTCTCCCCTTCAGCTGTTTATCTCTGCAGTTATGGTTGTTCCCTTCAGTCAGTGTGTAGATGAGTGAGGACCTTCTCCCAAGGGGAGCGTCAGCCTTCTCCTGTGTTTTATAGACCTCCGGTCTTTGGGAGTCTCCTCCCTACAGTTTGGTGGTATTGTCCCTGTGTTTAGTCAGTGAGCCAGCATTTCTGTGCCCCCCCCCCCCCCCCAGTCCAGGCCACCCTGGACAGGCTCCCAGAGCAGGAGGTGAAGATGATCCGCAGCTTCCTGACAGCAGCCAGCACTAGGGGCCTAGAGATGCCACTGGAGGTGCAGCAGAATGAGCTGGTCCCGCTGCTCCTGGATTTCCTCAAGAAGGTACTTCTGCCCCCCCCCCCCGCCCCAAGGCATGTTGATGCACGTTCCTTGCTGAAAGCAAGAGGGCCGTGTGGTGCTGGGGGGGCTGGGAACACAGAGTCATGTGCTGTATGCGCAGCTGTCGTCAGGCAGTAAACGAAGTTGTGGCGAGGGCCTGCTCCTGCTCCTGCGCTGGGCCTGGGCCTGCTCCTGCGCTGGACCTGGGCCTGCTCCTGCGCTGGGCCTGGGCCTGCTCCTGCGCTGGGCCTGGGCCTGCTCCTGCGCTGGACCTGGGCCTGCTCCTGCGCTGGGCCTGCTCTCCCCGGTGTGGATCCTGTCACCCCTGAAATTTCCTGTCAGGGCGCTTAAGGCGGGGGTTCCTGACAGGGCTGTCACAAGATGATTTTCAGACTCCTCCCCACATCCGCCCCCACACACACACACACACACACTCGGTATGATGACTCTCTAGCACTGTTTGGGGCCCTATGCCATAAAACACTGTGCTTTGGGAAATCCTGTCTGCTTGTTTTTCTGGTTCTCACACTTCAGGTGACCACAGACAAGACAGCGGAGCTGAGTGCTCAGTTCGAGGAGACCAGCAAGCGCCTCTCCAAAGAACACGGTGACAAAATCGAAGGCAAGAGCTCCTTCTGTCCATGAGCTGTTGCGATGTTGAATTGGGCGGTTAGGTTCCTCATTACTGGAGGAATGATTCATTTTGGCCTTATTTCTGCAGAGCTGCAGCGGTCCCATGAGGAAGAGGTCAAGTCTTTGAGGGACAGTTTTAAGGTGGCTGAGGTTTCGCTGCAGGTGAGACGTGTGTGGAGGTCATGGGGACTGTCTTCAGAAGGCCCCCCATCGGCTGTTGTGATCGGGTCCTGTTACTCATACTTTGACACGGCTGGGGTGTAGAGCCAGGTGGAGGTGCTCACTGGCCAGGTGGAGGTGCTGACTTCCGAGCTGAAGGCCTTCAATGATCTAAAGCAGAGGGTAGCGGAATCAACCCTGAAGAGAGACCTGAACGGCAATATTCAGGTACATAACTCGGTGAAGCCACCTAGTGGTCACTGTACCTTCCTGCAGTTTTATGTCGATGGAATGTGAGAGGACCCTCGTAGGAATGGTACACTTGTGTTGTGGACTTTAGCGTCAGAAATGGCTGCTTTGAAGTGAAAAGATTTTCTGTTAAGCCTATGTGAAGTTACCTCCCTACTCCTGAACCCAGGCTTTTTTTTTGCCATTACAGGCCCAGGGTAGCCCAGGAGAATTCTGGGAACAGGAGCTGGAGAGCCTTCTCTTTGTAATAGAGATGAAGAGTGAGCTTTTACAGGAGAAGGAGAAGAAGCTGCGACATATGGAGTCACTGGTAGCTACCTGTCCTCTCGCTTACCAAGCAGCCCCCCCCCCGATTCCGAAGCCTTAAAGACCATTATGTGTCTAACTAGGAGACCGTAATGATCTCTCTTCATTCCCGGCTGTAACTGGAGTCGGTGTAACGCGGTCAGGCCGGAATGCCCCTCGGCCTGCCGTACGTCCTCTATGAGCTTAAGTCAGCCTTTCCGAACGATCGGTTGCAGGTGGCGAAAAATCGCTCTCTCGAGGACCAAGCGGTCAGCATTCTCCAGAAGAACGAGGACCTCCGTGTCCGCAGCAATAGCTATCAAAGTCAGATCCAGTAAGTGTGTGTTTCTGGGCACTCTTGTGCTGTTTGGGTGCATAAGCAATGTGTTTAAAGCACTGTTTTTAAAACTGCCGTTTCGTTTGGTGACACTAGAGGGCGCCTTTCATTCCCTTGTTCTCATGCCCTCACTGTTATGAGCCTCTGCTTCTAACGGTCACTCTAAAGGGAGTGATGGTACCCTGCCTTTTGAACACCTCTCCGCCAAATGTCTGTCACAGGCAGATGTCCTTAGAGCAAGTCCGTCTGATGGAGGACCTGGAGCAGATGGAATTGCTGAATGTGAAACTGGCACAGGAGAAAGAGGAGCTTCTATACAAGCTGCAGCACAGGGAGTCCTGCCCCACTACCTCCCCCTCACTAAGCAGGATCCCTTCCAAGCCCCCCAATCACCTAAGATGATTCGCCTTCCCTGAGACCTGCCCCAAGGGTGCCACCCTGCTGGTTAAATCTGGAGTGGCGTCCCGGACTATGAACAGACTATGCTACGTGCATCACGATTCTGACAATCGAATTTTAATTTTTGTTTTGCTGGGATTTTATTTTTAGTTTTTTTTTTTTTCTCTCCTTGCTGCCAAAAGCCTCTGCTATGGGCTGGAGTGAGCAAAGGAACTCTAAGGGAAGTTGCCTATGGCCAAGCGCCGGTCAGAGGGGCTGGCGGCTGTATTTTTGCGGCAAAGCCCGCCTGCTATGGTAACGGACCCATTTCACACAGAGCGCACGGCTAGCTGAAGACAAGCTACGTACTGTAACGGCTTTCGGCGTGAGCTGCAGGTGGCTGTCCCATCAGCCTGATGGCAGTCCCTCACGCTGGAAGTGTCGGGGGCTAAAGGTCTCTGTAGCTGTGGGCCCGTCTGGGAGCACTGTGTGGCCGAGTAGGATGAAAACATTGTTCCGGTCCGGAAGGTCACCCGTTCCAGTCCTCATGCTTTCTCAGTCATACATTGCTTTGGTTAAGATGGCCGCAAATTAAATATAACTCCATGCTGATGGCCTGCTTCAAGGTTGCCGCCCTGCTGGTTAAACTCCAAAAGGGCACTTGTGTGAAAATTCTGACACCACTCGCATTTAGTTTCCCGTTTCTGACATGCTGCCAAAAGTCTCCACAGTACATCAGAAGTGAAGCAAGAGGACTTTTGGTCTTTCCAACAGCCGTGTGGTGATCAGAGCCAGGCTCGTATCTGGGTTTTTGCAGGAAGACAGTTTAACTTCAGCAAATGCTTCTGTTTCATGCAGGGTTTGTGCCCTTATGGCTTTAAGAATTTACCCGTCTCCTTGGCCTGAGGTAGCAAGGTGGGTCTTCGTTTTGATGCTTTTAGTCTTGTCTTGCTGAAATGGATCAGGGTACGGTTCTGGTTATTCCATGTGCATTTAAACGATACGTGAGTGTGAGACCTGGGCTTCCAGCGTTTCGTTCGGCTCCGGTGCTACTGTGACTGGGTTTTGTGTGACCCGATCCAACGGGAACATGTTCTGCGTTGATCTAAGAACCAAAAGAGTACTTAAAGCATAGATTTATTTTTTTTTTTTTTTGGATCCACGCTGTGGTCCGATGCACTTGTGCACTTTTCATTTTAATGGGTGTATGCGAGCGTGTGTGTGCGCGCGTGTGTGTGTGTGTGTGTGTGTGTGTGTGTGTGTGTGGGTCGAACTTTAGTTTTAAGTATTTCGTTTTAAGTTTTTCTTTGCAAGACGCACACTGAATGTCACCGACATGCTCAACTGCAAGTGCCATTATATCAACCCTCCAATAAAAAAGAAATAAAAAAAAAAATGTACACTGCTCTTGTCTATAATTTGGGGAAGTGGTGTGTGTGTGTGTGTGTTTGTGTGTCACAAGCAAAAAGGCTCCGGTGATTATTAGCAAAATCTAATATCTGTATAAAACTGGTGGGGGGGTAGATTGAAGGCCACAGTCCCTTTAGGGCATAGGTCTCCCAACATTCCCTACGGGAAGCAAACCCATTTATTCTCTTCGGTCTTCTCACCCTTCTTCTCTGCTGTGTGGGTTTTAAACCTTGCTGAGGAGGACTGTTCCCCCCCCTGCTTGGAGCAATCACGGGTAGCCAATGATGTGCTGACCAACAGTGTTTTGATTGGTGGTGTGTGTCTACTGGTGAGGAAACCAGGGTTACTGTTGGTGTGTGTGGTGTTCATTGCCCCCTGGTGGTGTGTGGCAGGTTTGCAGCTAGGAACAGGAACAGGAGCCCCTTCCATAAGTTTTTAATGGTTCAGGTACCACCGGTGGTAAACTAAATTAAAATAATTTTATATACAATAATGTGTCTGTGCAAAAAAAAAATGAGGTGTTCTTAAGTTCATGTAGATTCTAATGCAGCCATATGTACAGCATTCAGCCAGATGTCTTTGTGTTTACCTTTGGAGCTGGGCTGTGTAAACGGTACAGGGAGCAGTAAAGTTGGCAGAAATAAAGTATTCGCACCCCCCGTCAAATTTTAAGCTACATGAAGAAAAAGAGAAAAGTATTGTCATGTCGCCCATTGTAGGGAGTGCTGGCAACCTTTAATAAGTGATGCTTGTGGAGATGGGGCTAATTCGAAATCTAAATGATTTAAGTGTGGCCTCGTTCCCCTGTCTGGGGAAACTAGGCGATTCTGGAGTGTCGGCCAAATGTACCCTGTGCCAAGGGAGGATGCATAGTATTATGCACTGATGTGGGTTTAATCCACACGGTAGAAAAATTAGGCATTAAATTAGGTAAGTGACCGTAATATGGGGGTAAAGCATAGACGTGTGCTGGTGTTTTTTTTCCACCTTCACTTAAGAACTCTTATCCAAAGCAGCATCCTTTTTTTGCAAAAACAGGCTCAAACTGTCTCCAGAGCAATCAGAGCATTACGGGCCTTAGGGTGAAATCAGTCGGCCGGCCCTGGGATTTAAACTGCCGACCCTCTGATCACAGACATAGTGCCTTAACCCACCCCACCTGTATGCCAAAAGAATTTTGAAGAGACAAATGTTTGCCCTACAGATCCATCGTGTTCATATAACGCACATGTGCATGCAGTGTGGCCATTCAGCCTGAGAGAAAAAAGAGGACCAACAGTGAAATGAGCTGAAACACGCAACTGGCTTAGAAAGTTTGTATGACAAGAAGTGTGGGTTTTGTCCCCAGCGTTGGACAAACAGGAATGGCAACCCTTGCCCTGTTGACTTTGCTCTGCTGGTAAACAGAGAGGATGCTTTCGTGCTCAAAGTGCAAATGGGGGGTGAAAACACAGTGTGTCTCCATCTCAGCCAAACGGATCCACTGAGCGCGCACGCTCCGAGCTCTCCCTGTCTGCTCCGTTGTGGTAAGTCAGCCATGGCGGGTTTGGGTGGGGGCAAGCAGAATTTATCAGATTCTTCTGTGGTGTTAAATGTTCTCCAAGAGACAGGATGCACAAGACTTACCGATAACCCAACCAACAACATTCTGGAACACGCGTTTAAACAAACAAATGAGTTCAAACTACTGGAAGATGGCCCTGTCATTCCTTCCAGCCCATGGAGGACTGTACATCACCCCCTGGGCTGAGCCATGAGTGCCCGAGAATTAATTTGGGTGCTATTGTAAATGCCAGGCTCATTAAAGGGGCTGGAGAATGTGAAGTGTTCAGTATGAAATGAGGCTGGACTATAAACCGGACAATTGATGGATATGGTATCATGTATGCTGCTGTCACACATGGGTGTTCCAGGCGTGTAATGGCTCAGGGCAGGGGTAGGGAACCTGATCCATGGAGTGGGTGCGGGTTTTTGGGATGACCTCTCAATCAGCCAATAATAAAGCATTGGTTGTCATCTCCTGTCCTGGGGACCCAGTCTTATTGGCTGATTCAAAAGTCATCCCAAAAGCTTGCACCCACACTGGCTCTCCATGGATCAGGTTCCCTACCCCTAGCTCAGGGTATATATTGATAGGAGGGGATTGTAAAGACCAGACACATAGACTATAATCATCATTTTGATTAAGGTAAGATAGTCTTTATTATTTCGTATCTGGGATAAAGAATAGTATGAACACTTTATGTACAATAGATAGATCATAAATTAGTCTTATAATTGGAAATTTAACAGAATCGTGGTTCAGCGGGTTGTACCTGTGATCGGAAGCTTATTGGGTCAAATCCCAGGGCTGAAAGACTGATGCCGCTGTTGGGCCCCTGAGTGAGGCCCTTAACCCCCAGCTCCAGGTGACCCTGCACTGTCACCCCCAAGCTTGCTCCCATCTGTATCAAGGAGGGCGGCGAGGAGGGCGGCGAGGAGGGTGGGCGAGGTGAAGAGAGAATTTCCTCACAGTGATTAATGAAGTATCACTATTCTGTTATAAGCTGGAGTGCAGAATTTCTCACAGATCATTGGGATGAATATGAATACAGTGAATATTGTAATATAATTAATATGAAGTTCTTTAATCATATCCACACACATCATATTTCATTCAATTTAATTCTCTTGGGTCCCCCCCCATGTGGTGATCTGTTATATTCATATGTTATATGAACATAATCACAAGAATGGTGGTTTCAGTTTAGTGGTCCAACCCTGGAGAAGAAGCCCAGGAAGAGGGGGGTTGGTGTGTCACCATTGGTCAGCGCCCCATAGTACTCTTGGGGCGGGACAAATGCACAAATGCACAGGCAGCAGGAATCAGGTCACCCCCGCACAAAGGCTGATTTCAGTACGCTTTAGAGGTCGTGTGCCCGATATTAGGTTAAAATATAGCCACCTGTGGAAGTGAAAGGTGCATTTTGGCTGTGTTGGGTCTGTGCTTCAAATATTTGGAATAATTTGGTATTTATTAGTAGATGGTAGATTTATTAGTAGTTAATGAAAGGTTCATGTGTTAAGTGTCTCTCAGTTTCATTTCGAAACATCAGCCTCCTTTTCTATGAACCTGTTGACTTTAAGTGCCCCTAAGTGCAGTTTCATTAATTCTTGAGTGGCTATGAGGCACAGAGAGTGTCACATGAAGCTTAGCTCATCTTAAACTTGTTTTTTTGTCTTTTTCCGCAGAAGAAACGAGTCTCCATGAATCAAGCACATTCTCATGAAAATAAGACTTTCACTTCTTGGTAGACTTTCACTTCTGCCTTTGCTGGTTTGACTTGGTTTTGGTTACATCCTTTGTTCCTCACAGATTTCACGCAGGAAGGCGCCAGAGAGATGAAGGAGCCAGAGACGAGGAATAGCGAGTATCGGGATGATTTTGAATGCATGGACACTAACGAGGACAGGGCCTTCTGGAAAAAAGGTAGGAATAGGGGGGAGAAGGACGGGAAAACAAGGAATGGAGCCTTTTTGCTCTCTCCCAGCTTCCAACACACCAGGAGTTGGGAGGGAGCAAAAATGTGGACTGTCTGAGGGTCCCTAAGGACTGGGTTGGGGAGTTAAAGGGAGTGGGAAGACTTTAGGAGAAACGGTGCACATATGTCATGGCTATGTCAGTACTGATGTTAAATGATTTGGTGCTGTATTCTCTTCTTTTCTTCATGGCTACTTGTAACAGACTTCAGAAGCACTCCCGGGCCATACAAGGCTCTTCCAGTCCACACATGGCCTTAAACGTGTGCCCTTCCCTCCCTTTCAGATCCCATACCGCCCCCGATCTCAGCATGGCGTGCCGGCAGGGCGCCGTCGCACCTGTGTGTGGTCCTGACCGTCTCTATACTCCTGCTGATGAGTCTCATTATCGCCCTCTCCGTCAGCAGTGAGTTTGTAGACTAAGTATGATACTGGATTACCATACTCAAGCCATTTACTGTACTAATACACCATACTAAAACCACATCGCATACTAGTTTACCATACTCAGGTCATTTACTGAACTAGTACACCATACTGAAATCATACGGCATACTAGTTTACCATGCTCAGGTCATTTATTGTACTAGTATACTCAAATCATAATCAAATCATACAACATACTAGTACACCATACTCGAGTAATTTACTGTACTAGTACTAGCACTTCGTACCTGAATAACAATTTGCGGGTTTACTATACTCCGGTCATTTACAGTACCAATGCCCATTCTTCTCATTTATTGTGCTCAAATCTGGTTCTGTTGTCTCTGCTGCTCAAAATGTTCTTGGCAGATGCCAAGGTGGACAGAAGGTTCACAGCTCTGGAGAACGTCGTGGCCAACATCAGCACATTGCTGACGTCCGTCACCTCCAAGGTGCACATGGGGAAGGACACAGGTGAGGAGTTGCATTCATCACTCTGTTTTTGTGACGGTCCTCAGCTGGCCTTCTGCACACTCCATTCAGTAATAAGATGCTGAACATACACTCACCGGCCACGTAATTAAGTAATCCTGTCCAACGGCTCGTTGACGCAAATTACTGATCAGCCAATCATATGGTGGCAACTCAATGCAGTTCAACCGCTGCAGTTCAAACCGAGCTTCAGACGGGCTGTCCTGAGTATTGCAGAAACTGCTGATCTTCTGGGATTGTCACGTACAACCATCTCTAGGATTTACAGAGAATGGTCCGAAAAAAGGAAAACATCCAGTGAGCGGCAGTTCTGTGGGCGAAAATGCCTTGTTGATGCCAGAGGTCAGAGGAGAATGGCCAGA
>JAODKM010000002.1:10864704-10875899 GCA_026780845.1 Petrocephalus sullivani
ACTGCATTTTTTACTGCTCCACTGCGTTTATTACGGCTATTTATTATTGCTCCACTGCATTCATTATGGCTGTACTGCCCTTATTACTGCAGTTTTTTACTGTTCCACTCCATTTATACTCTGTGACAAAAAAAAAAGTTAAGCACCCAGAAGTAATGGTCCGATTTGGATGTAATTCGTACACAATGCAGACCAGCGATGACTATGTAAAAGATTTGATTTGCAAGCTGGCACGTCTAGTCACCAGACACAGAGGATGCCTCATAGACGCATCAGACAGCATTACCAGCACCTGACAGAGTTTGCATGAGACCAGGTGGTCATATCATGCGATTGCCTGTAGGGCATGCAGATGTCATTGTCGCCCGATGCTGGAACCAATGGGCACATGAGAGCACCCACACACATCGTGAAGACAGACCACACCACGGGAGGATATTATAGGTATTATGCGCCAAGCATTACAGAGCCCCATGACATCTGCGTCTGCCATCCGGACACAGGGACTCTCTACAGCACCCTGTGTAATTATACACCGTGTCTCAACGACTGGCATCAGCCGGACTATGGATTCACTGTCCCATGTGTAGGCTGCCGTTAACACCAGCGTAGAGAGCATGCATTGGAGTGGTGTCATAACTGGGAGGCATGGACTGATGATGAGTGGCATTGTACCATATTCAGTGGTGAATCTCAGTTCTGCATTACCATGGATGACCGCCGTGTGCCCATATGGCAGCGCCGAGATGAGAGGACCAATCCTGCCAATGTTGTGGAGAGACACACCAGCGTTACTCCTGGCATCATGGTGCGGGGAGCCATAGGGTATGACTTCAGGTCATCTCTGGTAGAGATTCAGGGGACCCTGACCACATAGCTCTGTCAGTCTGACAGCACCCCTTTCAACCAGACAACGCCATCCCCACACAGCATGTGTGTCTATAGACTGCCTGCGCCATGTTGCGGGCCTCCCATGGCCAGCCAGGTTCCCCAATCTTTCCCCAGTCAACCCTGTGGGATCAGCTCGGACGTCAGCTCGGACCCGGTGCCAATCTACAGGATCTCGAGGGCCAGTTACAGCTGTGGGCTGACTTACCGCAGAAAAGGATACAGCGGCTGTACGACGCCCTTCTGTCCGTTTTGACCTGATATTATAATCATTGCAATACAGTCACATAACCTTTCATCTCCCTTCCAGCACTCCGTCTGGGTGCTTACATTGAGTGTATTACTGTTACTATTACTGTTACTCATCACTGCTCCATTGCAACTTGAAACACATCATCCTTCATGGCCAATTTTAAAACGGTTATGAGTCAGGGGAGCTTGAGGCAGTGTCAGCCGTCCTGGATCTGGGTTTGAGCACAGCAAGTTCTCCACCTCCACACCTTCGCATCAGAGGGACACCAAATAACTGAACACCTCTCGCCCCTCCAGTCACCACCACAGGCTGCTGTCCCGTCGACTGGACGTTCTACTCCACCGCCTGCTACTACTTCTCGAGGGAGACCATGTCCTGGGACTCGGCAAAGGAATACTGCAACAAAGAGCATTCCTCCCTGCTAATGCTGGGAGACGACGCGGAGTGGGTGGGTCAGGCCCGGCAGGCCTCTTATTGTTTCACGGCATCCACACCCATCCAAAGGTACAGATCCAATTCGCATGCTACTCACATCAAACCACTCTGTCGCATCACTCGGCACCTTCATAGACCGCAGGTGAGTGAGACGCTGGTGTGCGAGTTTCACTAACAGCATTTCCGACCAGTGCGATTGGAAGTGCACAAAAATAGTACATATACACACAACAAAATAACGACAAATAACAAGGAATACTTTGAAGGCAAAGCACAGTAACTAAGATGGAACTGAACCTGCGAAACAGGGCTCTGAACTTTGGCCCCCTTTCAGTCGTAACTCACTTCAGATAAAATATGGCGTCCTGCCTTTGCAAGATACAACTTTAGAGACAAATAAATAGAATAGAGAGTACCAGTAAGTGTGTTTGATGGGCAGCACTCAGCATCCTGATAGCCTGCCCCGTCAGATGGTCGCAGTGTGAACAGTGAGTGGCTTAGCTGACTGGGAGCTATGATGACTTTCCTCATCAGAGGAGCATGTTCCCATTTATGAGAAGTGTTTCCTGCCCCGGTCTCACACTCTGCCCCCTGCTGCCTCGGCAGACCTTCGTAACTAAGAAGACCATGCCAACTTACTTCTGGATTGGCCTCACGGACGAGCGGACCGGGGACTGGGAGTGGTTAGACAGGACGCCGTATGTCATGGACAGAAGGCGAGTATCCCTGGGCGGTGTCTGGCTTGTCTTCCTCCTCCACCGCTCAGGAATGTCTGTGCACCTTCACATGACGCAGTCCCGGTAGGAGCTTTGAACCTCAGGACATTGGATCCAAAGGGGGTGAAAATAACCGTAGCAGGCAGGCAGATTCTCCAGGATTATTATTATTAATAATAATAATAATAAAATGATAATTTGGACTTGCTGCTGTGCGTAACTGAATTTTCCATCCATTCATCCATCTATCCTTCCACTAACCCTCAGGCGCTGGAAACCGAACCAGCCGGATAACTGGAAAAATCACGGCTTGGGGGGAGGCGAGGACTGCGCCCACCTGCACAACGACGGCAGGCTGAACGACGACCACTGCAGCCGCCTGTACCGCTTCGTCTGCAAAGCCCTGGTTTCCGAGACGCCGGAGTAACGCCGAAGCCACGCTCCATACACGGGGGGGTAGGGGAATAACCGGAATAACCGCGATGTGGCACGACCTGGATCTCCGCAGTTAACAGGGTGGTCCCAGCAGTTTGCAGCCACTGTTGCGTGTGCGTGACACCGGAGGCATGTATACAGCTGCTGCCTGTTGTTGTTGCGAAATATCATTTTGCGTTCCAAAGCTCAGTATAAACCTGGTTCATTTTCAAAAGTTTTCCAGTTATTATATTTCATTATAAGATCGATTATATGCAGGCAGAATTATGTGACTTTAAAGGAACTTTAGAATGCGGGAGCTGGACAAATTAATAGAAACATGCCAGTAAGGATGGGAGGGCGCCTAGTGACTGGTACGGGTGATGTTCGGTCGGCAGCCACCAAACCGTGCAGGTGTGAATTTGTCGCAATAGTGCGTCTCCTTTGCGCGCGTGTGACTCACAAAGGACGCTAGGGCGCGCTGTAGCCCCACACAGAGGGGCGCGCGTGGACGTACCCGCCACACCTACCCGAATTATCCAACTGCTTCCAGGGGCACAAATACTCGGGAGTTACTCAGTTACTACTGAAGTACAAATCATGAACAAATATAGTCGCTACTTAAGATGAAAGAAGCGCCATGATTCATTAATGATGAACAAACGAGATCAGTTTGTAACAATTTGTGGTAAATAGCACAATATAACATTATTTGTGTCCCATCAAGTGTTGTCTATTACTGCATTTTCAGCACAATGTTAAACACAGATAACCTTTATGCATTTATTTGTTCTAGTAAAGGTACACTTTTAAGGACATCCGACTGTAAAAGAAATCCGACGCATTCTCCTAGATTAAGTTTCACACTAAGTTTTGACTGAGTAATTTAAAGAAGCCCGGCTCCCTAAAAATTGTTACGGAATAGTAATTGATACAACACTTCCATCTATCGTCTTAACATGGATACTACAGTAATTATCCTAATCATCTCGTTTTAGCGACGTATTTTGTTATTTAAGAAACGTTCCAATGTATTAGGCCATACAAAGTTAAGGTACGCTTAGAGAGTGTTTATACTGCGAACGCTTAGCGAGATGTACTGTAAGAGATATACCAAAATGCATAAACATAAATAAATATTATACAGCTCTTCTGTACCTGACATACAGGGGGACTACGCCAGACGCTCCTAATCCTTGCTGATATAGGTGCTTGGTTTGGAGTTCATGTTTTAGATGACATATCAAAATGTCACAGCTAGAAAAGTTTTTTCATACTTCTTTACGTCTTCTGGCTCATTTGCAGACCTACAACAAACACGTATGTTTGCATACAGATAAATAGTAGGCCAATTAGTGATTATTCAGCCAGTAAGAACCATAATTCCGAATACACATAATTAGTAATTAATATCAAATAATATAATAATTATAACACCATCCATCCATCTCCTACATCCACTTACACCCATAATTAAAATGTCCTAAACAGAGATAAATCAGATTAACTCTGTTCCTCACTCAGAAGAACCCCATTGTCAGAAAGCCTACGTCTTCCTGTCCCGACGACGGATGCCATGACCTACAGGCTAGAATCTGACACCAAATTCCCAGTTACTCGGTAAGACACTTTTACACCCAGGGCGGCCGCTCCTCTTGCCAGCATTACCCCGCCATCTTGGGCAAACGTGCGGCACATTGCGCAATCCGCCCCCGGGGGCCAGCGTCTGGCGAGTCCCCAAGGCACTGAGCACGCCTTGCAGATACTCTGATGGGAAGGGGAGGGGTGCCTGGCAGGGCACGGGGAGCCGCCAGAATGCGCTTGTGGAGAGTGACTGACACAGACGCTCCTGTGGGGCTGGCTCCGGCCAGCGCGCATTGTTCTGCCCACAAAAGCGCTCTTTCTGCCCGAGGATCCCAAAAGGCCTTTATGCAGAAAGCAACGCCCCCCCGCTCCGGTTCCCGGATATCTCAGCGAGGTTTTAGGCAAAACTGGATGCGAGAGAAAGGGCGATGCGATGCCCAGTCCGGACCCCGTCCGTCTGCTAGGACCCCAGCCCCGGCAGCATTATTATGCAATGCAGCCAGTCCGCTGAGTAAGGGGAGGACCGCGGGGGGAGACACGGGATCGCCGGTTCATGCGTGCATTTTGTCCGGGGGTTTTAAGTCGCTTTCCGGAGCTGTCATTAGTACGGAATTTATAGTAAACAATCCGAGGAGTGGCGCTAGTCAGCGGGAGAAGTTCCCCCCGTTACGAAAGTCCGTGCGTAAAGCCAGAGCGTTTAAAGGGGCCAGAGCGCGGCGGCATGCTGAATCTGAACAACGCCGACAGCAACTCGCTGCAGGACCCGGTGTCCCTCAACGTCGGGGGCGAGCTGTACACCACCACGCTGGACACGCTGACGCGCTGCAGGGACTCCATGCTGGGCGCGATGTTCACGGGCCGGATCCCGCTGCTGCGCGACCGCCGCGGCAACTTCTTCATCGACCGGGACGGCAAGGTGTTCCGCTACATCCTGAACTACCTGCGCTCCAACAGCCTGGACCTGCCCGACGACTTCAAGGAGATGGCGCTGCTCAAGCGGGAGGCGGACTTCTTCCAGATCCGCCCGCTGCTGGACGAGATCCGGCGCTACGAGCTGGGTCCGCAGGGGGCGGCGCGGCGCAGCGCGGTGCTGGACGCCCACGCCGACTGCCAGGTGCGCGTCCTGCACTTCAACCTGAAGCGCGGCCCCGAGAACTACGAGCTGCGCTCCTGCGCCGTGCGTGTCTACAGCGCCGACGTCTTCTGCACCTCCTGCGCCTTCGTGGAGTCCCTCTGCGCCCGCTTCTCCTACCGGGCACAGGAGAAGGCGGTAGCGCCGCAGCCCTGCCACGGGCGGCCGAACTACCTGCGCATGGAGTGGGTGCCCCGACCCGAAGAGCTGCCCCCGGACCTGTACGAGAAGCACCGTTACCAGGAGCTGACGGTCACCCCCGCCTCCAGGCTCCCCGACGCCCCGGCCAGTGCGGGGATCCCAGACACTCGCACCTTCATGGAGGAGATGCTTAAGATCGCGCTGGCCGAGGGCTTCCGCCTGGACTCGGTGTTCCCGGACCCCTCCGACATCCTTAATTGCCGCTCCCTGCGCTTTGTCCGCTACTGAGAGCCATGCCTCCCCTCACCGGCACCACTTATCCCCTTCATTTAGCTTTCCGTCCTGCAGAATGAGCTCCGTTGGAAGCTTACATGGACGCCACCAAGACACCTTATTACTTTAGTTTACTTTAGACAGGCTCAGTTCTAACCACAATGTGCCTGAAACCCCAGCGCTGTGCTTTGCTTTTTTAGGCTAATGCCTGATGGAAACGATCTTAACTGCTATCCATATAGTCTCTCCGCACACAAACCACCTTGTTGATGTACAGCTGCGGTATTTTACCAGCGTTACGGCATGCTTTAGGATCCACCCCGCCCGACAACAGCAAGCCGGAAAAACAAACAGGCCTCTCTGCAGCATCCCTGAAGGCCTCCGTCATAGAAAGAGACACGTTTGTGCCTTTAAGACAGCGAATTGCAATAAGTGGCCTGTGTTCACTAAATTTGGACTAAAGTTATAGTGGGTCGATATGATTGAGTCGTATTTAAAGTTGTAAATGCGTTTACTAGAAATCCGTAACAATTTATTTTGAATAACAATCCATGTTACGTTGTAAATGTTTAATAAGTATAGAAGGTTAATTCTCAAGAAAAATGCTGCTTGACAACTGTGCTGTATGAGCACTAATAAAAATAACAGGACACCAGAGGCCTTAAGATTTCTATTTCTAAACTGTGACGGTGTGCTGCTTGCCTGGCAAAGTGAATAGGGCTGAAAGAGAACACCAGCCAAAGACTGGCTTACATTTGTGCCTATTCCCAAATAACCTGTAAATGAACAATTTGTCTCCTTTATATGTTATAAACACAAATGCAGTTTGACTACAGATCGTAACAATAGGAGTGAAATAATATTTCAGTCTATGATGAGTAATGGCTGCTTGGCACAGAAAATGTCAGGCTAGAGCTCCTGCCGCGCTCTGGTGTGAACAGATCTATTCAGTTCCCTTCCAGGATCTACGACATCGGCTCTGACAGGGAGGGCCAATACCATTCAGTACAGTCAGTGAAGCAAAAACAAGTTTTAGCTTATGCACAGGGAGCGGAAATCAGGGCAAACCCTGGATAGAATGCCAGTCCAAGAGGGGAAATTAGATATGCTTTATTCCAGATGAATCCAATCAGATAGTATGTACAAATCAACAACGAAGGAGCATGTTTGGTTTAAGAACTCAGCCTTGACATGTGAACCCCCAGCCACACAGGGAGATGGATATATGCTGTATAAAGGCTCGGGTTCCATGCCCTAGGGGCCAACAGAGACCAAAGCCATGATGTATTCAATCACACAATAAGAACAGTACAAGAACAAACACAAAGTAATGAAATGGTACTTAGACATTCTTGAGAGGAATACTACACTGGTAATATTACTATAATAGTACTGGTGGTCACACCCATTGCTTAAATGACTAGTGAGTAATCACAGAATAATGTCTAGAATCAGTTTATGTGGATACTTTTGCCTAACATACTGATCTCCATTTTACTTATAGGTAACAGTGATTTGTAGAACTTTTTCACTTGTACTGAGGTGGCCCCTGTTCAGCTCGTCCCCACTGACAGCCTGTTAAGACTTCATTCATGTTATTCCGCTGTACTTCCACTGGCCGATGCCCACCGAACGCAGCTAGCACCCGCAACCACAGGTTTGCAAAATAATTTATAAATAAAATGATTTTTCAAAAGTCAAGAAAAATGAAGGGACTTTCAACAAAGACTGAATGTCATTAAATAAAATTTCCTTAGAAATCGTAATAAAACATTTGCAACAGTATAAAACTTTTAAAAATAAAAGTGCAATTTAGTGCTTAAACAAGCTTAAACTTGGGTATCATGGAAAAAGATACAAATCCTTCAGTTTCACAACTGGAGTGGCACAATCTCGACTGAATATGAAACAAAAGTTTTCTTAACTAATACAACTATTTGGCAAATGGTACAAATGGTCTCAGGCTGGACTAGTGCTGTAAAAACATCTGTAGCTGGAGCTGTGCCACACATGGCAGATCTTCTGTTAGTAAAACAAGTTTGCTGGTCTGTATACATGTGTGTGGGCTCTGCATGTGTCCATTCAGTCCCTTACTGGGAATGCCCGAGTCAGAACCACCTCCAGCCTGGCCCTGCCCAGCTGACATACCTCCAACACGCACAGCAGCCTCTTACTGGTCAGCTGGGTCGCCATAGCGATCAGATCAGCTGCACAAATATGGAGGAAACAAAAAAAACAGGGTCACAGAAGCACAGGAAGAAATTAAACAGTGAGGGTGAGATTTATGGGCACTCACAGGGTGCCGGTGGGGGGGAAGATGGAGAGAAGCCTCCGTGCGACAGGATGTCCTCCCAGCTGTTGCCATGGGACTGGGGGTGGGGGCTCCAGTGCAGGTTCCCCGGGGAGGAAGGGAGAAACAGCGCATTCACCGAGACGCTGTCGGTGAGAGCTGTGGACACGGACAGATATACAGAGAGGTAGCAACGGCAGGAGGTACTTGATGAAGGCTAAAAAAAGACAGAAGTTTGTCATAGAAGCGTGGTTAGTGACAGAAAGGTCCTAAAAGGTTGAGAGAAGCCATAGGCAATTTTGCCAGGGGTGCAATTTTGCCCCCTACTGGTCAGAGGAGAATGCTACCTATACATGCACAAATATTATAGTTCAATTAAATTAACTTATATCAGGGGTCTCCAACTCTGGTCCTGGAGAGCTACTGTCCAGTAGGTTTTCTCTCCTACCTGGCTTCTGATGAGCCTCACCTGTTCCTGGTATTTACCTGAGAACCGTTGTGGCCCATCAGAAGGCAGGTGGAATAGAAAACCTACTGGACAGTAGCTCTCCAGGACCGGAGTTGGAGACCCCTGACTTATATTGTAAGGTTTTTTTTAAATATGGCTTGCATTAGTCGTTCCAATAATAATTTATTATAATGAAAAAAAAAAATGTCCATGTGTAGCTCAGTTTGACATAGCCTATAATAAATGACTGTTTGGGCTCTCTCACCTAGAGTCAGCCATGTGAGAAGCTGCAGATCAGAATGGCAATATGTGTCTGCAAAGCGGGAGTTATGGCCAGGAGAGACAGGAGGGCCCACCTCTGAGGGTCAGTGTGTAGTGTCCGCCATAGAAAGGGGCCGGCACAAACGTGTCCAGCTTGCCGCAGGGCAGGGTGTCCTGTAGTCGGCCCGACTGGAGGCCAGCTGCTGCAATTTGGACCTCCCTCCTCTGGGGGGAATACTGCCTCGGCACCGTCTCCCTGGGGGCCAAAGCCTGACCTAGCGTGGGGCACTGGGAGGCAGGCACACCCACGGGGGCAGGATGGATGATCCCGCCCTGTGCCTCGTCCGCCTCATCCTCATCATCACTCTCCTTCTCCAGGAACTCCATGGAAGCGTCCCATAAGCTGAAGTCTTCCTCACATGGAAAGAGAAACAGGCCAGTGTCAGTACGGACCATTCCTCCTCAGAAGTCTGCTAACAGATTTTACAGGGTTATTTTCTAGTTAAAGATGTGACTGATAACCATATGGATGGTGATGGCAAAGCTTTGGTGAGATTGGTATTATTCTGCAGCTGAAGATTTCATACAGCTCAAGGGTTCAAGGTTCAAAATGACAAAGGACAAACACAAAGACCAACTGGCGGCTTATACGCGCAAAATTAAAGACCCTAGATCCTAATGATGACATTCAGGATAACATTCAGAGAGCCAGGCAATCACCTGCATCTTCAAAGTCTGCATCCTCCTCAGTGTTTGATTCCTTTCTGGGGTGGAGAGGCAGGGCCAACCTGCAGGAGACCCAGAGAAGAACCAAATAATCCAAGCAGAAGAACAAAAACACACACACAAAAAGAATGAGGAGAAATAAACAAACACAATGACACACAAGCATGCTCACCTCTTCCTAGGAGGCTCCACGCTCCCACACAGCCTCTTCTTTGCCGCTGACCCATTCTGAACTGATCCAGACCTGCAGCAGCACAGACACCAGAACCGAGATCAGTCGGCACCGACCTCAGGCACGTGGACGTCAGGCCAGGGAATTAAATGAAGGCGACGTCCTCACCTCGCCCTCCCTCCGGGAGATCTGGGACTGAGCTTCACGGAGGACGGTGAGGAGAGGGGAGAGGGGTATCCTCGGGAACAGCCCGGAACGACGGGAGTCCATCGGGTGGGCGAGCCAGGAAGCTCTCCGCAGCCTTCCCACTGGGAGCACAGAAAGTCAGGCCACACCTCAATCTGTGTTACAGCCAATGAGCAGCGTGCTCCTCTGGAAAGGCTGCAGAACTCACCACGGCAGCAGCCTTTCCATGTGACTGCAAGATTATTTTTATTAGAGGCAAACTGATGCAGGTTTGGGCCGTGCGTGTGAGGCGAGGCCAGTGCCAGCGCGCGTGTGCATGTGTGCGTGAGTGTTGGTGCGCCCTCACCCCTCCCGGGCCGCTGTGTGACACCGCCGTGACCGTGGCCTGGACGGCGAACCTGCGGCTCTCTCTGTACTGCAGGGTCTCCACCTCCCTGCTCAGCTCTGCCCCGCTGACGAGCGCTGGCTGGCCTGGGGAGCATCGAGCCAAATGTCACGCTTGACAGCCCATAAGCTAGCTGGCTGGAACTTATCTGGGGGCCTGAGACTGACATGACTAGGTGGTCTTCCCTCCCAGGTGGGCCAAAAGAGAAATGAGAGAATGAAAAATGATGTAATGTCAACAGTGTGCTAATCAGCGCCGGCGGTAACGCTGGCCAGGCGGGACCGGGAGCACCAGCAGCTCGTTTGACCGTTACGCCGTTCCTGAGGCGGGGCGAAGGCCCTTATGTTGCCTGGGGCTCTAGGCATTAGTCTACGCATCAGTCCAACCCCTGCTGGATAGCCTTGCTTAGCTCACCCACATCACTGTGCTTCTAACCCAGTGCTCGGCATGCCAGTGAGCTAGCCTACCACAATCCCAGACAGGGCATAGGGGGCACCTCTTGTGACCTTCGAAAGCACGCTTAAGGGCACTTTTCTACTGCAGCAGGTACCAAACTTTTGGTACTAAAAAATTGGTACTGCCTCTTTCCTACTGATTTCTGGTCCAGTACCAAACCAGCTGGGGTACCTCTTTGATGCTTTTTTGGGTGTGACTTGCAAACATGCTTCTTGTCGATTGATTGTAATACGTAACGTAAGTGAGAACAACCTTGGCAGCGGCAGGCAGCCACCTATAGTGGCACCCATGGAGCTGGGGGGTAAGGGCCTTGCAGCCACCTATAGTGGTGCCCATGGAGCTGGGGGGTAAGGGCCTTGCAGCCACCTATAGTGGCACCCATGGAGCTGGGGGGTAAGGGCCTTGCAGCCACCTATAGTGGTGCCCATGGAGCTG
>JAODKM010000002.1:10906552-10924686 GCA_026780845.1 Petrocephalus sullivani
AGATACCAGTGCCAAGATGTGCCAAGCGTGTGGAGATGTACCCGAAGAGACTTGTAGCTGTAATTGCTGCAGAAGGTTGTGGTACAAAGTACTGACTCTGGGGGGGGGGGATGAGTAGTTATGCACACTCAGGTTTCATTTTTTTTCACAATAAAAAAAATAATAATTTGCATCTGCAAAGTGGTAATTGTGTTGTGTAAATTAAAAGATACAAACCCCCAAAATTCCTTTTAAATTCCAGGATGTAAGGGAACAAGATGGAGAGAATGGCAAGGTGGGTGAATACTTTTGCAAAGCACTGTAGCTGACCTTTCCTTAAGTGTGTCTCTGCTCTAGTCTCTTAAAGGCTTTAAACTTCATTGTTAGTTGCTTTTTAGTTTGTGCCTTCACCTAGGTGTCCAGATACATAGCTGTACTTTGTACTTTATAGAAAACGGAATATGTATAATCTCTCCTAAAGAGTTTATATTACTGTTTATTGGACGTTGTTTATTTCATCTTTATATATTTAACTTTAATTAATATTTTATTTATATTTAACTTTCATTTTGTTCATTTGATTCATTATGTTATTCATTTTGTTATATAGTTTTTATTGTCTACTTGTGCCTCTGTCTGTCTGTGCAGTTGTAGCAGAAGCAATTTCTGACAGAGTTCTTCAAATTCTGATTCTGATTTTGATTCTGACTTTGATTTTGATTTTGATTTTGATTGTGCCCAGGGCTACCTTGAATAGACTCCACCCACACATGAGCCTGTACCGGAGTAGCTTTGGGACTTGGATGGATTTCAATATCTTTATTAAATGCAATTTTCCGCCTGTAGCCTACGTTGTTCTGTGCACAGTTTTTGTGTTGTGTATGAAATTGAATACTGTTTCTTAGAATTTGTTATATAAGAAAAACATGAATGCCATGAACTTTAATGCATTTCTTAGACATTCTCCTTGACAAAGAGATCAATAGACTACACACTTGTTATGGTAAATTTACACATTACGCAATTAACCATTGAAGCATTAATCTTAGTCATGGGCAATGTTTGCTTATGATAGCATATTTATCCAAAGTGACTTGCTGAGGCTTATCTTTGCTAAGGCTATAACAGTATTACACCTTGTTAGACTGGAATATTTACTCTACATGGTGTTATGTTACATTTAGCTGAATGACCTTCGGATGACCATCTTGATTTTAGCTACAGAATATTCAAATTTTTTCTCTGCAAAATATCTGTTGTATGGCAGAGCTGCACATACCAGTTAAATAAGTAGTATTTGTGGTGGTTTCTTTAGAAATGTACTTTAATCTCCTCCAACAGAACTAGATTTAGCAATGATGCAATTATTAATTCATTTTGGTTATAATATTTTTATGTTTAATGCTTAGACATCATATTTTTTTATTTAAACCAGCCTGGCTGTCCTCTCTGAAATACTTTGAATAATTCCAAAGTTTCCTAATTATTTGTATTTCCTAACATAGTCCTTCAAGGTCCCTGCTCTCTGCTAATAAGGGAAAGTATTAGTTGTATTATTCATTCATAAATTGTAGATTGATGTTATCCTTTTCAAACAGGACTGACAAATTTCACTGATGCTAAGTAATAAATACATATTTAGATTTCAATGCCCAGTAAGAAAAACTACATTTTTTGAAAAAATAAAATCTGGCTTTTATATATAGTCACAATATACATAAATACTTCAACATACAATAAATAATATTCATACACATGACACAAGCATCAGGTTTAAATTCGTATTGAAATAGTTAATTGACATGGGACTTCCATGTCGGGGCACGTTGGACACATTATCGCTGCAGAGCAACAGCACACTGACAGCACACGACTGCACACCGACTGCACACCAGCAGAAATGATAGCAGCACATTAAACAAAGCGAGCCAGCTTGTATTTAAGCTGGGGGTCAATATCATTCTACACATATCAGTCCTAGACACCGAGATGCCTAAGGTCTTGACAAGAATTTAGAGTTACTCTTATGCTCAGCCAGGCACATGCATCAGCTGTAGAAGAGTTTTGGAGGGCAGAGGGACAAGGGGACTTCTCATCCTAGTGGGGATGAACGTTGTGTTTTACAGGACTGTTGTCTTCTTAATCACAAGGCTCATTTTCTTCTGAAAGTAAAGAAGCAATGTATTCAGTATTATATAACAGCATGATTATAATAAGGCAGCGTTAGACAAAACTCGGTATATCAAGTCTGGGGAATGGAGAACTTATTTGTATAACGTCGGAAATCAATATTTAGAAATATATGTATATTTATCAGTTTGTCTTGGAACAATTATATGGCTGCAGCGCAGTGGTTGTTTTTCAATTATTCAACCTTTAGTGGCTTCCAGTGTCTTCTGAGTAGCTTTCGCTATAAAGGCTGTAGGTTTGGAAGATGGGTGGATGGGAATGCATTAGACGGCTTGCGTGGCTCTGTGTTGCTTTGTGTTCTGTGCCTTGGAAGATGGGTGGATGGGAATGCATTAGACGGCCTGCGTGGCTCTGCATTCTGTGCCTTGGAAGATGGGTGGATGGGAATGCCTTAGCCGGCCTGCGTGCCTCTGCATTGCTTTGTGTTCTGTGCCTGCAGCTTATTTCATTTCGCACTCTTTGTGTATCAACCACAGCCACGACTATGCTAACCAGGAGTTGAGGACTGCTCATTACTTTATGCTTATTAATTAATACGCTTTGACAAGTGCTCATAATAAATATATCTACAAGGGTTTACCTCAGCTTGCATCCATTAGCATCCCAGACCACTCATGGCTCCAATTCGATCCAATTTCAGGCCAAAGCAGCCCCTTCCTGAATTCCGGGTCCTGCCTCGGAACTTTCTTTGACGACCCAAAAAATCCAGGAATAGGCGAGTCCCACGTCCTTGGACGTCCCGTGAAAGCGAGGCCGGGCTTGTCCCTGAGCCCTCGTCGATGTCTGGTGGCCCAAGCAGAAGCGAGCTGATTGGGCCACCAAATAGGTCCTTTAGGACCTGCAGTCAAAGGGAAGCACACACAAACTTAAGCTGACACACAAGGAAAAACATCTAACATTTGCCACAATTAAACCATTCCAATGGATGGAATTCAACCTAATTCAGTCATTAAAAAAAGTAATGATAATCTCCAGACACATTTAGAATTTAGAAGGAAACCGGGTAAAAGTATGGCCTCCTAGGAATGAGAGACTTAGAAATCTGGATACGTACCTGAGGGTCAGTCTTTTGCGGTGATGGTCTCGATTGCACCTGAATGGCTACAGCGAACAGCAGGCAGAGGAGGTAAGCAAGGAAAGGAGACGTGGAAGGAGATGAATATGCCATCCTTGTTCAGAAGAGGGAATCTTTGGAAGAATACGCACAAACTTTCAATATGTTCAACCCTTAGATTTCTATACACAAATGAGTGTATTTAAAATTGTGCACTTATCTATAGGTGTTTCATAATCCTTGTTTATGTCTAAGGTTTGTTCTGTCCTGTAAGGAATCAGGACTGGTCTGGTCTGTTGTATAGGAGCCTGGCCTTGGATTTAAAGGGGATTTCTGTGATGTCACACATTCTCAGTGTAGCTCTTAGAAACGGCACAGCCCAAAGCCAGCACTCCCCCTTTCACTAACTGACAGCTCCCCCTTTGTACCTAAGGCCTCATTCTTCACGTTATTCCTTCTTTTCTTTACCTTCTGTCAGCTTTTCAATTTATGAAATTATCTCTGACCTTCTCTGTCTTTCTCTGAATCTCTTTCCTAACTATATGCATTATCTATATGTACATTTCCTTCCCGCCGTAACGTTCTTCACTTCCACTTCAGCTTCTTCTGAAGCCCTCCTGCTTCATCCCTACAACTTTCTCTATTTGAATTATTAATATATAAATATCTCTTTCCATTGGGTTGCCCACCTTACTTTGTGTTCATAGGAAACGTTTATGTTTACGTTTCACACTTCAGACGTCATTGTATTTCTACAATACAATGATCCATATCTAAGCATGGATAGATAAATCCTGGAAATAAATTTGGAAATAAAAAGTATAGATATATTTTGGAATAAATTCGGAAGTAAAAATTTGTATCTAAGTAAATTTGCCTGTAAGATTTGTGGACAAGATTTTTATATAATTAGCTACATTAGAGTTCAAATAATTGAATAAAAATCACAGGCAAATCACTGAAAAATGGAAAAAGTTGTTTTTTATCTGTTTAATTAAAAATAAGTCTATTAATCACAATTAAACGTAATACGGGCCTCGGTCTAGACAGCCTTGACCTTTGACCTTCGCCAGTGTATGCTACGTAATAATGCTCCCTGGAAACAGCTCACTACTCAGAAACAATGTTCACTCGAGCTTTCAGAGAACCAGTCTCATAGTTCAACACCCTCTCTGAGTTCCCTTAGAGATGACCAATGATTAGTGCCCGAATATTTTTCCGATGCCCAGTTAATTGCGGTTTCTTCAGTTATTCTCTCTCCGTTGAGGGAAACTGGAACTTGCTCCAGCACACAGTAAACACTCCTTACTCCTATATGCGCCACAACACAGATAGCGGACAGTGGGATCAAGCCGTACAACATACAGGTAACGTATGTGAAAACTTTTGTCCCAGCACTATAACTCCCATTAATTTGTATTGTTATGTGCTGAGCAGATTGTGCACTCTGCAGGACTTTGGGAAGGATGCAGTTATAAGCTTGCTTGGCCGTCAATTTCGACCATGCAAGAAGTTTAGAAGATTTTGAAGAACCACGGAAGAATGTGAAAAATTTTAATTAATCAAGTACTGCCCAAAGATTCAAAGACTTCCCACTACTAGTTTATGGGTCCAGTGATGTAAACAGCGAAGGCCAGAGGAGGACAGCGTTTCAAAAGGTTGCTGCTTGGCATTTTCAGATCTTTCCATTCTCTGGTCTGAAAGACAGTCCTGCAGGGAGCCACCAGGAGCCTTTTCGAAGTGCAGTTTAGAGACGTGCGAGTAAAATGTAACACATATATCACAGATGGAGAGCTGCCATAATAAGAAATTAAACACGGTGTTCCTGCTTCTGCCTATGTCTGTACACTACCGCTATTGAAGGAGTAATTTAAAGAAAGCAGAGTTAACCGTTCTACATCAAGATGAAAGTCAGCAAACACGAGTGAGAGTATCTAGGTTACATCCTTCCACTCCTCTTCTTTCCATGATCTTGTCCAATACAGGTGTATACATGTTATATTTACCATAAAATGCATGTACATTTCTCCAGATGAGTGGAAATTTAATGCCGTATTGAAACTTTTGGAGCACAGGGACAGTTCACAGCAGGCCTTTAATCCAATTCTCCTTAGACAAAGTCAGAGGCCTGCGCATTACCCCCATGGATGTCTGACTGTCGCAGGACTGGGGTGATGCCCTTCGTCTGGGGGCAGGTGGCTGGGCACATTGTGCCTAAACCCCGCCCTCTGGGCCGTATGACGTCAAAGGGGACAAAGTCACCGGGGCTCTGCACTGGGCTTAACAAGCCATACTGGGACCCAGGGCCCAAAGACAAAAGGCAGAAGAACGATGATCCAGCGAGTACCCATTCACCCCCTTCCCCAAACTCCAACCACTCTCCGGTATCTGCCCCCCCCAGCATTGTCTCAGCTAGGCCTGGCCTTCAGCGCCGGGTAACTTGCGGTGATGGATGGCTGGGGGGAGGGACAGGACCGGTGGCCTTTTGAGTCCCTGCACGCTACAAACGCACGGCCCTTCACAGCTCTGACGCAGATTGTCCCATTTACACCACATTTCCTCCCATCAGGACAAAAGGACAGGGTCATATAGCAGCCCCCTGGCCCCCCCTCCTCCCCCACACCGCCATCCGCCATCCCACGCCCGCTCTTCTCACACTCAGGCCTCCCCCACAAGCCCTGCTGCAGCCAGGACACCGCCACTTAAATACAGGTACATGCATGACATCACTGAACTTGGACAGACATCTAGACGACCATTTACTCTTGGGTTTTTTGCAGCTTGGTTTCCACAAAACGGTTTGCACAGTTATGCTTTATGTAGCCAAATCATTGCTTTTGTAATTTTAACAAACCATTCTTGGTGTTTCTACATCCATCCATCCATTTTCTATAGCCACTTATCCTGTGCGGGGTTTTCGGGGATGCTACTGGGGCTTTTATGCTGTTCAATTTCTGAAATATAATTAATTCTTCCGGTTTATGTATTCAAATCAAAACACCATTTAGTATATACAATTATACAAATATATAATGGTTAATAATGACAAGTTATAAAAGTTTTTTGGGCAGGAAATGTAATAAATGTAGAAGGTGTTATGCATGGATAAAAACATGCCCAGCTAGACATTGCTAAGCAACATTTACAGCTACAGGCAGAATCCTGAACCCTTTTCAGGAAGTTTTTACCACTGACGTAAGAACAGGAAAGGAGCAGTATCCATGGAAACCAGCGTAAGAGGTGTCTTAATCAGTAGTCACATGGTCATGAGCAGACATCTGACTGGCCTGCTGGGAATAGGCAGCAGCAATGGCTGCTCCAAGTAGGTGCATGGATAGGCGTCAGAAAGGACACCAAGGTCATGACCCACAGTTTCATTCTGCCGTTTCCCATGTATGAATCAGACTCATGGATCCGAGATTCAGTGAGGTCATTTTGGTGTGAATGAGGTCATAATGCAACCAAACATCAGGCTGGAGAAGCTGGCTGCTATAAAACCAATAAATAAGATCAAAACAAACGTCATTATTATAATATTACCCGATCACAAAACCCTTACAGTTAGACACAACTTGGGAAAGATCGTTGTGATTTCCATGTCCATCCATCCATCCATTTTGCACCACTTATTCAGGGTCGGGTCAGGGGGGCAACAGCCTAAGCAGAGACGCCCAGACCTCCCTCTCCCCAGCCACCTCCTCCAGCTCCACCGGGGGATGCCAAGGTGTTTCCAGGCCAGCTGTGAGATATAATCTCTCCAGCGTATCTTGAGTCTGCCCGGGGCCTCCTCCCGATGGGACATGCCCGGAACACCTCCCCAGGGAGTCGTCCAGGAGGCATCCGAGATAGATGCCCGAACCACTTCAGCTGGCTCCTTTCAATGCGGAGGAGCAGTGACTTTACTTTTAGCCCCTAAATATCTGAGCTCCTCACCCTGAGCCCAACCACCCTACCAAGGAAATCCATTTCGGCCGCTTGTATCTGCGATCTCATTCCTTCGGTTACTACCCAGAGCTTGTGACCAGACGTGAGGTAAGAATGTAGATCGATCGGTAAATTGAGAGCTCCCTCTTCGCCAAAACAGAACAGTACAGCGTCCGCATCACTGCTGACGCTGCCCCAGTCCATCTGTTGATCACCCGCTCCCTTACTCCTTCACTCATGAATAAGACCCCGAGATACTTAAACTCCTCCGCTTGAAATATGTCATGAAGACAAGTGTGGAAACAGCCCAGCCCTGCCAAGATGGTGGAAAATTCGCAGTAGGGACAGGATCACTGCCGAGCAACCCCGTGTGTCCCGCCTGATCAGTCAGATTTGCCTGTAAATGTACGCAGTCAAGCAAGTCTGATGAAGCTGATCTGAAGCTTAACTGTATTCACATAAAGTGTAAATTGTTACCCGCTGTAGCCATTTGCAAAGCGCATTTCACATTACTCTGTGTAATTTCTCCTATTCATACTATTACTGTGGCCTACTGTTTTACAGGTAGTTGCGTTATTGCTTTATTCAGCCTAATATATTTATTAAATAGAAAATTACACATAGTAACATAGTTACCAGTTAAGCACACATACACTGCCTGGCCAAAAAAAAAATAAAATCACTGTTTGAATTTGAATCAGCAAGTACGTAAGAGCTAATAATGAGATCATTATTACAGCTCAGCACTGTTATGCAGCAATAAAGTGAAGTCAGCTGATTATCTGAATCTACTGAATGGCCGGGCTATCCCACTAATAGATTTTATGTTTCCTAATGGCACGGGCACATTCTAGGACGAGAATGCTCAGATTCATAAGGCTCCAATTGTGACGGAGTGATTTAGGGAGCATGAGGAATCATTTTCACACATGAATTGGCCACCACAAAATCTTGACTTCAACCCCACTGAAAGTCTTTGAGATGTGTTGATGAAGACAGCACATCTATCACCAATACAAGAACTCAATGAGAAACAGGTGCAAATCTGGATGGGAAAAAAATGTTGAGACGTTGCATAGCACATGGAACCAGTGCCATGAAGTGCCAGGCAGTGTAGATTAGCTGGAAGGATGAGCATTATGCCAGCTATTTTCCAATAGACCATTAGAGGGCGACCTTTTCTCTGTAACCTCCAGAGCTCAGCCATTAAATCATATTGACTTATCTCCACACTACAGAGGTAGAGAGGCTTAAATGTACAGACTTACCCTGGAGAGATAATCTTGACCTTTTAGGAAACATTTTAGCAGTTGTAGATGCACTGCAAATCATTAACTTTAAATCTTTAATACTTCCTTAAATCCAAATAACTTTTCCTGCCCTCAGAGGGAGGCTTGGGACCGAAACTCCCATGATTGAGGAAAGCTCACATGTTCATACACACAAGCATTTAGTGACTGTCTGAAGTGTCTACACCTACTATGACAATGGTCACAAATGTATTTTTTACATCCCCCCCCCCCACTCACCAGATTCATTATTGAAAACTGGGCTTGAGTACATTTGTCCTTATACATAAAAGCTCAACCCCCCCATTGCTATATTTACATTTCTATATTATAACTACCCGGGGAACATTCAGTAGATATCCAGGGCATAGTAGATTACCCATCGATTTAGTCTGCTCCACTTTAACACAGATGAAGCTCAGCCAATCAACCCGCACGAAAGAAGCCATTCTCCTAAGCTGAATCTTGATTGGCTACTTTTGCCCAGTTAAGCCAAGACTAAAGGCTCTCATATTTCTTGGTTACAGATCTTATAAATTGGGTTTTAGAATTCATCATTGGTATTAAAGGTAAGTCTCACTGGAGAAAACATTTGTAAATTTAAAAACATTAATTGAACTTAATGCAGAGAGGGGGGTTAATAATTGTCTTCCCTTTGTGTTTAAGGTACATTGCATGTGTGGATGCAGAACTATATCAAATTCAAAATGGGTACTTATGCGCTCATGCGTCATGAAGCTGCTCCTTAAAGAGGACACGGCCACCTTGTGAGTCTGATCTTTCTGGGACAGCAGTACATGGTTTGTGTCGGGGGTCTTGGTATAGCTGGGCCCACTGGTAAGCAGTCCCACAATGAACACCCAGACTAGGTTCTTACATTTGCCAAATTAGATTCTTAAATATCATTTAAAACAAATGCTTTGAAGACATATAAAAAGTTAAAATGGAAAGTTTAGTGAGGACAGTCATGTACAGTCTATGAATTCAGCTATATTTTAGAAAATGCTCTTTACTGGAGTAGTGGGGTGAGTGTAGTAATCTGAAAAAAAAAAAAAAAAAAGAAAAGCACAATTTTTTTTTCCCACCTCGCAATTTATTTCAGCCAAAAACGCTTCCAGAGATCAAAAGTGAAGTGGACAATTACAAAAGACACCTCTTACAGCGAGCGCTGGTAAGTGTGACAGCATCCCCCCGTCTCTCAGGCTGGACACAGGACGGCACTGTCACGGGCACGTGGACAGATTTAGTTGACCTTGGGGTGTCGGAAGTCCTTGCCAGCAAACTTGGCACTGCTTCCAAGCTCTTCTTCAATCCTGCAGGAAAAAAAAAAGGTCAAATACCAAAGTGTGCAATGCTCAGAGCAAACCATATGCCATCTGTGAAAGTTGGACTTCAGCAGCTGTTGAGGGCAAGCATTTACTTCCTGACATCAGCTAAACTCACCTCATCAACTGGTTGTATTTTGCCAGACGTTCTGACCTGCAGGGTGCACCAGTCTTGATCTTCAATGCGGAAAGAGAGAATATAATGTGTCAGATGTCACTCCATGTTAGGACACTCATGGACTAACAGAAGATGTAGGAAGATACCTGTCCAGTGCACAGGCCAACAACCAGATCGGAGATGAAGGTGTCCTCGGTTTCTCCGGAGCGATGGCTAACCATCACTCCCCAGCCATTAGACTGGGCAAGCTTACATCTGCAATCAAGGGTCATAGGTTAGCTCGTTTCTATGTTACACAAGCTACTCCAAAACCTTCCACAGGATGCTTACGCCTTGATGGACTCGGTGACGGAACCAATCTGGTTGACCTTGAGCAGAAGGCAGTTGCAGGCCTTTTTCTCCACAGCCTGCTGGATGCGCTTGGGGTTGGTCACGGTCAGGTCGTCGCCCACCACTTGGATGTCCACAGCACCTGTGAACTTGGCCCATTGCTCCCAGTCATCCTGGTCAAAGGGATCCTCAATGGACTGTACTGTGGATCGCCATGGGCGGAAAAACAAAGCAGTGTAATCCAGTCAGTTATTCAGAAAGCCACAGCACTTCTGAGATGTCCCTGGGTTTAACAAATGCCATTAAATGACTTGCTAAAAATCTCTGCTACAGCAACATTGAATAAGAATTTAGTCTAGTCTAATTTTAGAAGAATCCAGCACCACAAAACATTTTAAGTCACAGGACAGTTATTTTGGGCAATACCATGCAAACATTGTGTCAACTTTCTGGCTGTTGGTCAAACTAGTGTTGTGCAACTAGTTAAATGTGTACGCAGTACCTGGGTAATTCTTGACAAAGCTCTTGTAAAGGTCCCCCAGCTGCTCCCCGGAAATGTGCCGGGAAGGGTCATCAGGAGACTTGAAATCCAGGTCGTATTTGCCATTTCTGAAGAACTCTGAAGCAGCGACATCCATGCCAATGATGACCTTGTCAGGATAGCCGGCCTTCTCGATGGCAGACTTCAACAGCTCCAGAGCTAAACCGGGAAAAAGGATTCTGAGTAATCAGCAACATCATAATTTGTTGTTTAATGAGGCCCAATCAAGTAATCAATGGAAAGAATTAAGTGGTTTGACAGCACAAGAAAAATATCACTAGCTCCTCTCCCCCATCTCACCCTCATTGTTCTCAAGGATGTTGGGGGCAAAGCCACCTTCATCTCCCACATTGGTGGCATCCTTTCCATACTTGGCCTTGATTACATTCTTGAGGTTGTGGTAGATCTCTGCACCGATACGCATGGCTTCATGGAAGGTGGCCGCACCCACTGGCAGGATCATGAACTCCTGCATAGCCAGCTTGTTGCCTGCATGAGAGCCACCGTTGATGACATTGAAGGCCTGTAGGATTTGGAGAGTTAACAGGAGGGATACAGGAAAATCAGCAACCCATTCATAGTCCCAGTAGGAGACCAGCCATTCTAGAATGGTTGCAGAGGATCTGAAGATGTCAGCAGGCAGAGCAGGAACCTTGAGTGACATGACAGTTTCCATGTTCCCCTTCCATGTTACTACCCCGCCTGTACCCCATCCCTCAGGAAGGGCCATGACAACTCACAGGTACAGGCAGAATCACATCCTTGTTTCCAGCCAGGTCAGCGATGTGGCGGTACAGGGGAACACCCTTCTCAGCAGCTCCAGCCTTGCAGACAGCCAGAGACACGCCCAGGATGGCATTAGCACCAAACTTGGCTGCGGAGAGGTGAAACTCCGGTAAAATGTGTGCCAAAAGAAACAAAATTACCCATACTGCTGCAGACAGATTCAAAGGTAGCCATTTAATCTATTATTTAGTCTATTACCACCTTTGCTTGTGAAAAATCATTAACAAGTAATTTATCAGCAAATTACCACCCCCAAATCTTACCTATACATTATTCAAGCTAGTACACTTTGAAACGGCTTTAGGGTAACAGAACCACATAACAGTGGATGATAAAATCACTCACACTTGTTCTCAGTGCCATCCAGTTCCAGCATGAACTGGTCAATCTTCTCCTGCTCAACCACACTCAGTTTCTGTGCAGGATGGTACACGAGACAAGCAGGAATCACAAATGAGGCCAAGTGTGTTTGGAAATACATTTATGGCCTCCCATGACCACACTGACCTTCTCAAGCAATTTCGGGGCAATGTCCTTGTTGACATGGTCAACGGCTTTTGTTGTACCTGTGAAACAAAATTTTGATCATTCTGGCTTCAGAGCACCTGCAGCTTTTCTGGTGAATAACCAACATCAAGCATCAGGATGCCATGATGCGGAACAGTTGTTCAGTTCACACAGGGAAGTGGTTCTGAGTCTTCCTCACTACAAGGTTCAAACTTGATCCCCAATGCAAGATACCGCAGCAGTATGTAGGATTTTACAGGTCTAATGAAAGGATCCGGGATGTCACCTTTGCCCAGATAGCGAGACTTGTCACCATCTCTAAGCTCAAGAGCCTCATGGACACCAGTGGAGGCACCGCTGGGAACAGCAGCTCTGAAGAGCCCTGGGGAGGGACGGTACGAAGGGTGGGGTCCATTCACAGATGGCAATAAATGTGGCATAAAAGGTAAACCAGTGCATCTATAGAGAACTCAATGCGGGTATGAACAGATGCACTGAACTTGGGTCCTCACCTTTGGCCGTGTACAGGTCCACCTCCACAGTGGGGTTCCCTCGGGAATCGAGGATCTCACGAGCGTGGATCTTTGTGATAGACATTGTCACTGGAAAGAGGGAATAAGTCACTTAATGCTTGAAGACAACTCAGGGAAACCACATGAGACCTTTAAGCCTTGACTGCAGCCCTTCTGCTCTTCTTATTTTGCATTTATAGAAACTATGGCCAAGTACAGGGCCGTAGTTATGCTAGATACAACTGCCTGACATTCTGCTTTGAGCAAATTTAGACCCCAATGCCCAAGCACTCTAAGGAGAGGTATAAATAGCCTGGGAGGGGGGGGAATTAAAAGGGGCATTCCACCCCCTACATACTGTCCAGGCTCACCTACTGTACTTCATTTTATTCTGGCTCTGCACGTAATGCACGCTCTGCTAACAGAGCCACCCCAATGCTATGCACCGCTTGAGGCAGATAAAAGCATTCCATTGCAATCAGCCTCCCACCATCCAGTTACAAGCTTCAGAGCACCAATTATAATGAACAATGTCCATAGTTTTCATGTGGTCTCAGGGCCTGAAATGAGCAATTTTTTTTTGCGCGTTTGCTCCTGGCTAAAAGGACACGAGCAAGACTGCGATCTCATCCAAAATAGCCCATACAAGATGCCTAACCTTTACACGCCTACCCCATGACCTCTGATCTTTCCCCAAAAGCCTGCTGACATTTGAATGACTGCACAGCCAGACAGCGGGGATACATGTTGGTGTATCAGGTTGTACCAGCTCTGAATCAGCCGGTTGCATTATGCATCACTTACAACCTTTATCCTGATAAAAGGAAACACAGAAGAAGTATAAACGGCTAACAACCACAGACATTTCAGATAAGAGTCATTACATTTATACAATAGGAGTCGGTGGGTATGAGGGCATCATGCTACTGGGCACAAACTCTGAGCCAACATGCTGACCACCGACCTTTACCACTGAAAAGGGAGAAATGCAAGGGGTCATGATTTAAGAGCAAAGTTTCTTCTGGAGTCATAAAACGCACCCTGTCCTTGACCTGCAGAGAACACATCAGATGCGTCCCAGTATCACTGTCAAAACTGAGAAGCTTCACTCTTAAACATCCACTGATGTACAAGGACTGATTTGTGGAAGGACTTGCTGGTCCGTTTCTACAGAAGATGCCCAGTAAATGCAATTTAAATTCCACATGAGACTGTCCAACAAAGAGCAAGTCATGGAACCTACACAGATAAAAGACTGATTCTATTTGGAGCGATACAAGTGATTTATTCTGGTGCGGGTGGTGTCATGACAAAAATAAAACATCTAAAAAGTAAAGATACAAGGATAAATAAGTAGGAAGAAAATAGGCCCATCAGTCTCAGTTATAATAGCCGAGTCAACTAACCACAGCAATATGGTCCATTCAGTTACGCATGTAGGAATCAGAAACCATTGCGTTAAGCTTACAATTAAGCACCGTTGCCCCCCCCCCAAATAACGGATTTCGACTTGTGGCCAGTGGACTTTGTTCGCTGGATTTCTATACTTGTTCGCTGGATTTCTATAGGCAACCGGTTAAACAAAGTTGTGCAACATGAAGCATTAGTTAGGAAAGAGGCCGCGCTCGGCGAGGATGCCGCTTCCCCCCGGCGGCCGCCGCACACGCCTGCGGTCCGCAGGTTCGGGCTGCGATCGCAGCTGCGCGCTTCCGTCACGCACCGATAAGGCAGCAGCAGCAGCCCCGGCACACCGGGGAGGAGGCGCTCGACCCCCGGAGAGATCCGCGCCTTCAGAGACGGCTAATAAACCGGGCTTTGGATCATAGCAGACCATCCATAAAAGCACAAGAGTTATGGAAAGCGCAATCGGCGACCCAGACCGAACTGGAAACATTGTTTCGAGCAGCGCAACCCACGTTACCGCCGCGTTTGATGAATGACGAGTTCGCGTGAACTCTCCCATCTAAAATTGGTGACACGCATGGCGGAACTAATGATCCGCAAGGAGTTTAATGAAATTACCAGCGCTCGCTGGTACTTTCTTTGTGGGTCAAAGAAACCCCAACATGAAGTGCAGTGGCACTTGTCTTACCTGAGTGTGGCTGGCTTGACCGACTGCCCGTCTTCCGGCGAGACTTCAAGGTGCTTGAACTTCGTCCTGTGCGGCAATTTATAGCGACTCCCTGGCGTCTAACTTCCCAATATGGTCAGCGCCTTTAGAGACCGTCGCGCAACTCCCTCTCTTTCAGCGTCTCTCTGCTTTCCGCCTTCTGCTCATTGTCCACGCATGCCACTCCCGATCTTTATCAGTATTTTCTTAATGATATGGGTGAGTGGTCATATTGGATACTGGGGGTGCCGTCTATAGGGGTGTGATTACAGACAATATCTTCGGGGAAGAGGTAACCGGGCTCCGAGGAGGGTGCCGGATAACTTGACCCCTGCTTCTGGTGTGAAGGGCATCTTTACATTCCCATGTGCCTTTGAAGGAGTAAAATTAGCGGTACTAACCTGTAACCATGCAGCCGGGCTGACAGATTCAAGGCCGGAGATCGCTGTGTTACAGATCTACAGCTGTATGAAGAGCCGGGGTGTCGCCGTTTTAACCCTTTATTTATGGTGAAAATGTTATTTATAATTTTATTGCTATGGATTAAAACGCCATGAGAGCATAACATGCACCTAAAATGTAGATGTCGTAAATTGTCCCGTGATCATGCTGGGAAACTCAGCGTTCAGTAAGTGAGACAGCGGGGATTCATTAAATCACAGAATTGCTCCCCGGCTTTTTTGAATCGGCACTAGAGGGAGTTTTCAAGACTTTCCAGATTATACCTACCACCCCCCTCCCCCCCCCTCCCTTTGGCGGATAATAGCCGACGATAGAGCATTGAAAAAATATGAATAAAAAATGCTTTATATACCCCTCAAAGGACGAAGTAACAGTGAAAACATGTGAAAACAACTGCATATGTAGCATTCGTTTCGGACCTGGTGTATTTTGGCAATCAGATTAGGGGTATGGACATCCTGTCCTCTCCCCTCCGATCATTTGTTCGATCGTTGGCAAAATACCCCCATATAGACCTCAGTATTTTTCTGGCCACGGGCCTGTACACCTTATAGCTTTCATTTCCCTGTAATTGTGGACGAAGTCTAATAATTAACCAATTAAACACTAACCATACATATATCTTATTTCGACTCCTGAAGGGTACGACAAAGGAAGTGTTTAAATTACAAGTGCAACTAAATTCTGTAGCAAGCCTGCTGTTTGCAAAAAAAAAAAAGGAAAAAAAAAATATATATATATATAGCTAATATAGATGGTCTAGAGTGCAGTAAGACTGGTCGCTATGCAGAAGGAGGCCGGACATGGAGGAATTTGCGTAGGAGTGCAGTAATAAATGATAATAATGACAACACAGCAGTGATATTTTCAGTTATGAAAACAATTGTTCGTGACTAAAACCATGTAATACTGCACTAGTTTTAGTTAGTCTATGCCCACTTTGCGTGAGCAGTTGGTGTTTGTACTTCAGTTCTTAGATACAGAAAAAACAGCATAATGTTGATAACAGAATCCCTACTTTGGCAACTGCGAAATGCTACATTCCTGTCATAACCAAAGTGTATAAAATCTCTACAATTCTATATTATTCATCAAATGTCTCAATCGTCTTAACAATTTCATGGTTTTTGCTATGGCATGTGAAACGTTTTCCAGATATTGACAACTGAATGTTTTTTATTGCGGAGTCTTTAAGACAATCACACTTATAGTCATAAAGCAGTAATAATTAGAATAAGTTGATAAATACTCCACCACTTTCCTTATATACATATATATAAAGACATGAAGTTAGGATAATTGGTACCCCTAAATTACTCAGTGCCCTGTACTGCTTAGGGCAGAAGATGCTCATGGGAGTTTTACTTACACAAACATGTTCTGGGGACAGAATGAAAATTTTTCTGAGAAATAACCAATCAAGTCTTGTGTCAGATGTCAGACCAACCAATCGGATGTCGTGGTCTTACCTCTTCTAGTTGCTTGGGTCCACCTCTTCTACAATATGATTGGTTATCTCTCTGAACTAATAATTTTTCATTCAACCCTTAGAACATGTTTATGTAAGTAAAACCCCCACAAAAATTGAAGACGGATGGATGGCTAGGCCTAAGTACTGCTTTTAGTTACGTTTATGTTAATTTCAGTGTGGAGATCCTGTCCTTCAGCCATTTGCAACTGCAGGTCCCTGATTTAAGAAGGTTGGAGATGTTCAAAATACTTTTCTTTTGTAGGGACGTATAGCCACTTCTCCACCAGAGGGCGCTCTCTAATTATATTAAATATATGTACACATTTACATCTATTTACCCAGTTTACAGACAAAAAATCCTGGAGCTAACATTAGGAAGCACAGGATGGGATGCCAGTCAGTAGCGGATCACACATTTATTGGCTTTGAAAGCCAGCATCCAAAAAGGAGCACGCCAAACTGGGCCATCTGTCCACAGTGCCAGGCTTTCTGCCCGTAGGTCTCTGGGAGCACAGCTCACTGCAGGGAACAGGTAACTGGGGAGACTTGGGGCTGCTGACTGGATGGCTAACTCCAGGATGAGGTGCCCACCAAGGCAGAGGACTGGGTAACCAGAAACAGGAAGCAGGACCCAGGAAACAGGAAGTCAGGCCAGAGCACAAAACAGAACAATCATAACAAGACTATAAACAAGACAGCAGTTACCCAGCACACCAGCTGCAAAGCTCAGGCAAATCATAGCTACAAACCCAGCAATAGGGTGCCAGCTTTCGAAAGCCATGGACCTGGAAATGTCCGACACCAAAACCATACAGCTTGCGACAAACTGGTGGCCTTAACTGGCCTAAACAAACTAAACCCAGCCCACTGACTGTACTGTGAAGCAGATAAAGCTCTAAGCCCTGTACTGAAAGAGCAACACTGAAGACTGACCAGGAAGCACTGTTCACTTCTTTGAGTAAATGAGTTTCAGTGCTAACTGCTGCTGTCTCAGAGCACGATGACACAGACCAGGCTTAATTACCTGACTACAAATACTGGTGTAACTATGGCAATCCCAAAGTCCACACCAAAATGCTGTGTACAGGAAAACTACTGAATTTAAAAATGATCCATAAGCGATTGACCCTTTATTATTATTGTCCCCTATGCATGGAGCAGAGTGCATTTGGGAAGTACTAATTTCTGTTCTCTGATTTCAGAATACTGTCCAAATAGTGACTATTTACCTAATCATTAGGCTAGTTAAAACAAGATAGATGGATCAGAATGAAAATCACAATCTTTCACAATCTTAATTCAGTAGTATGATCTTCCTAAAATACCCCAGGTTAATTATGCAATGCAATTTTATTTATATGGTGCATTATCACAACATTACATTGTCTCACTGCGCTTTACATTTTCTCTGCCACATAAAGAGGTGAGTAAGCCAAAGGCGACAGTAGCAAGGAAAAACTCCCTAGAAGGGAGAAACCTTGGGAGGAACCAGACCCAAAGGGGGAGCCCATCCTCCAGGGGCCGGCAGAGGAAGCC
>JAODKM010000002.1:10929687-10947193 GCA_026780845.1 Petrocephalus sullivani
CCAGCCACTCAAATAGTTTTCTTCATCCATCACTTTGCAAAGTAGGCCTATGCATTCATATAAAACGCGGCAGTTTATATGTAAATACACATATACACATCTTTGGAGTGGAAGAGAGCTAAGGCAAGGCACACGGGTTAGGGAGACCGCTGCGAGCTGTGCAGTAGTAATAAAAACCACAGCAAAAATAAGGAAAATGGCTGTAATTCTGCAGAGAGCATATTGTAAGCAAAGGCCAGCATGAGAGGCCCTATCTCTCGGAGCAATTAGCGGGGGTCCAAGGGGGACGTGTTAGACATCCGGTCCCGTTTGGACGCGCCCTTTCCATGCCCCGGCCAGCACTTAGGCTTACCGACCCTGCGTTTCCTCTAAGAAAAACGTTCTTCTAGAAACGTTTCTACATGTGACGGAATGTATGCTAATACATGTTAAAAATCTGTGTATACCTACTTAATTCTGTACCATGCGAATACCTGGAGCAAAATTGACGGGTAAAATAAAATGCACAGAAAGAGTCAATATTTGTAACATATGAAAGACTATATAATTCCATTTAATCGAAGAAACCCGAGCTGCGGTGCTTGGAGGGCTGCATTAATTGGATTTGAGGCGTTAAGTGTCACACTAAGCGGGGCGGGCTGGCGCGCAGGCAAGGAGCTTTATGACTGACCTGTTCTAGATTTATGCAGCCAATGTAAAGCGTATCATATAATGCATACAACATAATGCATTATTACAGTATTTGTTATTATCTAAAAAAAAAAAAAAAAAAGCTAAGTAAATAAGTGACACTTTACCGAGATTTTGGCGAAATCGCCACCCTTGTGCGACGCCCACACGGACTCCTGGCCGGCTTCGTGGCCGACGATCGCAGCGTCCTTCATGAAGGAACCATCCATCAGATTCGTGATGTACCCGTCCCAAGACATCTTCAGTTGGTTCTCTCGATGGGGCTACTGAAAGGACAAGAAAGCGTCAAGACACGGGGCGCATGCAATGGGAAGTCACCTGGACGCACGAGAAAAGATGGAGAAACTGTACATTCTCCACCACTCCATATATATATATATATATATATATATGTATATGTATATATATATGCGCATGCATGTACTTGCAATTAAGCGAAGCGCAAGGATCAAAGCCATGCACAAATCGAAACATGAGCCGTAACTACCTGTCCTCGTGACTTTAGCAAAGATGCGAAGTAAAATTGAGGAAGTTTCCTCGAATTTATACTGAGCCCCGGCGGAGCGGCCGTCCCACCGCACACTTCCTCAAAGCGCTTATAACGGGGCGGGCGCGAGGCGGGAGCACCCTGCATGCATGGCCTTTCAGACGAGGGGGGGTCCTCGTGCCTCATTTCTAATTCAGGCATTTTCTGTGCTTCCAATCGGAATATCAATGATAGTTCTGTATCTCTTAATTGACGAGGCTCTTCAACTAAGCAGTTTGAAAGTGCCCCATGTTAGCTTGGGTGGGGGGGGGGGTGTTGAGGGGAAAACACGGTTATTGGGGGTATGTATTAGTCAGTTTTGATTATCGGGGGCATCCCCCCAAATTTACGCCCATGCCTTGCTCGATGGGTGCATTGATGCAATCCTCCCTCATTTATTTTGCAGCATGAATTATATGCCTATTATATATGACAGGTGGTACGACATGTTTCTGCCAGATTTAGCCAAGATCTAACTGCGAGTCTCCTTTATATATAGGTTAACTTAAGCCAGACAGCCCGAGCCCCGGCTTTATACTTTACAGACGGCGTGTGACGTTCCTTGCTCGTCACCTTATGGGTATGGAAATATACCTGAACGAGGCAGGAAATCTCGCTGGGGTATTTATATATTTACTTTAAACATAAAGTCAGATCTCAGCTCCCGGCTTGACACTATACATTCCCCGCTCTCCCGCCAACCCCACTCCCCCCCTCGGCCACTCCGCCTGCCCTCTCCCCCGATCTCATCCCATGCTCCATCCGCCAGAGCCAGGAGAAGTGGACCCTCTTCCCCATCAACATAACAATTAAAACTGTTACAGGTGTGCCCGGTGTAAGCAGTCGGGCGAGCCAAGCGGCAGGAAGCGGCACGCAGCCTTTCTGTGTCAGATGCGCACTAACGCGGCGAGTGGTGACACGTCTGTCCGGAGGCGCTCATTCCTCAGCGCCGGAGCAGGCGGGGTGCCGCACATCCCAGGGATGGACAGCGCCACTCTTACCACCTTAGCACTGGCTTGGCACTTGCTTAGGACTTTCCCTCGGAAGTTACCTATAACAGTTTGACATAAAAGAGCGACCCCGGGCTTTTAAGTATTCCGGATTTAGCAATCGGCGATTTATATTTGGTTAATGCTATTTCTAAATTTTAATATAGAGGGTCGACGTGAGCCCGCGTTCACAGTTCAGAGTTTTCACAGTTTCAGAGTAGATAGTAAGATAGCGCGTCTCAGAGAGACTTAAGAACAACCACATCCTGTTTGTCTTGCCTTAGACTGCGTGTCAGCTCCACGACTCTGCAGAAATACAGCTGCCTTTCTTTAATTTTCCAACATCTGATCATTTATGTACCCGGGAACTATAGCAGGGGTGTCAAGCTTTGTGCGTGTGTTTATGTGGTAAATCTGGTAGTAAATTATCAACTCCAGCAATTAGAGAATGGTATTTATTTTTTTATAAACCGCATAAGTCTAAACAACAAAAATGATCTTATGTACAAATAATATTACAATATAACAATAATATAATAATAATGTCCCCTCCGCAACTGGCATCCCACCCCCTCAATCAGCAAAATGTACCAAGGGGGCCCACCCTCCCACACCCCTGGTTGGAAATTTGCAGAGAGGAATCTTTTGGGGCCCCTATGAAATTTATTGCTGGCTCCGGTCCGGGCTCCATCTACTGAATCTGACCAGGATAAGTAGTTAGTGGATGGATGGATGGCTTTTTTATTCTGAGCGGGTGGTCTCTGTATCTGTGAAGAGGTGATTGGTGTATGACTTTTTGATTGGTGATTGGTATATGACTTTTTGATTGGTCATTGGTGTATGACTTTTTGATTGGTGATTGGTGTATGACCTTTTGATTGGTGATTGGTGTATGGTGACTTTTTAATTTTGAAAATAAAGCTTTATCCTGTTTCTTCACATCCTGTTTTTTGCTGCCTAGAGCCTCATATTTCATATGTGCAAACCCATGACGGCAGGCTTCAGCCCACGGAGCTCTGTACTGTGGTGCAGTCTGCTTCACATGTCACTCAGTCTTAAATGTCACCTCCTGCTCTCTCCCTTCCCGACATACTGTCTCAAGCCCTATACACGTCGATAACCCTTAGCTTGTGCTAAATCGTGGTCGAGAACGCGTCGCAACATAAAACTACTTTAAAATATTGAGCACACTAGTCGATTAGCCTCTCTCTTTGGATATGTTATACATGTTTAAGCTAGCTCCTATACTGTGTGCACAGAGTCCTTTCAATTTCATCATTTCTGATGTGTAATGTTTGCTCAACTCCTCAGTAAGGCTGTAACTCGTTGCTTCACAACGTTTCGGCAATATTGCAACCAGTTCTTTGCTGGCCTTTTCGGATCTTCAGGCTGTTATTCTTGTTTGTTTGGTGCAGAAGTGTAACAACCAGATCACAGCACAGCATGCTGCCTGCAACGGCTAAGAGAAACTCCAAGGGGTAACATGGGCATCTCGCGCTGACCCTGGTGCAGTAAAAGGCTGCGTCACTCAGGTTGTTGACATGCAGCAGGTTGTTGACTTATGTACAGGCTGTTGGATGCATATACTTCACCTTTTTCTGAGCTTCTCTGCATTATAGACACAGTACGTGGCGATGATGAAAAAGACATCAGAGAATCTACATTAGCAAAAAGGGCCCCTAACAGCCTTAAATGTCAGTCGGCCTTAAGCAGGCTAAAAATCAGTCTTTGTACGGCTCATCCATCCTGTGAGATTCTGCGTTCCTGTTTTACTCACTGAGCTTTATTTGGTTCGCAGCCATCAGCAAACATCCACCAGTCTAACTTGAGGCAGAAAAGGCAACAGACGGGAGATAAACCACATTCCTCTTCAGCAGAAGATCTCCCAGTTAGTCTGTGTTTATTGCACAAGCTGGTGGTGCAACGAAGAACAATTTAGAAGCCTGAAGGCTGTAATCCCATGAAAAATAACAACAGAACATTAACTTAAGAGAGTGATGAAAGCACATGTCCTCATCGGCTGGATACTGCCCAGATATCTCTAGGTACTGCTATTTCTTCCCAGCATGATCAGAAGAGATGGGCTGAGATCATAAGAGATGAACAAAAACCCAGAATGATAATATGAGAGAAGCTTCCATCATTTTTATGGTCCAGGTTTGAATCACAAATATTTCCAGGCCTCACAGACTACGCTCATCCTGTGTTTGCGGACCACACCCTTATAGATGGGACCCAGACACTCATGGTCGGTGATATAAGTGGCTGCCTAGGGTGCCATCTTCTGGGACAGCTCCATCTTAGCCCACTGATTGCAATTTGTGTCAGATAGGGGCCCTGGTGGTGAAGCTTGCCTGGGGCACCACTTGGGCGTCGGCCAACACTGACTCCTGGGTAATGCTGTATGCTGACTCTGAGTTTTCCCTCTGTTCCTGGAATGGGAGGGGCCAAGGCCAGAGTTATGCATGGGCGAGCCTGGGCTGTGCCCAGGGTTCTGTGCCGTGGGGGCCCGCAAAATTGTTTTCTGGTTGTTATGGCAGAATTATATGCTATAGATAGGGCCTCAACAATGACCTAACCCAGGGACCCCCCCCCCCCTCCAAGTTTGGCTCTGTGAGGGTCCATCATCATGTGTGGGTCACTTGCTCATCGACAGGTAGGGAGACTGAAGCATGCTGGGGCAGGGTGGGGGGAGTTTGAAGAAGGACTCTTGCATAGACATGACAGTCAGGCTCATTGGGAAAACGCAGCCCCAAGCGATGGATTTTTAAAAAAGATAGAGAAATACATCAGTGTGAAATCGACAGCTCCCCTGCATTCCTCCCCCGGAGGCGTTGAGGCTGTAACAACGATGTCCAGGCAGCTCGACACACGCCGAGAGGGAAGAGGCAGGTAAAGGCGCTGGCGGTGCATGTGCGGGGGGAGGGATCACTGCAGCTCCTGCTGTGTGTAACACCTCCCCCCTCCCCATGCATGCAGCACAGGATGTAGACAAGCTGACAGCTCCCCAGGTTATGTAAAGTGGCACACGCGCTCCTTGCCCGACGCACGGGTGCGCGCGTCTCTGCGCCTGTGATTTCCTCTCCTGCAACGAGCTCGCGGCCGTCTCGGTTGCCCTCGAACGCTGACCTCCTTTCAGGGGTTTGCTAGCGTGTTCGGCGATTTTAGCGAAAGCAGCCGGGGAGGGAGGCCACGTTTCACCGTATGGAGTGAAATGGCATGGGGCCTCCTGGAATGGAGCGTGTGTGTGCGCGAACCTTATGGGGCTGAAGATCTCAGGCGTGGTGTGAAGCCGGCAGAATACATGCTCAGCGCTGAGGAGGAGAGGAAGGAGGGAAATTAGACAAAGTAAAAAAAAAAAAAAATCTTGTTGAGTGATTTAAGTTTCGATACACACTCAGAACACAACATCTCCTCCGTTCCATTTCTGAGCAACGGGCTTGAGTTCTCATGAACGTAACCAGTGAAAATTTGGAAAATGTCCGCCATAAGGCAACACGAGCAGTCCTGTGTAGGTTATAACGCACATGCTCATTCATAAGTGAAGTTTCCTGTTGATAGTTTTCACTACTATCCGACGTGTGAGCATCCTGTCGGTGTGGCGTGTGCTTCAGAATGTTCTGTGCGCCCTGAACAAAAATGGCAGAGCTACTCCTAAACCTTCAAAGCATCTTTAAGTTGGGGAGAAACAAAAAAGTGAAATAAAAATTGCACCAAGCCTGTGGCTCACACTAACAACTTATATTATGCAAAAGATATCCATCACCTTTCAAGCCTTGAATTGTGTGAGTGCTACTCTGTTAAAGAACTTTCCAAATGCCTCACATTTGTGTCTCTGCTCTAAGGCATAGGACTTCAGATGCATTAAAACACGTGTTAAAGGTAAGTAGTACTAACCATATGAGTAGGAAGTCAACTGAGAGTTGCCTAAAAGCGTGAATGTTTTCTTTCCATTCAAAAACTGCAACTGCAGAGAAAGCACAGCCTGAAGGCCTAGCAGCCCGGCTAGCCTGGCACGGGCCCCGCCCCGGAAGCTTCATCACTGCTCCGTCTGCTGGGGAGCCCGGAGCTGCAGCCATGTTTTTTGTCTCCTTCTCCAGCTCTACATGTGGTGCCTGTGATCAGAAGGTTGCTGGTTTGAATCCCAAGCCTGAAGCCTGATACCACCATTGGGCCCTTGGAGAGGGCTCTTAACCCCTAATTGCTCCAGGGGTCTTTGGATGCTGTCACCAGCATGTGAGTCTCATGGACAGCAAGATGGGGTGGTTGTAAAGACAGCTGTCCCCAGGGAGTAATACAGTATCACTACTCTACATCGGCAGCTCTGTCGCCTTTTGATATCCAGACCTCAGAACTGCACAGGATTAAGGCTCCTGTGGTCACCTTGGGCCTTCGCTGCTTCCAAACTGCACTGCTGCAAAACAGGCCCCAGTATTATAAGGAAGGTTACAGACAGCTGTAACTGCACAGCGGGATTGGCTTACTGCCGCCTGAATCAGCAGACTCTGCTGATACTGTTTTGTCACATTTCTGTCCACACCAGCTGATATGGAAGCTACTTTAGGCCACTTTTCATGGGGTAACATTTAGATTTAGTTGCTTCGCTGACACTTGGATTTAGTCTGACAATTTATTTGGATATTTCACGGGAGCGATTCTGTCTCTTAGACCAGCGTTTCTCGAACCTCTTTGTCCTGGGGTCCAGTCATGTCAGGCTTCGGGGCTGCAGAAGCCGGTCCATGGACCGGCAGTAACCTTGTCATGGACTGGCGCTGGTCCGCGGCCCATGGTTTTAGAAACCAGGTCTTAAACTCAACCCTGTGCAGTCGGGTGACAAAATGATCCCCGATAATCACTATGCCCTACCTTTACAACAATCACTATGCCCTACCTTTACAACAATGCCCTACCTTTTCAACAATCACTACGCCCTACCTTTACAACAATCACTACGCCCTACCTTTACAACAATCACTATGCCCTACCTTTACAACATATATTTTGCTTTGCATTTGTTATCAGTCGTCAAATGCCCAAACAAGTGCAGAAGTAATTCTGTTTGCTGACTTCAGTAAAGAATGGCAATATTAAAAAATGAGAACCCCATTCCTGAAAAGCCCACTGAACGTCTGGTCCAACTTACCAGGGCTGAATGGTGGGGGGATTGGGGGGGGGGGGTTAACATGTACTCCGGTAACCAGGGTGCGAGTGGCAGCATCACAAAGTGGCTGGGCCTATAGCAGCAGGACATGGGGTCTCAGCAGCCATGTTAAACACAGGGACATCGTGTGTCACCACTTCCCTCTGTGCTTTAGCAGGAGTGGTACTTCTGGGCCGTGTTTACCAGAGCATACACACATACAGCTCTCAAGTAATCCTCAAGCAATTACCCACAAAACAGTCACCCAGAAGTTACTGAGCTAATATATCTAACACCACGCTTCGCCAGGAGCTACAGTTTATAGGGGTCATGTTGCTTGAAACAGTAGCAGTATAGGAGATGTTTTGAATTTGGATCAGTAAGCTCTGAATGTGTGATGCACTATTTGTACACAGGATAGGCCATCCTTGTTTGGGCCAGATGGGATTGGCATAGTATCTGGGACAGGCTGAGGGAAAAGAGACAGCATTAGGTCATATACAAGCAGCCACTTAAGCCAAACTGCCACTATTTTTATTAATGGTGTAGTTGGTGCTACCAGCCTTTGTAAAAAATATCCAGAATCCTTTGGGACAGTCGTCAGTCTCATGCACACAACAAGTATATAGTTGATTTTGGGGACAATAATGCATGGTTGCTTACACCTGCTTAGACCTGATTGTTTTTGTGCATTTTTTCAGTAACTTGCGGGGTTCTCTCTATCTTAATGTGGCGGGACAGATGTGAGGTACGTATGTATTCCTAATCTGAAGCAGGTTTGCTTTGCTGCTCAGGTACTTACACCATATATAAGATTGGTAAGGCTAAACGAAGGTTCCTGTGTGATCAGTGCAAAACCCTGCATTCATGCTGCTCACAGGCAGAGGTGTGACGTCTGAAAAGAGTGAAAGTCACCCAGTCTTTTAATTTCCAGGGCCACTCACCATCGTAAGCATTTCCTGTTGATGACTAAGCCCTTGAACTAGATAATGTTGCTTTAGGATATAAAAAATTCCCAGGCATAATGTTCTGTACCTCAGAATTCAAACAATTAAAACAATGGTTGAGAAAAGAATTGATTGGAGATGCAGAGGGTGGCGATTGCAGGATTTACAGAATTTTTATGTCTCCGTTAATTTCGCCTTCGGTTCCCATAAAGAAGAACTCGAAGGCACCCGTTAAGTTTTTGACTAATTTTGAAAGTCTAAGAGCGGCTGAGCGATAGAGGAAGTGGTCAGAGAGCAGAGGCCCGCCAGCCAAGTATCTTTTTTCTCAGTTTTTTTTCTTTCCACACATTTTTACATTTTTGGTGTGCAGGCGGCTGATTGGCTGATTCCGCCACGCGGCGCCGATCGGTCCAGACGCCCCGTGTCCTTATTCGGTGAAGGAGGGAGACACGAGATGTGGAGAAGAGCAAACGGCCGGGGGTGACTGGGCGGGGCAGTGGAGGGAAAGAGCAGTGCTCACTTTCGGAGCAAAGCAGAGGATGCTGGGATCCGTAGCGGCTCCTGGGAACCCGTAGGTGGTAAAGCAAAGAGAGGGGAGTGAGCTACATTCATCTATACATTTACAATCCATTTAAACAGCTTTTAAATAATGTCTAGAGCTACACTATAGCGTCCATGTTGACCTTTGCATCACTTCCTGGCTCCTGGGAGGGTGGTGAACATGACTAGCAGGTCAGCATATACCCAGGAGACGCCGCCTTAGAAAGGCAGACAGCATGGCTGAAAAAGTCGTCATCCAGTGCAGCCACCTCTCCCGCTCCTCCCTGTTGGCAGATGGTGCCAGGTGACATAAGACACAAGGCTCAAAGGGACGCTTCCACACTGCAGGAAGTCAAGCCAATTGTAGTTCCACAGAAGCAGTTCCTGGAACTCTTTTTTACACCCTACTCATGACTAGGTACCTTTCATTCAAATACAAACTGCTGGGTGCTTACAGCAATCTAATGCTGATTTGCTGACCACAAGCGTTGCTGCTAACTTGGAAGTTAAGGCTGATTTATACCTCTGCATCCAGTGTACGCTGTGGCCTAAGCCCTTGCAAGCAGTTACACTGATGTGCTGATGTGTCCCTCAGTAATTACGCCGGCAACATGCCGGGTGATGCGCCGCTTCCGAAGCCGCATTTATAGATTTACTACTCTGCCATATATTCAATTGTTGAATCATGCAATTGAAATGAAAAAAAAACAAACATTTACCAAAGTCCTGGTCACATGTATGCTGCTCCAAACCTCCCTCAGACAAATTTGGAAGAATATCGAGTCACTACAAAGTCACTTTTTATACATTTTCCTTTCTGAACGTAGATTCTACTATTACTTTTTAGTTATTTTAGTCTTGTAAAGTACAAATAAACTAAGGGTGGTAAGTGAGAATGGTGCAGATTTCGTAAATCTGTTGCTACGGTGCTATTTAAAGCTAGATATAAATAGCACTTCAGTTCCAATCAGCGATACCACTACACCTGGGAAGTCTGCTGTCTCTGCTCCCATAAAAGGAAAAACAAACAAACAAGTGCTACCAAGCGACCAATCACAGTTATTTCTGCTGATACGATGTGACTCTCTGACACATTATTCTCAGATTCACATTATAAATCCATGTCCTATTATATTACTTGTGGTGCAATCTAGGAGTTTAGGTTACTAACTAAAAAACTCTGCTTTGGGTGACCCGGGATTTTTAGAAATGTTTTCATGCCATACAGCCGGCCCGTAAGGTTGGGTGATGCAGGTGCCCTTAGCTTAAAATTTTGCTGGGAACAAAATTATAGCTTCACATAAGAAAATGTGAGTTGATGATTAACACTTCTGATAATCTCAACTTTGGAATTCCCATAATTAGAGACTCGGAGGCTGGGGGTTCTGCGTCGGGGAGGAAGAAGGAGAAACAGGACTTTTGTTATTTTGTAAAAAGCAAATGTGCTTCTTCTCCATTTCTCATGCAGGTTCACGTGAGAACTTTGGCAAATGGGGAGAATGCCTTTCGCAGGTTCCTCCTGAACAAAATCTCGATGTGGAGTAACTTGTCTAAATGAACACTACAAAAATCTGTCTCTGATGAACCGCATTCAGCACAAATTCCCATCACCGCATAGCGTCTGAGTGCAAAATTGGAATTCCCACTTTTGGGAAGGGATATTAGGAATTCAGATGGGACTGATGACTCTGATTTACTGCTGGCTACCACCTAGTGAAGCTGTAGGGTAAAATAAATTTATACCCAAGGGTAAGTGCCTTTGATGGAAAGCAAAAAATGTCAAAGTGAGTAGAGTTAAGCCCATTTTGCTGGCCTGTGTGCAGCCAAGCACGGCACCACAGACTGAGGCTGAGCCAATGAGCTCAGGGCTTAGCAGTCTGCACTGGTGTGAGATAGGCTGGGCTTCCGTTCCTCAGATAGGGGAAGGAAGTGGTTTTTTTATCAGGTCTTGCCTCTTGCCATTTGCCGGGGCATCGCAGGCTTCAACGGCCAGGCCTCTCTTCCTCCTTCCTGCCGAGCTCGAGCTGACGTCACAGAACGTTGCCGTCGAAACTGCGAAGTCGCGGAGACCTGCTCCACTGATCCCAAATTTTTTGAATTCTGAGAAGATGGCTTTCCCATCTCTGGCCACTTAATGGAAACATATTGCACTGTGAAACAGTCTTAGGCAATCAAAGAAAATGTTTAAAGCTATTTATCGGGGCAGTACGCGTATATCGGTTCAGAAGAATACCACAATTTAACATTGTAATACATGCACATGGGATGGCATGGTGGTGCAGTGGTTAGCACTGATGCTTCACCCCTGTTGGACTCGGGTTCGAGTCTCTACCATGACTCAGTGTGTGAAGTTGGTATGAGGTTTGCCCATAGCTCCTGGGATCGGCTCTGGATCCCCTGCAACTCGGAATAGGACAACTGGAAAATGGATGGAATATATGCAAAAAAACATACATTTCTTTTGTTCTGTAAAAAGCTACAGATACCTAGCTGGATGGCCAAACCTCTCCTCAGGGGCACCTCAGCCACTCCATGTATTTGTTATATTTCACCACCAGTTCACTTAATTAACTTATTTAGTTAAACAACACTGGTTTACAAGGTTTTTGTTTCCTTTGTATTTTTTGGTGTGCCACATAGATTTTGTGATGCTGTAACTTCAAAATTTTCTCACATAAAGTTTTTGAAAAAAAAACAGTTTTGTTATAATTATTGTAAATTAAATGCAGGTATTTTCTATAACACGAGTAAACAAAAATCTGAGTGTAAACCAGCTAAGGATTGTCTTTTATTTACTTTTAAATGCTGATTTAAGAAATGCATTCAGAATTTTGCTGTCACCCTTAGCTTTTCAGTGATCTCTAGGCTATATTAATAGTATATAATCCCTTATGAAGAATGAATGGGCATATATCAGAGTTAATTCAGCAGAAAATCACACACTTCAATCACACAGTCGGTAAATATACATATAGTGTTAAATGTCACACAGTATCCTTCTATGATCGATTACTTGTTTAGATATTTCAATTCAGCACAAACAATACTGTAAGATTCACCTATTTTGATTTGTGAAACAGAAAGTATAAATTTGTTAACCAGTGTATTTTTATGAGAAATTGATTAGCCGAGCATGGTTTGCTAGGGATCCATTCAGGAAATGTGAGTAATTGGATGGATACTCTTCATACAGGGGTGACTTTAGGAGAGGTTTGTAAATGGCTAAGCAAACGCACTTTGATGGACATAAAACCATAGCTTTACACCAACATAAACATAATTTAAACATAATATCCCTTGACTGCCAAAGACTTTTACACAGTTCTGTACATGCACAGAAATACAAACACACACACACACGCAATCATACTCTAGGGTGAATTTCGACAGGCAGAACATGCATGACACAGGCAGAACATGCATGACACAGGCAAAACATGCATGACACAGGCAGTACGTGCATGACACAGGCAGAACATGCATGACACAGGCAGTACGTGCATGACACAGGCAGAACGTGCATGACACAGGCAGTACGTGCAAACTCCACACAAACAGAACAAGTGTGATTCGAAACTGTACTACCTAATGAGCCATGTCACCCTAATTCAATATTTAGCTCAACAGACATCACAGTAGCGACACACACATACACAGCGGCGATTATTGCAGTGAATATAAAATTAGAGCAGCTGCTCGCTCGTATTCCTTACTACGAGTGAACCACAAGCTGCTTACTGGGGCTAAACTTGTGATATTTGTCACCTTTAAAGGGGTGAAAGGTCTGCACTCTGCACTCACTTCACTTGCACGCTGATGGGCTGCAGTATTTGGTGAGAATAAATGTCTCATTTGACCCTGGCATGACAGGGCTGCATTCTCAAGATGAGTGTCCAACTAGACACGAGAGCAGCAGGGAAGGTAGGACACGCCACATGTGCACCCATGCACATGCATACACACGCGTGGCCCCTGAGCAGGGGTGCCAGAGGTGTGTGGATATCTTGGCAGATTCGGGGGTGCCAACATTGTATGGCGGCATAAAGATCTACTGTGTCACACCCCCCCACCCTGCCCAGTCAGAAAAATCTACAGAGGGCCCTGTATTTCTCAAGCAGGGGGCCCAAGGCGACATGTTGTCAGGGGCCCCAGAATATCTTGCTACGCCCCTGAAACTTCTAATGGGGTCTGAGGAGGGGGCTGAAAAGCGAGTCAGAGCTGTGAGATGCAGGCCATCAGTGCGGGAGGAGAGCAGAAACCCAATGCACATCGTCACAAAATAGCCCAAGTGTAGCGCTGTGCAGGGACCGGCTCCTGTCGCCACGGTAACACCGGAGCCCCCGGACCTGCCCATTCTTTTCTTACTCTGCTGCCGATCTCACTGGCCAGAGGGTGATTTGGTGCCATTGCGTAACACAGACAGCCCACTTCTGTTCAATACTCCACTAATTCTGAGAGGCAGCGTCAAAGCACACAAAGTCCCAGTGCCGAAGGAATTATCAGCTGGTAGCAGCAGAAGCGTTTACTGTGGGTTTGCTGTGAAAACCAAGGGAAGACGTTTACAGGAACTGTCTATGTGAATGGGCTGCTGCCCACAGGTCTGCTGCTGTGTGTATTTAGATTCACGTATTCAGAATCAGTCAAAAAACAAAAACATCAACTAAATAGTGTTTGGAGTTCGTGACCAGCTTGTCTGGGTGAACGCTGTGCCCAAGAACCCAGCAAATGGTGATTCAAGTGCGACTGGTATAAATACTGCCCTCTGGTGGAGATTTGTTAAAATAACAGGAAGTTCCATTATGCATTAGTGAAAATAACTGAAACGAAATTGTGTGGCTCATACCTTTCCAAACCATATGAATAGGGATTATTTATTCGTTTTTGTATTTTTCCTGCTGCTTACTCAAACTGACTTGCCTCCTCCTCCTGTACTGGACCCAGCATGCAATCTAACCCATGTCACACCTGATTAATTAAAACGAGATAAGACATAGAAGTACCGCTGTAGTCTCGCACGTCCAAGCTTGCAGTTTCATAAACATGTGCTTATGTGGATTGGTCTCTGATATATCTGCGCTGTAAATGGCCTCCTATCCTATCCGGTGTGTCCCCACGCTCATGCATTGCGCTTTCAGGGTCTTGCACTGCGCTTTCATTGAGGTCTTCTCCTATCATGGAAGGTGGAAGAAGTGGATGCATCACCAATGTGGAAACACTATGATGCAAAAAGTTCCCTTTATGGCAGAATGAGCTGAACCTGCCAGTGATAGCCACTACAGCCCAAAGGATGCAGACCCCTTCCACAGTAAAGGGTATCTGCTATTATGAAAGTGGCAGGGAGTACTTGGACCTGACTGCCGAGCATGGCACCACACCACAGAGCATCGTGAATCGCACCGACAGGGCTGTCCTCCTGAGGTCACACATGTCTGGGCCACAGAGTTCATGCAGGAGCAGCAGAATGACTCCCAGCCTTGCATGGCTTGGGTTTATGCAAGCGGGCTGAAATGGACCTGAGAAGAACATGTTATGGGGATAGCAGAGAGTGACAATGTGACATTAGTATGTGGTTTGGGCTGGAAAGGCTGTGCAGTGGTAACGGAAAATAGGGCCATGTGATGGCCAGTGTTTCCACCATAGCAGGTGTGACTGGGGCACAAGTGTGCGTGTGAATCACTGTGCTATGTGTCACACTGAAAAGCTGCGGTCATGCTTTTACCTCGACTAATGCATCAGCATTATGTGGGGTCATCATTTCTGCCAGGCATCCGGTCTGGCACTGCCACAGTTATTACCATAATAACACCACCGATTTAAATAAAATCGCGGTTCTGAAATTAAAATAGTATGATGCGAAAGTCTATCACACGAAGTCTTTGTCTTTGGGTGGCTCAAACTCGACCAAAGCTCTTAGCAAATGGGGGAAATCTTAAAGAGTGCAGGAGAGAGTCAGGAGCTGTCATTCTGAGCATAGAAGAGCAGCCCTGCAATGTCAATACCTGGTCTGTGATAGGGATAGGTACTAAACGGGCCCCGGGGCTAAATTTTTAAAGACCGGAGTATCGATAAGCTCTGACGTTAACGGTATTGCTTTCGGTACTGGAGAAATTAATAAATCAGATTTATTTTGTTTGTTTGTTTATCAACATAATCTCTCTGTTTATCTGATCAGCTCCGTTACTGATTAAAACGTTGATCTAAAGCGTTCTCTCGCGTGCGCGATGCACGGGGAAACTCTCACACGCGCACACGGACGCTGGCGTCGCTGCCCGATCTGCGGGCGCATGCGCAAAGCTGTTCTGCTTATGGCTGTATGACATTCGCTGAACCCTGCCCGATCGGCGAGAGTATGGGCACAGATTTAAAATTTAATACATTGTAAGATATAAAAGCAGTCGTACACAATCACATGATACTTAATTAATATCCATTAGTAGACATTAAAATATATAACAAGCTGCCAGGCAGATACGCAGCTTTTTATTTTATGTGATATTGTAAAACACTTAAATAAATGCACACGAACTCGTTGTGGACTGAGGAGTCGTTAGAAAGAATTAAAATGAACGAAAATGATTGTGTACGTTTTTATTTTATTATAATGATTTTAGTAATATTATAACTCCCATGCGAGAAGAGTATCTGTCAGCTTACTGTGTCGACGGTATTGCATGAAAAGTTTGTTCCTGCGTTCACAAATAGGGCAGAGATCTCAACGCATTTGCGGTACCGTAAAATACGCGCATGCGCAAGCAGATCGGGCGGGGACGGCCGAGCCGCAGCTAGTGACGATGGCGGAGAGGTAAGAGATCGGGAGTGCGGCTGCGCTTCACTAGGATCAATGCGGACAGCGCGCGCTACAAAGGTGCAACAGGTGTTTTGGGTATAAATTACGGCATTAAAGGCTTTGCATTAAAGTAATTTATGTCTGTTTTACATTTCCCTTATCGGAAATGTTTTAAACATTGCTGTATTTTTTGTATTTCGCGTTTAATGTAAATTTGTTAAATAATAATGCAAATTTGTTGAATAATTATAGTGATTTGTTAAATAAATCTGTTGATGTTTATGTTGTTAATTTGATTTATTCTTCACAATGTACCGATAACAATACCGTTAAAGTACCGGAAAGAGTAGAAGTACCGTTAAAATCTTAACGATACCCATCCCTAGTCGGTGAAGATGCTGATGATCTGTGTCAACAGCTCTAACAGCAGTTGCGGATGTAGCTCTGCATCTCAGCAGTGCACCAGTTATAGGGTCTTTAGTCCACATAATCCACTAAAACATCCTAACATCAAATAAGCTGAGTGTAACTGACTACATAGACTGACTGAGGTACTTCATTCGTCCCTAGTGGAAAATCTACTTTTCATTTACTCAGCTGTGATCCAAAGTGACATAGATTTTTCATAAATACAAGGTCAAACCCAGAGCAGCTGGGGGTTACGGGCCGGCCCAAAGGCAAAATCACTCTGGCACCATTAGAAACGGCCACCTTCTGATCACAGGCACGGCCTCTTAAGCCACAGAGTGACACACTGATCCTTTCTTGCTCTCCATGAGCTCCAAAGGCACACATGGATGTATTATAAAGGTGAGAGCAAGCTTGCAGTCAGAGCACAAGGTACAGCTCCCCTGGAGGAGTTCAAGTTAAGGGCCCAACAGGATTTGATTACTACAGGATTCAAATCCATGCTTTCATTTGGCTGCTATAAATTCATAAATTCAGCACTTAGGCATACCTCTAACACATGCATACATCTCAACAGAACCAATTAAAAGGACGACAATGACAAACTTAACTAACATCAACTAGAAGTTTTTTTGCACGTTGGATGCTATGACATATGTAGCTTGGTAACACAATCACTACACACATTTTTCACCACTTAGATAAGTTGCACAAAAGACAGTTTCGAGTTAAGCTGACGAGGTTTAAGAATGCAAGCGGTGTGCATTTTAGCCAACAACCATCATTCAAAATAACAAACTGCTGTAGAAAGCACATCATAAGGTGAGCCCATTGTCATCAAATTTGCCTGAAATCCCTCCAGTGGTAACAAATCAGTACCCGAGGCTATTGCTTAGCCTCAGTAGATGCACTGGCAGGTCTGGACCAAATTAAAGCTGCACACTGCCACCTACTGTGCTCTGTACCAAGAAGTACACAGAACAGCAATTCAAAATGCTGAACCACCAAAAGTATAGTAGCTCACGGAATTATATATAAATACGTTCATAATCAGTATAGGCACATTACCAGAAGCTCGGACAAAGAAATAAACATGGAAGAACACAATTCTAAAGAGATGCCATCAAGGCCCAGCAGGAAATTCAGGAATAAAGTGCAGAATAGAGGTCATAGCTTTTCTGATGGCTTCTGAAATCCTGAAGCTGGGGGTTAGCTTGTTCTACCACATAGGGGCCAAAATGGAAAGTGGGTGAGGTTATATCTTACATTCCATGCTTGGGTTTTGCTTGCAATTTAGTGAGAAAAACTGAGGTCCTTGTCAAGGGTACAACACTGGCTTCTGGGTCGCCGATTATGGCACTGGTGCAGGTGCGAGCCTGCGATGGCCTGCCCGGCTGAGATAAGGTATATATAAGTGTTATTGTGGCGTATATCACACATACACCCTGCCCGGCTGAGATAAGGTATATATAAGTGTTA
>JAODKM010000002.1:10992797-11004478 GCA_026780845.1 Petrocephalus sullivani
ATGTTATTTGAGTCCAGGTAATCTACCATTTTCTCCTTGATTATAGCCTCCATAACTTTTCCAGTTATACAAGTTAGGCTGATTGGCCTATAGTTTGACGAAATCCCCTTTTTTGATGCTAAATTAGATTTCATTCTTCAGTAGCACATAGAGTTCCCCGGCTTGTACTGTACTTATGCAGCAAATTGGAAGGTTGAAAATACATTTGTCCATTTTCTCATTATAAATGAATTTCTTAGATTTTTTCTTTAAGTTTACTGCCTCTCCAGCACTAATTTTGGTGACATGGTGGCAGAAGTGATGCAGTGGATTTTGCTCTGATCTGTCTCCGCTTCCTTGTACCCATTGCAGAAAAATGGGCAGTGTGTAGCTCAGCAGGTTAGGACCTTTGCCTGTATATAGAAGGTTCGAATCCCATTGCTGGCTCCCCGATAGCACCATTGGGCCTTTGAGCAAGACCTTTAACCCCGGTTGCTCCAGGTACTGTCTATCCCTGTACTTGTACATAGCTTTGGATAATAGCATCTGCTAAATAAGTACAATGTAAAACACTGGCACAATTTCTGCTGTTTCCTCTGCCCGCTATGCCTCCCTCTGTCCTGGATGCTGGTAATGACCCGAAACCGGTGTGCTGCCCTCTCTCGCTCAAAATCCTCATTTGACTTTCATGTGTTGTCATCCATTTCATTTGGGAACATCCCAGGCGAGCCCACTGTTCCCGGGACGTTATTCCCTGAGGAGAGCACTTCCACAGAGGCGCGGGCATGCCCCCCCCACGTCCGTCTTACCGCTGCCGTTTGCCTTGTCTTGCCGGTCACAGTGCCACACGGCACGCGGCGGCTCTCGGTTATTTATGAGCCGAGGGTGAGGCTGCCATTTGCGGAGGGGGGAGTACAAACCCCAGCCATTGCTCACAGAAGTCGCTGGCGATCTCCCAGCTCATTGCCGGCTAACAAAATTATTAGCCGTGAAAAATGACCCAGTCAGATTCAAGGAAACTTCCACCCAATTCCCTACTTAGGCTTCTGATATCTATCTAGTAGGTTACTCTCCAACGCCACAGCCTGCTAAACTAGTTTGCTTGATTTAAGCTTTTTCCTGTCGTTTTGTCTATGGGCTTGAGGGGGAGGGGCAGCTGCACATTTTGTTTACTTCCCCTGTATATTTCTGTTATTGATGGTTGGCAGTAATCCTGCTCGGAGCGTGATTAGCACCCTGGTCCTTTTTTCTGTGTTTGTTCCTTGATGCCTACATCATTTTTTCCCATATCAAAATGTTTTTCATCGTTCCCAGTCTTCGAGGACCTAGAGACAGCCCATGTTTTTGCTCCCTCTCATTATGATCTCAGTCTTTGGTAGCGCATAATGTCCTTTGCTTGTACTGTATCCATGCAACAAATTGATAAGCTTAGAAAAATGTTTCCTGATTATAAATGAAAGCAAAAAAAAGCTTTTTTTAATGTTTACTGCCTGTCCCATACTTATTTTTGTCACATGGTGGCAGAAGTGATGCAGTGGATTTTGCTCTGATCCATCTCCGCTTCCTTGTAACCATTGCAGAAAAATGGGCAGTGTGTAGCTCAGCAGGTTAGGACCTTTGCCTGTATATAGAAGGTTCGAATCCCATTGCTGCCTCCCCGATAGCACCAATGGGCCCTTGAGCAAAGGTCTTTAACCCTGGTTGCTCCAGGTACTGTCTGACCCTGTACTTGTACATAGCATTGGATAAAAGCATCGGCTAAATCAATATAGACAGTCCGCGTTTTTGCTCTCTCTTCAGCTCCTGGAGAAAAAATGTGGGCTGTCTGGCAGGGAGCTGGGAAGAAGCAAAAATGTCTACTGTCTTGGAAAACACTGATCTAGACTAGAACGTTTCCTACAGATGATGAACATCTGAAATGACAATGATTATCTGTCTCAACTAAGTACCAACTTCTGGTGCTCAATACTTGCTATACTGAACAGAAAATTGAGAATGGATTACTAATGGAAATTCATTTAATTGAATATTTCTTATCTTGGCGTAGAGGTAGAGGAAGAAAACTCTAAGATTGTACTTCTGAGATAAAGCTTGAAAAGCTGTTTTCTGATAAAAATCATCCACAGTATTTATTCAGTAGTAATATTTAGCACAAAGGATATACAGACTAGATAGGTGCATATACATATACAAGCATACATATATATGTATATCCTGATGAGCGCATATGTGTGTATATATATATATATATATATATATAATCTCCTGTTGAGGCCACAGATAAATAGAGTGGCAGCACTTGATTGTGCTGCATTTCAGAGATGAATCATATATCAAAAAGGGCAAATTCAGCTTCCCAGAATCTGAAATTGGCTAGATAATTAGGTGAAAACCTACAATGCATGAAGGTTCATATCTGCTGAGTCTCTCTTTTTTTCCCCTCTGAGACTCGTGCCTTTGAATGCTTCAGGGATTCTCATGCCCATGAAATGACTTTCCTGGGGATTTGTGGGTCCACAAGAAAAAAAAACTGAAATTTGTGTTAGTAAATTATTTGAGCTGGACAGTATTACCAGTTTTTTTTCTTATACTGTCTTCTACAGACTTCGGCTCAGATCTCACAGATTAATTCGTGTTTTTTGTTGGCAAGTGTGAAACTTCGCCAAACCATGCGATTCAGGGAACGTGACAATAATAGCAATAAAAGCAGGTTATTTGCTATATATGTGATGTAATGTGCTGTAATCGCTCATCTCCAAAGAAGGTTACTCTTTAAATTACTAAAATATTTATTGAATTAATGCGCTATATACGTATTCACATCCTGCCTTCCTGCCCCTCCCGTTCTCTCCCCAGTGTGGCTAACGAGCCATGCCTGTTGCCTGTTTTGTCTCTCTCCTTGTTTCAGCTCTCGTGTGGATCACTCCAGCTGCCACTTGTTTACATCCTCATCAACCCCATATTAGAGTGCCTCCCAGTCCTGTGTCGAGTCCCTGTGCTCCCCACTCTGGTCATTGATGTTATGCCCTGTGTGTGCCTGTGTTTTCCCCGTACCTGAGCTTCTGTGTTTTGACCCTGTGTGGCCCCTTATTTTTCACCTGTCTGGATTAATTAACAAAGGAAACCACAAAAAACATACCTAGGGAGCAGGACTCAGAAAACTACACAGAGCATACAAAACTACAGTTCAGATACAGTACTACAGCTTGCACGCACGCACGCAGAACATAGGGCAATAAACCAACGAGCAACAAGTGGAACACATAACGAGGGCACTGAAGAACAAACAAGACACAGGTGAAGCAGCAACTGAAAACCAGAAACTGAAAAAACCAAAAAGAGACTACACTAAGGAGATAAATGGAACGGTAACCAAAAGCACAAGGGAGGGAGAAACTGGAAACGCAAACAGGAAAAAAAACAAACACTAGCAAACAAAACGATAAATACAACGTCAAACCCATGACACATGGAATAATGGAGTGACACACTCAGCCCACTGAGCTATGCGGCAGTCTGGGGAGCAGTGCAGCACACTAGGGGCAAACAAGGAGGGGGTTCAGGATGGCCAGCAACACCAGCTGGCCAAAAGGGGAAGGACACAAAGGACAGGGTCGGACGGGCACCCACCCTGACAGAACAGGCTGCTTATGTAACCGTTCATGTAACTATGGTTAGTCTTTCAAAACGACCTTTCAGTATGTTTTATTATGAGAAAATAGGCATAAATAACAGAACAAGCGTGTTCAATGCCACAATTTATGGATGGACATTTCAACATCTGCAATCGTACATACTGCTGAGTGAAACAGAATGAAAAGGAGAAAACGTTAAATAAATCACAGCCTCTGTGCCCTTGAGAATCTCACCTAACCTCAATCAGTGCAATCAACCTCTGCATACATAAAAGACCTACAGTGGATGATATTTACATTGATCCAGATGGACAAATGAATGATGTGACACAAACGCAAGACAATAAATCACAACCTTGTTAGTTGTCATCGTTAGATGAGGTGTTAATAAGAATGCTCTTAGAAGGGCTGTTGGAAGTCATCTGTTTCGCCTGTTTTATTTATGATTCTCTGCCAGCAGGAATGTGTGTCAGAAGATGCTGGATCTCATCAAGGCACAATTATATTCCCCTTTCAAAAGCTTGCAGAGGATGCAGTCTGAAAATCAGCATATATATTGTTGTTGTTGTCCAACGTTTGTATTCCTGCTAGTCTTCCTCAGAATATTTCTCGATTATGACACTGTTGCACTGCTGTCTCACACCTCTGGGACCCAGATTCGAGCCTCTGCCATGGCTCCATGTGTGTGGAGTTTGTATGTTCTCCCCATGTCGTGGGGTTTCTTCTGGGTGTTCCAGTCCCCCTCCCCCCACACACTCATTAAACATGCTGAGGTTAATTGGAGTTACCAACCAGCCTGTGCGTGTGTGATGCATGCAATGGGCTTACACCCCATCCTGGGTTGTTCCCCGTCTTACGTCCATAGGCTCTGGACCCTCTGCAACCCTGAAGAACAGGAAATACAGAAAATGTATGTATAGATGGATTTTACAGACACAACGAAAACATTCTGTCCTATCCAATTTCTACCTGGGTGATAGGAAAAAGTTAAGTACAGTTCAAATGACAGCCAAAGACCTCCAGAGAATGCTATGAACTTTACATGTACACATCATGGTCCATGTTTTAATCATGACTCATGAAAATACCCACTTTATTACCTAGTTCCATGTATTGTAACTTACAAGCAACGCATTTTATTTCTCCTTTGTATCCCTAATAATACTCTTTTGTGGTTGATATATTAAATCCCACCCTCATTAGAAGAATTTGTATTTACATCCTTATATGTTAGTTTTTACATTGGAGTGTTTGAAGGTTCTGTTTTTGAAAGAGTGACTGGATTTAATGGATATTTTGATCAACAGGTTGACAGCTGGTATAGATTGACTTTTGCGGTAGCTGTCAGACAAAGAACAAAGTAGAGAAGTAAATGATAAATCACCCGCATATTTAAAAACAATGCACAAGGACTCGTTATTGCTAGTGGAACTTCAATAAATAAATATAAAGAAGTAATGGAAAACAGGGCAATCTGTAGTGCACGTTCACACAGCTGTTCCTTAGAATAAACAGACAGCTGTTCCTTAGAATAGAATAGTGATACTTTCTTGATCCCTTAGGGAAACTGTCTTTTCACCCACCCCATCTTTCTCTCCAGGAGACAGCTTGGGGGTTACATCACAAAGTCAGCATCAGTTCTTAAGGCAAAAAGGTGAAAGGTGATTAATTGTCATTGTTGATGCACCACAGCGAACAACAACGAAATGTGTCCTCTGCATTTAAGCGATGTGACATCGTGACACAGCAGTGGGCAGCTACTTGAGCACCTGGGGAGTAGTGCTTGGGGACGATACCGTGCTTAGGGTACCTCAGCAGTACTTGCGGGGACCCAAAATAGGAATCTTTTGATTACATGGTCGTGTCCCAAACCGAGCCACCGACTTTTTGATGGATCAGATGTCGATGAATCAGCGAGGAATTCCTTCAGACTCAGCAAAAACCGGAGAGGAAACATCCGATCGTCGGATTCTGCTGAAATTGACCAACTCTGGAGATGGTTGAGTTCTACAGGGATTAACTTTCATGTGTAATAGATAAAATGGTAGAAGGATTAAGCAAAGGAAAATGAGCAGATGGGCACGCTTGGATCTGTGATAAGTATACATGTTCATATAAGTGTCTCAAACCCATCTGGGGCCTGCCACAAAGATAAGGTGTTCTTAGCTTGTGAAGGAGAGAGGCAGGGTACAACACACGTGAAAGTAGTGTAACAACATATTGATAAGAATGAATGATTAAAATTAACATTAAAACAAGCAATCCATCAAAAGTGTGTCAAAACGGATATTTGAGTGGTCAGTTCAGATGCCTTCTACTAACATATTACAAATCTGCAGGTCTGACACTTAAGTTTGTGCACCAAGTTTTTAAACAAATTGAAATGAGATATATGTGCTCTTGTGACAGTCATTGTTGTTAATTTCTGCCACTCTATAAGAGATTGAAAGAAGTGTTATGTTGTGTGAAAACTGATAATTCATTATTAGTCAGGAAAATCATTAATAACAAAGGAAAACTTCATCACGACTGTATTCTTGAGTAGGCCGCCGAAACTGTCTGAAGATCTGAACACCACAGCAACAAGGTCCTCTAATTGCTTCTTGTAGTAATGTGTGAGGCTGTCCTCACCAATACAATGCCACATCGCAGGTCGCCAAATTGTTCCCCGACCACTCAGGAACCTGAAAACAGAAAACAAAAATAAACACAGAGAAATACATACCAGGGAAAAATAGCTAATCAAGTCATATTTCTGGTAAACAATAATCCTGTTCCTAGCCTTGCTGATACAAGAGAGGTATGACATTCTGAAGCATCACGGGGCATGATGTCTCAAAATGTCTCTTCACCCATCCCTGGGCATCGGAATCTAAACATCTGGTTCTGAATTCAGGGCTCCCCACTTTATCCCACCATCAACCCATCCCTTCTGGAGCTTCTGCTAATTCACAGTGACGACCATGGATCTATTGAGGTTTACTTTCCACCTTAAGAGCAGCATTTGTGAAAGTGACTAGCCGAACCAGATAAGGACCAACTCACCTTGATTCTAATAGCAGTCTTTGTGGTGTGTGAAGTTTGGAATTTGCTGCTCTTTTCCATCCATGAGCGTTTCTCATCTTGGTCAGCTCCGAATTGCAAGTCGTGGAGACAAGTCACATTTTTTTGGCATTGACTGTCATTTCTACATGCCGCCAGATGAATCTCCCCTCCTGTTGCGGCTTCCTTTGCTGCCACACCTGCATTTCCATGAGCATCCACAGGGTCACTTTTTAGTGTGTGTTTTCACTTTCAATATGGTGACTTCCTTGGCGACCATAAGGCAGCCAACAGTTCCTTTGCCAACGCTCTATTTTTCACAGGCATTCCAGCAGCTGTCAGGAAGTTGCGCAGCTTCCAGATTTGGTGAAAGCAGCATCCCAACAGTACCAGCTGTCTACCAGAACACTGGCCATTTTGTCAGCTGCTAGCTTGCATGCTTCAGTGATGGCTTCCTGAGTTCTGCCTGTTAGGAAATGCCAAGGGCCAGAGAAGCTTGAGCCAAAACTTCACAGTCTGTTGTGACAGCCCATACAGCACTCCGTATTCCATCCTCCACTACTTATGAGCCATCACCATACAGTATGAGGTCAGGATTCTTTCTCTGACATGCTGATTCCACTCCATCATCCAGAATGTCATCTGAAGCAATGAGGACACTACCAGTGTACTGGATGATAATTTATGTCAATGGCAGAGCAACAGATGACATCAAATGACCCCACAACACCTGATAATAGACAGTCAGGCTGGTGCAGACCTTGGTGTAACCTCATTCATTGATATTGTTGTCCCTCCACAGTGAAAGCAAGCCAGTGCTTGATATCTTCGGCCGATGGCACAGACCAAAATCCATATTCCATGTCCACCGCTTATAACTACTGATGCCCAGGTCTAAAAAATGGTGGGAGGATCAGCTACCAGCAGTGCGATCTTGTCAATATGTTTATTAGCCTCTATATAGTCATTGACTTTCTTCACTTGGCACACTGACCTGTTCGATGCATGTGTTTCCTTGAGAATTCCCCTTGCTTCTAGCTGTCGGACAATTAGCTTAATGCCAACAATGGCATCAACGCTGATGGGGGACTATTTGGTATATGGGGGCTACTTTTTCCCAAAGATTCCTGCCATAGCTGTTGCGTTGGTGTGTCTGTTAGCGGTGGAGGCTTTGCAGTCTTCAGCCCAATGTCCTATGACGCCACGAATGTGACGCTTACCCTTCGGCACAGTCTTACATGCCTGGTGCAGTTTCTGGTTGCCATGGAATCCCAGTGTCCTTTTTGCTTAAATGCTGCACAGCTTCAGTTCCATATCAAGCTCAAGTCTGACAAGATAAATTACTATTGCAGTGCATGTGGCACCTTCTCGTTCATAATCTGCTTGCCTGGCTTTATAGAGCCGTCTCAGTATTGTGGCAACATTATTAGAGGCCCTCAATTGCTTCTACGAATTTGATCTGCTGTTTTCAGATCTGGAAACCCAGCGTGTTGAACTCAAACATCTGAAAGTGGTCATAAAAATCTATAACTGGGCCCTCCTCTCTTCTGCAAACAGAACATCACTAGAGACCAATTAGATTTTGAATGACAGAGCGGAGTGATGTATGCGCACAGTGCATCCTAGCCACCCTGCAAATCCTGCCCATTGTCTCCTAGCCCCTTTAGAACTGTTACATTCACGGCTTCTTTGTTCTATTGAATTTATAACTCTGCTCACAGTGGCCTAACCATTGCATGAGTGTAGCCCATGAATCTGTAATTCTGGATTCCATATATCCAGGCCTCTGCTTACGTGGCTGTTTGATGTCTTTGGACCACTTACCGATGTCCTCAGGCTTAGCTATTTCATGCACATACAGATTCCCAGGAAAAATGCACTGTTAAAGTTTACTAGTTTGACCATGATCTGTGAACTCCAGTTGAGTGAAGTTAACATTTTGGAGTTCACAGTAGAACCCTGAACTGTCCATAGCTTAACTGCAAACTGGTAAACTTTCAGTCAGAACAGTCAGAAAGTTTACAGTTTGACACAGTAACAGTGGAACCATGCCAATTCACTGTAAAAAAATCCGTGGTCGAACTGTGAACGTACAATTTTATTTCCTTGCTGTCAGGAACTTCGTCTTTGTCTTGTCTTGGTAGCCTGCCATTCCTCACATAACCTTATTTCTATATCAACAGTTTATATCCGCTAACTCTTTCATAGGGCAGAGAGCGCGGTGCTCGTGGCCTTGGTGATGTCACTGGTGATAGTGCTGATATTCACTTCCTGCTTCTGATTCATTTGCTCCAGGTCTCTCCTCCTGAGCACATCCTCTCTCTCCATCCTGCTTGAGCTCTTTACTTGCCTGCTCCTGCCAGTGTTGTCACAAACAAGCTCTAGTTGAAGGTTATCATTCTCAGTTACTGGTCAACTGAGAGCATACAACAAACATACAAGCACCCATTTCCCTATCATTACCTGCAGGCTGAACCTTACCCCAGGATTTAGTTTGTACAGCGCTGATTGTTTTCTCTGAGCCAAAGTGTCATTGTTTCGACTATCAGACGTCTCAGAGGTTCGCGTCAGTCATGCTTGTGAAACCGTAAATCTGCATGGAAATTCTATTTCGATCCTCACAGATTCTAGTCATCTGGAATACACAAATACACGAACAAGTGTGTAGCGTCACTCACACTTACAACCAGGGACTACTTTAACCCTCAAAGACTACTGTGCTCTGACTAGTTTGTTTCCTATGGAGGTATTATTGTAGCAAAATTATTTGCAAATGCGTGCGAAGAGTTTGTGTGATTTTGTCTCAATCCTTGTGTGCGTAATCAGATTTGCAAATGTGTGCAACGATCAGTAAATGTTTTTTCAGAATCCGTGTGCGTAATCAGATTTGCAAATGTGTACAACGATCAGTAAATGTTTTTTCAGAATCCGTGTGCGTAATCAGATTCGCAAACCCATAAAGTAAGTTTATGGAGATTTGTACAGGTAGAGACAAATCTGGGCATGCCTGCATAGATCTGTGATTGTGTAAATGCGTACATAGATATTAATGGTTAAAAAGTATAAGTATTTTGCTCCAAGACCTGGAAATACAAACAAGACATCAGTTACAACTCGGACGGGGCTCTCCATTGGCTGTCTTTGACATGTGATTTTTGCTACACTTCTGCCGCTGCAGATCTGCAAATGCGTGTGGAGATTTGTGTACCTGTATCGCGATCCGTGTGTGCGTATTTAGATTCGTAAATATATAGGAAATGTGTACGGAGATCTGCGCATGTGCACAGGAATCTGTACACGTGTATTCAGGATCCGTGTCCGTAATTAGATTCGTAAACGAGGCTGAAGATTGTTTATTGTTCGGCAGTTGCTTTAATGTTGCTCTGCTTAAGTTTCCTAGTCCTGTTCCCTAGTTGTGTTTAGTCATGGTTCCTTTAGTCTGTTAATCCTTGTTTTTCTTTGTTTTTCTTGTGACCCCATGTGGTCTGTTCATTTTATAGTTTCCCCAGTCCCGTTCTGTACCCCCAATAAACCCCTTTTTGTGTCTGAGCCTCAAGTGGATCATCACCTCTTTTCCCCACTTGCACCACGCCACGCGGTGCCCGTGACACGGTAGTTTACAAATCCTGTCCTAGCTCAAAGTGTCCACCTTGAGATGGATTATGTGGCCACCCTAAGTAATGATCTCTGGCAAGGTCTGACAACCGGGTATCATACTCTAGCCACCGACTAGTCCCTTTAAGAAGGCAAATTACAGTGTGTTACATCAGTCTGCAGTCCCTGTGGATTTTAGTAACATGCAGAGTTAGCGAGATCAGCTCTTATCGCATAAAGGATGGCGGCTCCCCGGCGTCACACGTAATTGGTAGATCACGCCGATGAATCAGCGAGGAATTCGGTCAGAATGAGCAATACCTGGGCGCAAACACCGATCACTGGACTTTGCTGGAAATGACTACCTCTGGAGATGGTTGAGTTCCATAGGGATTAACTCTAGATTATAACAGACAAAAGAGCAGAAGAATGAAACAAAGGGTAATTAGAACATGCGTGTGCTTGGATCCGTGACAAATCTACGCCTACGTCTCAGTGTCTCAAACTGGGGCTGGGCAATATGGCTGAAAGACAATATCTTGATTTTAGGCCAGAGTATAAATATTCAGTATATATCAATATTATAAAAATTTCTCTAAAACACTTTTTGAAAGTCAGCATGGAAAGTCGGAATGAATTACAGTTTTATTTATTTTTATTATTTATTTATTCATTTTATAAAAAATACAAAATTAGTAAATATCCAAGTGTCTGAAATGCAAAGCAGTATTGTTCAGGTAAATGCTTAGATTCAAAGTAAGAAAAAGTATAATCTGATCCCTGATCTGAACCACCTGTCAGACTTGTACCCTGCACGTCCGCACGTGCAGCATTTTTGAGCGTGCGTGTATCACATCACGTTTTCTCTGTCTGTCATGTCATTTTACGCAAACCATATTATTATTCCATATTATTATATTCTACATTTAAAACTGATAAATAAAATTGGTATACTGAAACATCGTTAAGCCATTTTGAATGCAAAAAAGTATCGAATATAAGATAACAACTCATATATTGTCCAGCCCTATCTCAAACCAGTCAGGGTCCCACCACAAACATAATGTGATCTTAGCTTTGCCAGCCAAGGACACATTCCAGTATATTTCCAGAAATCTCTATCATCATTTCCCATGAGTGTGGAGACGGAACACATGTGCGGGAGAAAGGCAAGTTTGAAACGTGTGCATCCTGTATAACAACATGGTAGGAATATATGATTAAAATGCATGATTTCCCACACCTGGGTTTAGAACTAGCAACCTTCCGATGATAATTACAGAGGCCTTACCCACAGACCCTTATCCTCTACAGCAGTGGTTCTCAATCCTGTTCCTGGCGCCCTGCCCCCCCCCCCCCCCCCCCCCCCCTTGGTTCTTTCCCCCTCCCCCGCCTCCTAGCCGGTGCGTCGATCGGCCAGCGGGCGGTGCG